>OZ020617.1:12989458-13589458 GCA_963971575.1 Liopterus haemorrhoidalis
ATGATTTAATTAATTTAGTATACAGTAAAGAATACCGTATGTCCTTTTTACCTACTGCCAACATATATAAGGGAGGTATTGTGATCATACCGATTTTGACATTTCAAGATTTCGACAGATCTCCACGAATTGATGTCCCTACATAACGTTTTGACTATTTTTAGCATGATGTCTGTCGGTCTGTCTGTCTGTCTGTCGGTCTGTCGGTCCGTGTACACGTGCAGAGCAAATTCGGCTTGAAGGATTTTAAAGAAATTTCATATTTAAGCTTTTGATATCAATGGCACGATTTGATCAACTTTTGGTTAAAATCAGTTAACTAGAAATACTCGTGTCGGTTTTAAGATTTTTGTGATTATTTCACAACAGAGAAATATTTCGAAAAAAATTATTTAACAAAAGTTGCTGTAAAAGCAATAACTAACAACTTTTATTTGAGACATTTTTTGATAAAGCTGCATAAATTAAACAAGTACTTTTTGATGGCGGTCGGTCCTGTGGGGGCCACAGCTGATTTTTTGACCTGCAACATAGAGCTTTCCCATGTTAAATTTTCCATTGCATATTTTATCCCTACTAAGAGTGTTAGACGAAAATTTTATTAATAAATTTTTTTCAGTATTTTAGCCTCAACACATTGTGCCTAATTTTGAATAAAAAAAAATCCCAATTTGTTTGAAAAAGGCACACAGTATTTTTGGTATTTTATTATTACAGAAAATAATAGATGCACAAATGAAAATCAAACATCAAACAAAATTTATTTCAGGTTAAACGTAAATTTACAAAATAAAATAATATTACATCTAAATGAAATTTTCATATAAATTTCCATTATTAGTTAAACAAAAATCTAATTTATTGTAGAAATTTCTGTTTACATTTGCAATAGTCCGCGGATGAATATTATTAAATGTATTAGTTATTTTTTACTTTAAATCGTCTATGGCAGGGGTCAGCGAACTTTAGAAGCTAAAGAGCCAAATTCATCCTTTACGGCATCTGGAAACATTTTAAATAGCCGTAATTTTGTTTTAAACAATGAAATAAAATTTTTAAATATTTACTAAATTTTATTCCTTTTCAAATTAATTTAAAGAGCCTCACGAATGTCCTTGAAGAGCCGTATGCGGCTCGCGAGCCGCGGTCTGCCGAACCCTGTTCTATGCAGTCTATGTTACTGAAATTATACATTTTATTTTTAACTCGTGACATTGATGTCAAAACCTTATATATGAAGTTTCATAAAAATCTTTTTAGCCGAATTTGCTCTGCACGTGTACACGGACCGACAGACAGACCGATAGACAGACCGACAGACAGACAGACCGACAGACAGACAGACAGACAGACAGACAGACAGACAGACAGACAGACAGACAGACATCATGCTAAAAATAGTCAAAATGTTATGTAGGGACCTCAATTCGTGGAGATCCATCGAAATCTGGAAATGTCAAAATCGGTATGATCACAATACCTCCCTTATCCAATACGATATCATGAATTTTATTGACCACCTCTTCAGATGCGTTCTAATGTTCCAAGGACTTAGCATTGTACCTCTGAAGCAATATCTGTTACTTCCGGTGTGCCCCAAGGTTCTCATCTTGGGCCTGTCTTATTCTCACTTTTCGTGAACGATATTGGCTCCAGATTGTCATATTCGTCATATCTGCTTTTTGCCGACGACATGAAGTTGTTTCTGAAAGTCAACAACGCTACCAGCACAGTTGAGCTGCAATCAGATCTGGGCGCAATTGAAAGCTGGTGTAAGGAAAATTGTTTAAGCCTAAACATTGCAAAATGTAAGACGATAATCTTCTCTCGCAAAAGAATTAAGACAACTGTTTCTTACCATCTTAATGGGATTACACTTGAAAGGGTATCAGAAATACGTGATTTAGGTGTAATATTCACAGACTGTTTGTCCTTTGAGAAGCATATAAATATCATCACTATCAAGTCGCTAAGGATGCTTGGCTTTATTATACGTCAAACCAAAGAATTTACTAATATCCATGCTATCAATTTGCTATACTTTTCACTTGTGAGAAGTCATCTTGAATACGCCAGCACTATATGGTCCCCTCAGCAAGTTACTTTTTGTGAAAGGCTTGAGCGCGTTCAAAGTAAATTCAGTAAATACGCTCTATTCAAAATGGGCATTCCGTATGGTGATATGAACCGGGAAGAGAGATATGCTACGCTGAATATCATGCCACTAATATACCGACGAAATATATGCGACCTCTGTTTGTTGTACAAAATACTTAATGGAGTAACTTATGCACCTGACATCCTTTCAAGCTTCCACCTGAGAGCTCCTACTAGAACAACGAGGAACCTCAATTTATTGCAAGAACAGCAACATTCAACCAACTACGGATGCAATACTTCTACTAATAGTTTATCTAAATTGTTCAATTCCCTCAATTGTAATAATTTAGATATATTTAATTCATCGTTTAATGTTTTTAAAAATAGAGTAACTCAGTTAGTTTATGTATTTTATATTTGTATTATATTGAGCTATTTAGGCTTATTGCTTGTAATGCTTGAAATTAATAAATAAATAAATAAATAAATTATTCGTGCTTGTACGACTACTACGAAATTCAAGGAACCACTAGTAAACTATTCTAAGCGTTGGAGCAGAGTTTCCGAAGTACATTTTTAGCTTTACTTAAGTTTCTGTGTTGTCATTTAAAATAAGAAAGTTACAGGATATTTTGCGGTAAGTAAACGTGTCTTGCAAGTTTCTACCTCGCATGTAAGTGCAACCTTCCATTTATCTAGTTATAGCTCGTCATATTCTTATTGTTACACACCGTGGTAATAGTTTAGTTTAACTTAGTTTGCAGTTCACATTGTTATAAATTATGATACACTTTGTTAACAAGTTCATGTTTGTGTTCACTAAGATTTGTGTTTACGTAATTAAATGAAATGCAAGTAATTTAAAGTGTGGTTTCACTGCACTTTACCAAACTTACCTTCAGAAACAATTATTCATGGGACATATTTCGCTAAATTAAGTAACAAGTTTCGAGAACCGATTTTCTTATTACGTTTCATGAAGCATCATTACGAAGAGCATCCATTATCAATATGTTGCCGTCTAGTTTATCGAAAAACATTATAATTTACACTTATTACGCTAGTTTTTGAAAAATTATTAATCTTCTAAACCTCTTTAGAAGTTGATGTCCAACCATCCTTACACTTTGTAGGCAGGACCGTATTTAATAACATCGATGCGCAAACGGCTTCGGCGCTCTCCACTAACCAATAAAGTAATTTAAAAAATTGTTGGATAAAGAAAGCATTAGGTTTTTAGATTTTTTAAAATTTAATTTTAGGCTGTCCCCAAAATATTCACCTAATTGAAAACGGTATTGAACAAAAAATATTTGTTTCCTTTTTATAAACAATTTAAGTAAAGACTTTACAACTTAAATAGTAAGGGGCCAACGGAGTGGCCGAGCGCATTAAATCGTGTAGTTTGGATTGGCGAAACCAGGCGAATTGTGCAAATAAACTCAAAAATATCACAGATGTAATAAGATATAAATGAGGCCAATGTGGCTTAGTCACTCCCAATTCCACAAATGGCGTGGAAAGTCAAAATGACCATAATGCAATCTGCATCAATGCGGGAAATTCGATCTCATATCTTTTAATTACAATATTCTTACTTCTTACTTGTGATTTACTTGTAATTATTTATTTCTATTTACTATATTTATAGGAATGTATATATTTACCACCTATTATTAATGCTCTGTATATATTTTTTTATATTTCAACATGCATTGTAACATTATATGTATATACGTAGATATCTGTTATTGGCTACACATTGTGGCTGTTGATATCTTATATGGAAAATAAATAAATAAATAAAAAATAAAAACAATAAATAAAAAACAAAAATACCAGATCTACAAGTATGAAATGCGGATTTTTTTCAAACTTGCCGCGCAAATAGAGGGTATAGTTCAAAGTTTCAACACATATGGCGTTTTGTTAAGTTATCATTAAGTGTCAAATGCGTATAGGTTATAATTTGAAAAGTGATCATGTAGTTTTGTTTTACTGTGTTAAAAATGTCAAATTTTGTGCCAAATAAAGAGCATTCGCGGACAGTACTACTGTTTTGTTTTCATTTGAAAAAAACTGCTGCTGAATCATACCGACTGCTTCGAGAAGCTTATGGTGAATATGCTCTATCGCAAGATACGTGTGAACGATGGTTTCGGCGTTTCAAAAGTGGTGACTTTGTTCTTACAGACAAAGAACATGGAAAACCTCCAAAAAAATATGAAGATACAAAATTGGAAACATTGCTACAGGAAGACGATAGTCAATCACAAAAACAACTAGCAGAGCAGTCTGGCGTTAGTCAACAAGCTGTTTCCAATCGCCTACGAGAGATGGGTAAGATCCAGAAAGTCGGCAGATGGGTTCCACATGCATTGAATGAGAGGCAGATGGAAAAACGCAAAAACACTTGTGAAATTTTGCTTGCACGATACAAAAGAAAGTTTTTTTTGCATCGTATGATTACTGGCGATGAAAAATGGATTTATTTTGAAAATCCCAAACGCAAAAAATCATGGGTGAACCCAGGCTCACCATCCACATCAACTGCAAGACCAAATCGCTTTGGCAAAAAGACAATGCTCTGTACTTGGTGGGACCAAAAGGGTGTGGTCTATTATGAATTGTTAAAACCTAAAGAAACAGTTCATACCCAACGCTACCAACAACAACTGATCGAATTGAACCATTCTCTGCTCATAAAACGACCAGAATACGAAAGAAGACAGCACAAGGTAATCTTTCTTCACGATAACGCTCCATCACATAAGGCAAAAGCAGTTTGCAACACATTGGAGGCACTCCAGTGGGAAGTGCTACCCCATGCGGCTTATTCACCAGACTTCACCATCGATGGGTCACGCACTTGCCGAGCAGCACTTTTGTTCATATGAAAATGTGAAAGAATGGCTAGATGAATGGTTTGCGGGGAAAGGGGAAGAGTTCTACTGGCGAGGTATTCACAAATTGCCTGAAAGATGGGAAAAATGTATAACTTCTAATGGAGCATACTTTGAATAAATAAACTTTTACTGTTCTTTTGAGTTCAATGTGATTTATTTTTTAAAAAAATCCGCATTTCATACTTGTAGACCTAGTAAAAAAAAAGTTTCCCAAATATTCCACGAAATTCTACCATAGGCATGCATGAGGGAAATCAAGACATTTTCGTCACAATATCTTGAACTTCCGGTTTGTTCCAGAAAGTGTCATTACTTTCATTCGATTATTTGGGTAGACTTTGGTCATCAATTATTTTTCCGAACGAGTGGACTGGTGTGTCCATCGCATTTTCGAGAAAAACGGAGTGGACTGGTGTGTCTAATAGATCCTGTGTATACAATAGGTGACTAAATCATACTTCACAAGTTCAACAAGTTACAACAAGTTCACGAGAACTAGTGTTCCGTGAAACAACAGTCTAGAACCACTGCATTAGACTAAATGAAACTATGTTACATTTTATACATTCAACACAATTTCAACTTCTTTACGAAGTAAAAACTTTGAATTTTTATGCATCCCACAGCTATAATAAAAGTGTTTTTCTAAATACTAAAACTGCTATCAAAATATCGTATTTCATAAAAATCGAAGTTAGCGGTAAGAAAAGATATTTTTAGGAGAACATTGTCTTAAGAACAATAAACATTTGCCGATCAGACGCGAAGAACAAAAGACAAGAGCGACATCTCGTGTTAGATCTCATGAAGTGAATTTTATGTCAAATAAAAAGAGAGCTTCTCTCTCAGCACGCATATATTTTTATCTCTTCTTTCTTTTTTCAACACAACTTTTCATCAGATAAAGTAAACGAATATTTTTATGATATTAGCATGGTAGTAAAAATAATAAAAGTATAGTCAAAGGAAGTTGAAAATGAAATATTACACGTGCACATTTATTTTGTCTATTTCCTGTAATTTTCCTTTAATTTTCCTAGTTTTCTCTGAAATTTCATTTTTCTCGAAAACACAATGTGCGAGTAAGTTAAAAAAATCAGCTGTGGCCACCACAGGACCGACCGCCATCATAAAGTTCTTATATAAAATAATGTATTTATTTAGCAGCAGAGTAGAAATAACTTGGCCTAATATTTTCTTGGCGAGATATTATTTATCATGACCATGGAAACGTTACATATAAGTATGAAAAAATTGGGAATTAGAAAAAATTTCGAAAAATTTTACAAAAATATTCGAAATTTTTCGTTTTATCAAAAAACGTCTCAAATAAAAGTTTTTAATTATTGCTTTTATAGCAACTTTCGTTCAATAAATTTTTTCGAAATATTTTTCTGTTTTATCTTAAAATCGACACGAGTAAACTCCCATTTTTAGTCAACCGATTTTTACCAAAAGTTGATCAACTCGTGCCATTGATAGCAGAAGCTTAAATATAAAGTTTCATAAAAATCTTTTCAGCCGAATTTGCTCTGCACGTGTACACAGACAGACGGACAGACGGACAGACAGACAGACGGACGGACAGACAGACGGACAGACAGACGGACAGACATCATGCTAAAAATATTCGAAACGTTATGTACGGACCTCAATTCGTGGAGATCCATTGAAATCTCGAAATGTCAAAATCGGTATGATCACAATACCTCCATTATATATGTTGGCGTTCGGTAAAAATTGAAGTGATGTGTGATTTTCAAACATTTCAGGATTTTGTAGGTATTTAACCCTCTCATGCACCACGTACACGTACGTGGACACTTACAATTTTCAGTATTATTCTAATATCTATACTTGAAATGAGTATCTAAGTGAACACAGTCCACGTTTGTGTACTTAAGCAGAACCGTCTTATGAATTGTAAGGGCCCTAGGCCATGGGTATTTATCGGGCCCTCCTCCCAGAAGAAGTCAACTCAAATTAAGAAAAAATATTGCAATTTAAGCGATTACAACGATTTTGAGACCTAATTTTTAACCTTCATTATTCAATACCGCTATATTTAAATTTACTAAAACTGTTGGTTGATGCAAAATTAACGACGATTTTTTTGGATTTTTTATTTTGTGATAAAAAATGGCGCTTGATTTATGTAATAATAATAAAAAATATTGTTCTGTGTTTAGGTGAAAAAAAAAAAAAAAAATGCGTGTCGAAAATCATATTCATGTTCGTCATATAATGCTCTACCATTTCGAGAGAGGATGGAAAGCGGCACAGTCATTTCGCGATCTCAACGAGCTTTTCGGCAAAGGAACAATCAAAAACAAGTTGATATATGGTTCCACAAGTTAAAATCGGTTAACACAAGTCTTAAGGATGATGAAGGAAGTGGACGGCCATCGGATTTCAACAATCAGGCACTTTTGTCAACCGTGGAAGAGGACGATAGCGTGACAACCCGGCTACTGGCCGAAGACTTCAATGTCGACCAATCCATGATCGTCCGTAGCCTAAAAAAGCTTGGAAAAATGTGGAAATTGGCGAGATGGGTGGCTCGCGAACTCTCCGACAACAACAAAGCCGATCGAGTTCGAATTTTCACCGAATTGATGCAGAGAAACCAGCAATCGTAATTTTTTAAGAATATTGTCATTGGTGATGAATCATGGTTGGTCTTCAAAAACATCAAAAGAAAGAAAGTTTGTGTATCTCAGGGTGAAACACCGAAGGTAATAGCAAAAGGTGCCCACAGCGAAGGCAATGGGGTGTGTATGGTGGGATAGAAGCGGAATCGTCCAACATCAACAGCGATGCCTATCTGGCTCAGCTCGGTCGTCTCCATATAGCTTTTTTTTTTGTTGAATAAACTAAAAAATCGTTGTTAATTTTGCATGTCGAACCGGAGTTCGTCTGAAATATGAATTTCCTGGCATATTTATAATATTAATGTTATTCATTTTGTTATTTATTTATTTGTAAAATCAGAAACTTTACAAAATAAAATTAAGACCAGCGACCGGGCCCTAGGCCATGGCCTCGTTGGCCTAGGCGAAAAAACGGCCCTGTACTTAAGTTTACCATAAATGGTCATATATGGCAATAGCTATATAGTATTTCCCAAAAAAAAACAAATGATTTGAAAAATGCTGCCCGATATAAAAGTTCGAGTTGTACGAAGCGAATGAGATATATTTGCAAAAGATGCGAAATATATCTGTGCCCTGAATGTTTTGTGTCATGTCACACCTAAAATAAGTTGTAAAATAAGTATAATTTTGTTCCAATATAATGTGATTGATTTTTTTTAAACCTTATGCACTTTGTCCACTTATGTGGACAATTCTTTTTTTATTAAAAAAAAAAAAGAATATTTCAATGTACTTTCAAAATTTATTTTCTTTTGCCTAATTTATACCAAATTTCTTATAATATATTTTTTTCATAAGGTAAAACTAAAATCTAAAAAGTTGTCCATGAGAGGGTTAACAAGTGTAAGAAGCCAACATAATACTGGATGTCTAGGTGTATTTATCATATCAAAATCAACAGTTTTTTTGATAATCACTTTTATTCGTTATTTGAGAACTAAGAGCTTACATTTAATTTTTTTAAGTAAAATTTAAATAATTTGCCATATATTCCAGCGTTTTTTTCTGCATTTGCTTCGTATTCAAGTCTTCATTAGATTAATAAGAAATATTTTACAATGTAGAGTGTAGTGTGGTGTGGTGTGAGTAACTCAGTTCGCAGCTATTAAAAACATATTATTTTTTAAATATATTTAATTTAAAAAAATACACGTAGCTATAAATTAAAAAAATCCATAACATTATTAGCCATAATTTAACCATGAATTAAAAAAATAGTTAATTTTGTCAAAAACACAAAAACGGCCATATTTTTCAAAAACACAATCAGATCAAAAATTCCTCTCGTGAGTTTTCGGCTCACGTCAATATACATTATCTATAATTTTTTCAGATTTTTAGTTTAATCCCTTTAGGTAAAAGGGTGCGGGACAAGAACTTTTTTAGCACATTTTCGTCTAAAATCGTCTTAAAAGAAACAAATTACAAAAAACTATTTATTGTTCCTTAATCTAAGTCTTAAGATGTTTCTTTGGCTACCACACAATAAATTTTTAAAAAATATATATTTTTTTTTATTAACAACACAAAATAATGGACGTTTTTCGAAAAACTTATCTGATCAAAAATTCCTGTTGAACTATTTCGGTTCTCATCAATGTTCAATACGGAGATTGTTTTCAGTTTTTTAGATCAGCCCCTCTGGGAGGGTGGGGGACACCTTTTTGGCGAAAATCCCATTAAAAAAAATGATTTTTCATAAATAAAAATGTACATGTTGACTAGTGGATTAAGAGGTTTCATTTGATATGCCATTCAAAATTTTAAAAAAATATTTATTTTTTGTTAAATACGTATTTGTTTATATTAATCAAGAGATGTGTTTTTTTAACTCTCAGTATTTTTTCTATATGTGGGTTAAAGAGTTGTACAAGGTGTCTCAAAAGAAATTTTATATTTATTTAGCTTACTGCGTGAACGCAACGTATCCGAGGGGCGCGGGGGTTATGTCAATCGGTAGCCTGGCTCTTGGGAATTTAGTCGCTATAGAGCGTTTCTCGGGAGCAGACCGCGCGTTATGCGTGCGAGAGTTTTACAAAAACGGTGATTCGGCGACTGTAGCGCGCAGAAAATTCTGCAGTATTCGAGGTTTTCGCCACTTAAATGATGCGCCAAGCATTCCTCTCATTCGACATTGGGTTAAAAAGTTTGAAGAGACTGGTACAACGCTGGATAAATCAAAATCCGGGCGACCTAGGTCATCAAGAACGGTAGAAAACGTGGAGAATGTTAATCAGTCTGTTCGTGACGACCCGAACCTTTCCATTCGGAAGCGCGCAAGTGCTTTTAATGTGCATAGATCATCATTACATCGCATTATGCACAAAGACCTAAAGCTGCACCCCTACAAAATTCAATTGGTGCAAGAATTAAAGCCCCAAGATGCCAGTCAGAGGCTTAATTTCGTAAATCAGGTGATTGAGCGATTTTCAACGTTTACCAACATTTTTTTTCGGATGAAGCTCATTTTCATTTTAATGGCCACGTAAATAAGCAGAACTGCCGCTACTGGAGTGCAACGAATCCGAAACGCAAACATCAGAAACCCCTACATTCGCCTAAAGTGACCGTATGGGCTGCGATGTCGGCGCGAGGAATTATCGGCCCTTACTTTTTTGAAGACGAAAGGGGGCGTGCAGTTACAGTGAATTCAGAGCGTTATGTGGAGATGTTAGACAACTTCTTGGTACCTGAACTGCAAAACTTTCCTGGCTATAACCAAAGAACATGGTTCCAACAGGACGGAGCAACTTCACACACGTCCAATATGTCTCTGCCACGTGTTCGTGAAATTTTCTCAGGCAAATTGATCTCCCGGAGAGGTGACATAAATTGGCCTCCACGCAGTCCAGATTTAACCCCTATGGACCAATAAACCGACTTCACTGGCGCATTTGAAAGAAAATATCCGTCGCGAAATGGCAGCCATCCCTGAGTCCACCTGCCGAGACGTCATAAGTAATTTTACTGTTCGATTAAATGAGTGCCGAGAACGCGAGGGTCTACATTTAGACGATATTATTTTTAAGAAATAAATCCCCAAAAAGTGTATTTTAATAATTAATAAACATTTTTACTATATACGGCTTACTTTTTTTTTAATCGATCCACTAAATATAAAATTTCTTTTGAGACACCTTGTATAACCATGCCAAATTTCTTTCTATGTTAACTTTCTATGTTAAGTCGTTTGGCTACAATTTCTACCGTACAGACAGACAGAAACACAGACATATGAGTGACATTATAAGGGTTTTTTGGTGATCATACCTACAAAACCTTAAAAATCACCAAAGTCTATCCAAAGAATTGAATGGTATTATTGTAATTTTCCGGAAATAATCCGATAAAAGTAAAGGGTATCAAAAATAACTTTGTAATAGTATATATTTGACTATATTTGGATAGAACTTTAGAATATTTTTAATTGTAGAAAAAATTGTTGTAAAAATGTTATCGCTCAACAACTTAATAATAGATTAGAATAGAATTCAAATATAATTGTTTAATTAATTTTTTAAAAAATATAAATTATATACAACAAATAATTATAATTTATAATAAATACAATAAATAATTAACTTATATTATTAAAAGGGACATTATTAAAATCACAGTATTTTGTTTTTAATGATTTCAAACTTTATTCATTAAAATTACTCAGTAGAAAACTTTTTATATTTTTCCGAACTATGGATCTTTTTGAGTAGGTGTTTTTTGCTTTGAAGCATTTTATAAAAATCCGCATAGTTTTCTTCATAATTTAATTTAATCAGTAATATTGTTTTTAATGTGTCTATGATCTATTTCAAAGTAGAAAAATGTGTGTAAGAAGATAGGAGCTGTTTGTCCTTGCTTCGGATTGGTTTAGATCGTCATCCCTATTACACTGTAAAAATATTGTTTTTAGTCCAAATTGACAGATGTTCAGTGTCGTACATTGGAAATATATATTATTTAATTTTTCTCATATATTTTGTAATTATTTACATATTTAGACTTTTATTTATATTCTTGGCGTAGATTTAATGGAGAAAATTCTCCATGTAATTTGTTATTACGCAGTTATATATTTTTTAGGTTATCTGACATATAAATATTTTTTGACACTTGACAATTAACATATCAAGAGAGAGGACTAATGTGAGGCCAAAAGATAGCCCAGCTGATTGTGCCCAAAGAAGAAGTTATTGATATAATTTTTAGACCTTCATATATACATATATTTTTAATTTTTATATAAAATAATTATTTAAATAAGAAACTTTTGCTCTGAAGATATATTGTTTGTTTTATTGCTTTGTTTAAACTCTTTTAGCCAAATCTCTCTTTTTATATATAAAATAGTACATAATTTTTAAAATTAATATTTTTTGAACTTTTTAAAATTTCCCATTAAACTGAATTACGTATAAATAACGTAAGTGTATTATCTGCCTTGTTTATTTCAATATCTTATTAACCTTTTTTATATTAAAAAAAAAAAATCACTTGCTAACCCAGTTGCTACGCCCATGCCCTAGTTGTAACTTATTTTAAATTTCCCGCTATACTGTATTTGATCAGTGTAAATCGTACTCGGTTCGCAGCGCTATCTACTTTTTTCTACTTTGAAATAGACCATACATCAAGTTGAGTCTTGTCACTTGTCCAAAAGTTGTTCATCAAGGAAAATATTCTTTCGGTAGATTTTTATTTTAGTTCAAGTTTTGTAATAGTATATTATGTTACTACGAGTAGAACGCGCTCTTTTTTGTGCTGAGCTCAAATGTTGCTGCCGAGGCTTGCATATTGAGCGAAGCACAAAAAAGGCGTTCTACTCCGCGTGACATATACTATTTTTTCTTCAAGAGTATGTATTAAAAATTTGCAACCATAAATACTTATGACTTTATAGTTTCAGATGCTATTGCTGCTAATTCTGGCGGTGTACATTGAATTGGTTGAGACATTTTTTAATTTTTGATCTTTATATTGTGTATTTTGTAACTAATCACAGAATGATCACAGAATAATAATAAAATAACTCACTAATAACGTAACTAATTTCTGAATTCACTACAAACCACGCTACAAACATATTAAATTGACAGATGTTTTGTTTATGGCGACTGCTGCCATCAGTTCCATCTGTTGATAAATATATGAACTATTTACTAGTATAAAAATGTTCACATTTTGTTACTAGTAAAAAAATGTATCATTTCTACCGAATGTATTGAACAATGTAGTTTTAGCATTATAATCCGCTTGAAGAAAAAAATAATGTTAGTTGAAATTTAAAATAAATGTTGAAAATAAGTACTTTTT
The DNA here is from genome assembly GCA_963971575.1 of Liopterus haemorrhoidalis. Taxonomy (NCBI): domain Eukaryota; kingdom Metazoa; phylum Arthropoda; class Insecta; order Coleoptera; family Dytiscidae; genus Liopterus; species Liopterus haemorrhoidalis. The sequence goes on from OZ020617.1 coordinate 13,002,429, forward strand.
CTAAAATTCGGGACAATTCGGGACAGAAAACCCGAATTCAGGACATATATTGAAAAAATTCGGGACATAAGGCGGAAATTCAGGACGTATGGTAACCTTAATAATGGTTCGGTTCAAGTTCTGGTTCATGAAAAATAAAGTTTTTTTCAGGGTTTCGGTTCGGGTTCAGCTTCAGGTCCCTGTATGAATTACCAATTTTTCCTTCTCGACACTCCTGTCGTTGCTCAACTACTAAGCCTAGCTGTAAATATACATGAAAACCATTGCAATATGACTGCTTCGTTAGTATCGTGGATCTTATCCTAATGCCTGGGCCACACTTGCGTTATAAGCTTCGCCGATAATTGCGCGCTATATAAATTCGTGGTAAACTGCATCTATCGATATCGTGCTAAAGCGCAACTTGTGGCCATACTTGCGTTTTCGCCGCTACACTTTATTTACGTCTACAAGGTACAAGCGTATTTATTTTGCTGTAAATTAAATAAAATTATGGTGTATATCCATCATAACTGCATCCTAAAATTATTTTTTACATTTAATTTTACAAATTCAAACATAATCTTATCTGATTTGACACAAATAAGTTATAAAGAAATATGTATAACATAACCTCAAATGATGCCGGATAAACAACAATACGCGCCAACAGAACATACTACGCTCTGCGCTAAGTTCCTTTGATGTGCGCTCTAAAACCGCCAGTTCAGTTATCGTCATGTGTCTTGTGGCGCGCACTGTTAATATTGTGAACGCAAACTGGCCACATTAGCGTTTATGTCACGTTAAACCGAAGTTTAGCGACGATAGATGCAGGTGTAGCCCAGGCATAACAGAAATGCACCTTAAAATATTAAAATATAAAAGATATTTCTTACTTTCGACATTATTTACTACCATAACTTTGTATATGTGATGGATGATATTTTTGAACTATCATATTGTATAAACTAATTATAATATTGTTTATCATAGAAACAATGCATCATGGTGTGGTGTGACGAGGTAAGGCTAGGCTCTAGTTACAAGGACACGAGCCAGACCAGACTGTCCCTCGAGACACAAGTGAGATTATATTATACGAAACACTACAGAGAATACATTATTACATCAAGCAAAGCATATATCAAGCGGCCAACATAACTACACGAACATAGGTAGATCACACCTATATACCTGTGTACAAAGCCTACAAGGACAAAATGTGTGCGTTTTTTATTTAAATTTATTTTTTAAATTTTATTTTCTGACATGTAAGGAAGGTAAATTTGGTATTGTTCCAGAAATAAAATTTTATTTTTAAATTCAATATAATCGTTAGAGCAGAGTGAAAGTAGGAAACCTTTTCAACTTACACAGCCTTTTGAAATTCATACTGGAGTCAAACAAGGAGACGCCACCTCACCCTTGCTGCTTAACCTCGTGCTAGAGATGTTGTTACGAAAAGCCCAAGATACCAACCACCGTGGTCTACAGGTCAATGGGTACCACAAGATTTTAGGGTATGCAGATGACCTGGATATTATTTTAAATAAGGTTGAAGACATAATATACCTTACTAACCTTATTGATGTCGAAGCTCGCAAAATAGGACTCATCATCAGTAATGAAAAAACCAAGTATCTTATTGTTAGTACACGCAGTCATGAGAACACGACCGACTTAAAAATTAATAACAACACTTTTGAGAGAGTTTCTACTTTCAAATACCTGGGCACCATGATGAATCAAGTGAATACTATACAGCAGGAAATTACGAATAGAATGCTGCTAATGCATCGTATTTTGAACTTGGTCCCCTCTTTAAAACGAAACTCTTGTCTAGGAACACCAAGATCAGGTTATATCAAGTTATAGTACGTCCAGTACTTATGTATGGCTCCAAAACATGGACCTTAACAAAGCGAGATCGACAACACCTCATAGTTTTCGAAAATAAAATATTACGTATCTTTGGACCCATTCAAATTAATGGTGAATGAAGAATCTGTAAGAACAAATATATGCGAGAACTGTACTCAAGGCCACATAGTACACGTTATGAAGATGATGGAAAATAGAATGAGAGATGGAGAGATCAGCTAACCGAAGATCTAACAAGTATTGGTATACAGGGTACTTGGCAAGACCTGAAAATGAATAGTTCGAGACGGAGGGCTTATGTGAGAGACGCCAAAACTCTACAAAACCTGACTGATAGTGCCCAAAGAAGAAGAAGTAGAAGAATAATCGTTAGAGTAAAATATTAAAAAACATTAAGTGATAAAAAATAAACTCTTTCTTAGAACTGAACAGATAATAAACATGTCTGCACAGACATGTTTAGTTTGGGCCAAAATACATATACCTGTTATAGTGCATTTCGTGTTTTTTTTTTTTTTTTTGTTAGTGAGCCTACCGAGTTCTTGGCTAAAACCGGCGTGAGTCCGTCTGGACAGGTAGACCAGACGGTGATAGCAGAATGGGCAATCATTAGATACCTAGTGTCTCTTTTGGATCTAGCTGCCATCGTGTTTTGTAAGTCATAGTGTAAATATTAAACCATATGAATATAAACCCAGTAACGCAATTAAAGTAGGTTAGTTAACAAATATTTTAATTGAAAGAATCCCTAAATCTATCCTAGGAAGCATTTCAACCAGTCAGCGGACCTAAGGGTTCATATCCGAACCACTCGCGGATTTTTAACTCATTATGTAGGAGAATTTTTTAAATTTTTGGTCTTAGCTACTGATGGCCATTAACCAGTAAATGTTATTTATATTTATTTTTGGATAAAATAGTAATTTTCCAACAAATACAAACTTCCATGCCATTACCGGGATTCGAACCCGAGCCCCCATGGTTAGGAGTCAGATACGCTGACCACTACTCCATGGTGATGGGCATGTGGGAGACCTTGCTTGATAAAAAAGTCCAAATCAAAACTGTAATCCACTCGTATATTTTGTCTCTTTTCCAGTTCTTTCTATCCAGATTTTTCTGGGTTTTTCATTTTTCTCCACCCTCTTGGTGTCCATGAATTGAACTTAATTTCCGTTATGTGTATGTATTTATTAATTTCATCTTGTTTTTGTCTAGTAGTTTTAATATCCTTTTTGATATATTAAAGTTACTGAGAAAAGTTGCACAAAGGTACATACAGTGCGGTAATTAATGTTGCACAGTGGGTGTTGGAGAAGAATAATGAATAAAGCTTTTGAAAACACCCGCAGATCAAACGCAGTCTCCCTCATCCAACAACCATTCAACTGAGTTCGCCCCGCCAATAGACTGTGTGAAAAGCTTATATTGGGATTATACTAATGCTTTTGAAAATTCCATGTTATTACTCCCGTATTATTTACTTAAGCTGAAATATTCACAAGTTAGTTTACGAGTTAGTATCCGACAGCAAATATATATTATAACTTTGTTTTTGTTAAAATACTATTCAGAACATACTGTGAACATTCTGCAACTTTCACAGCTAATTAAATTTTTTGAATGGTTTCTATGTCCATGGAAGAATGTAATAGGAAAATTATATTATTTTTTAAATTCCAATATTTTTTGTAAATAACAGTACTGGCTGGTACATAACAGCTGAAGTATTCCCAAAATTAATAAATTTAAACATCAAATTCGTTTATGATTCTTAGCTGTCTATCCTCTCTTTCTCTCGGACAAACCGCGAATATTCACGGATGTGCAATGTAATCATTGGTCTCTTACAGCCGTATTTATAGTACTATGGAAACGTGTAAATTTTCGTGCAAGGTGCGTGGTAAAAAAACCGTATTTATAGACACAGTTTATGCGTGCAAGGAGGCCGTGCAGCTTCCACTGTTTGGTAATTTTTCCACGTACCAAAACTGTCGTGTAATTAACGTGTAAGGAACTTTTTGTAAGAAGGTTATTTTTAATTTCAATTTAAGTTATTTATATTATTAATTTATTATTTAATATATTATTATTTAAGTTATGCCAAATAATTAAAACATATAAAATATCAATTTACTTAGATATGGATTTTGCGGAATTGCAATAGAGGAAGGAATATGTCCAAAATATTAGGAGAATCGGCCGACGCAATGCAAGAAAAGGTTTATAGATTCGGATTAATCCACTTTATAAATATAATGATTTAGAATTTCGAAAAATATATAGATAGAGTAAAGATAGTGCTCGAAAAGTTGTACAATTGGTAAAAAATGATTTGGTAGCTATTAATAATATGAAAGGGTTACCGATATCTGTGGAAGTGCAAGTTTTAGCAACTAATCGTTCTTTAGCGAAAGGGGCATATCAACAAGACATTGCTGATTTACATCGTTTTTTTCAATCGACCAGGTCGATAATAATAAAAAATAGTTGTTTGTGCTTTAGCGGGACATTTAAACAAATTTGTTAAATTCCCAAATACAGCATATGAATTGCTAAGAAAAAAAGAAGAGTTCCACAGGGTTGCGGAAATGCCAGGAATCGTGGGCGATATCGACTGTAACCACATAAAAATAAAAAATCCTGGAGGTCCTAATCCAGCAATATATATCAACCGGAAAGGATATTTTTCCCTGAACGTTCAGGTAATATGTGATGCTAACTGCTGGATCATGGATATAAAGGCTAAGTAGCGAGGAAGCGCCCATGATTCAAGAATTTGGGAGGCGAGTACCATTTTCAGAGATTTTTAAATTGGCGCGATTAATGGCATTCTAATTGGGGATGGCCGATATGCTGCTACTAACTATATCTTAACTCTGTACTAAATCCTGCTACCCTATAGGAGGAAAGGTACAACGTCGCCAATTATTGTGACATATGACTAATGTCACAAAAACAAACGATACTGGCTTGCTGAGATTATACCAGAAATTTATAATTTGCGATGTTGTGACATAAAATTTGGATGCACGTTGCTAAGTATTGCACGGACGTGTAAATACTAATATAAATACCATTATGATCCACGCGTATTTGATTCGTGGAAGTGTACATAACAACCACGACTTTTACACGCTGACTATAAATACGACTGTTAGTGTACAAATAAAGCTTTTGTTTTTTATGGAACTCTACTGTATTATTTTTTCCTAGTTTCATCATTCTCCATAACTTGTCTATTCCCGTAACTTAGCATTACATTCAACAAAATTCGTTGTTGCTGGTTTGAGATACATATAAATAATAAGAAGAAATGGGTACGGCGTTCATTCAACCGAAAAGGCTTAGTATTCTTTCCCTCCGGAATGTTTAAAGTTACCACGGCCGAAATCATTCGGGGGCAACTTTACTATCTGGTCGACGTATCCTACTACCATTTCATGGGGCCAATCATGCCATAAAATCAATAAATGGTTTCAGACGCAACAGAAAACTACCCCATATATGACCACATATAAAAATACCATAACGGGTCCTTCTCGGAAGGAGACCCGCAAACAGTTAAGCGAAGTAACATTCCCGGTAGCAGCGTCCGCCACAGGTGGAGCAGGAAGACCTGCTTCTCTTTTACGAGGCAGCCTCACCCTACCACCCACAGTGGTGTGAAACTCACCCCGAGCTGGACTTCATAATACAACAAAATCTGCATAACCAAGTAGAACATCTGCGACGCAAGATGAGGCGATCGAGACGAAGAAAGTCAAAAAGGCTGTCACAAAAACCTGTATAGCGTCGAGACTTGCAAGCCCACCAATGGGTAGGCAAATGGGTGGTAATCAGTAGGTATTTGCCAATGAGTCGTCTCCAATAAATGCAAAAGTCTTACTCTCTTCTCCGGAAAAAAATCTTCGAGAGGATATTTTGGCCCTTCTCTCGCCTCATTCTGAACATACCGCCAGAATATTTTTCATGAGCTCATCACGCCTTTTCATGACCAAACCTGAGGCTTCTTAACTGTTATTGTCAATCGACGAGACTTTCTGGAAGGAAATTTACCAACAAGAGACGATCGTGCAAAACACTCCACTTTTGGAGTGATTTGAAGATTTCTGCTCACAATAACTTACAGATACTCAGTTATGTCGTTCTGTTACCCGAAAAAAGTTACGTGTACTATTTCAAGAGCGCGCAATAATGCTACACCTGAGTTGATGGTATCGTTGCTTGCCATGACGCGGCATATTTCAAACGCAACCTGTCGATGGCTTGGGTAGAATACTCAAAAACATAATCCACCCAAATAGTTCATTTATATGTTATGAAAATGATTCAATGTGCTGCAAGCATTGGCAGCATTTCTATTGTAACTCGGTGATTGGCATTGAGTGGGGTTATCGGCAGAAGCAGCTCTTAGAGCTGCAAAAGTTTGCTGTTAAAAGTTTGCTTACGAAGTTGATGTTTGACTACAGATATTTTTGTATTTTTAATATTTAATTATTTTTTATGGAGTTATTAGTATTTAAGTGTATTGAGTGGAACAGTAACAATATATTTTTTTAAATATATTTTTTCGTCTTTGATATCCAGATTCTCCACACTTTTCAAAATTTTCTTTTTTTTTCCTTCTTTACATCTCCTGACAAAATAAAAGGGCACCAATAACAATTCCCGCACGAACTACTTCTTTAGGCATTTCGGCGACTACTAAACATGTGATTTTACTAGCCAATAGGTGAAATATCTCGGTACTTGCTCACAGTAGCGAGAAAGCAGCCCTGTCTTCAACTTTACTCGCATGATACCAACGTTATTACATTGGGCGAGTTTGTTAGCAGCGAGTGTATTTGCCAACGAGTAACTAGTCAACTCGCTTAATGTAATCGTGCCTATAGCAAACAGTGAAAGAATTTTAGATAGTATTAGAACTGTATAGTAATCAAAGACGTACAAAAATAGTGAAATGTAATTAATTAAAGGTTCTGTTTTATCGACAGTCGATAAGGGTAAACTTTAAGAGTAATCTTCTTTAACATTCGAAACAAATTCAGTAGAGATAAACGATAAGCAAACTAAAGAAAATAAACAAGTACGTAGGATATTAATCCTATTAGAGGCGATGTTAGATGTGTGCGTGATTGTAGCCGCCGGCGTTAAAAAGATAAATGCCAGACAACAGACAGAACCAATCGTGCACAAGCAAAAAAAGGGACAAACCAAACGAACGTCCACACTAAACTGGGCAGCTATGTTAACGGTATACGTAACGAATACTAATATTAAAGAACACATTCAAAAACGAACTGTCCCTTGTTCGGAATTTGTGACATGATATTGCTGTTCGCGTCTTTGGTGTCAAGTTAAATACAGGGGTGTAGTTTGGATAATGTTTTACTGAATTTTCAGATAGGATTAAATACTCAACAATAGTGGTATTTTGTTTTTAGATATAGTGTTATATTTTGTATCAAGTTGATAAAATAAAAAATCATATATCTACTTTCTAACCAAATTTTAAATTTTAGAATAATAGAAAAGTTAAAGCTCTTAGCAGTTCACGAGATTAACAAACATAAGATCAATACAAATAATCTCAATGAAATTGCCTATATGTACCTGCCTAATAGTCGTAAGTTCTGATACACAGTTTTTAGAATTTTGTAGAAATGACAATCAAATTATGTCAAAAAAATTTTGCCCCCACACTATCTCCCCGATTGAATGATCTAAAAATCTGAAAAAATCTCCATAATGAAAAATGATGGGAACCGGAATAGTTCAACAGGAATTTTTGATCAGTTTTACGAAAAATGTCAATATTTTGTGTCCTTGATAAAAATTAATATTTTATTAAAATTTATTGTGTGGTATCAAAAGAAAGCTCTTAAGATTTGGATTAAGGAATAAAACTTTTTTAAATTTGTTTTTTTTTTTCCATAATTTTAGCTAAAAATGTCCCAAAAAAGTTCTTGTCCCGCACCCTTTTACCGAAAGGGGTTAAACTAAAAATCTGAAAATATTATAGGTGATGTACATTGATCTGAGCCGGAAACGTACGAGAGGAATTTTTGATCCGAATGCGTTTTTGAAAAATATTGCAGTTTTTGTGTTTTCGGCAAAATTAATATTTGTTTTTTTTTTTTGGCTAAATTATGGCTAATAATATTATGTTTTTTTTTTGTATTTATGGCTAAGATAGTGTGTGTCTTTCTTGAAATTAAAAATATAATAAAAATTAACAGTTGAGAACCAACTTCTATGTGTAGACTCTACGCATATGAACACCACAGTACACTCTACACCGTAGAGTGTAGTGTGTAGTGTACAGTTATTTTATTATACAAGGTGTCTCAAAAGAAATTTTATATTTAGTGGATCGATTAAAAAAAAAGTAAGCCGTATATAGAAAAAATGTTTATTAATTATTAAAATACACTTTTTGGGGATTTATTTCTGAAAAATAATATCGTCTAAATGTAGACCCTCGCGTTCTCGGCACTCGTTTAATCGAACAGTAAAATTACTTATGACGTCTCGGCAGGTGGACTCAGGGAAGGCTGCCATTTCGTGACGGATATTTTCTTTCAAATGCGCCAGTGAAGTCGGTTTATTGGCGTAAACTTTAGATTTAAAATAACCCCATAGGAAAAAGTCCATAGGGGTTAAATCTGGACTGCGTGGAGGCCAATTTATGTCACCTCTCCGGGAGATCAATTTGCCTGAGAAAATTTCACGAACACGTGGCAGAGACATATTGGACGTGTGTGAAGTTGCTCCGTCCTGTTGGAACCATGTTCTTTGGTTATAGCCAGGAAAGTTTTGCAGTTCAGGTACCAAGAAGTTGTCTAACATCTCCACATAACGCTCTGAATTCACTGTAACTGCACGCCCCCTTTCGTCTTCAAAAAAGTAAGAGCCGATAATTCCTCGCGCCGACATCGCAGCCCATACGGTCACTTGTACGGCGAATGTAGGGGTTTCTGATGTTTGCGTTTCGGATTCGTTGCCCTCCAGTAGCGGCAGTTCTGCTTATTTACGTGGCCATTAAGATGAAAATGAGCTTCATCCGAAAACAAAATGTTGGTAAACGTTGAAAATCGCTCAATCACCTGATTTACGAAATTAAGCCTCTGACTGGCATCTTGGGGCTTTAATTCTTGCACCAATTGAATTTTGTAGGGGTGAAGCTTTAGGTCTTTGTGCATAATGCGATGTAATGATGATCTATGCACATTTAAAGCACTCGCGCGCTTCCAAATTGAAAGGTTCGGGTCGTCACGAACAGACTGATTAACATTCTCCACGTTTTCTACCGTTCTTTATGACCTAGGTCGCCCGGATTTTGATTTATCCAGCGTTGTACCAGTCTCTTCAAACTTTTTAACCCAATGTCGAATGAGAGGAATGCTTGGCGCATCATTTAAGTGGCGAAAACCTCGAATACTGCAGAATTTTCTACGCGCTACAGTCGCCGAATCACCGTTTTTGTAAAACTCTCGCACGCTTAACGCGCGGTCTGCTCCCGAGAAACGCTCCATAGCGACTGAATTCCCAAGAGCCAGGCTACCGATTGACATAACCCCCGCGCCCCTCGGATACTTTGCGTTCACGCAGTAAGCTAAATAAATATAAAATTTCTTTTGAGACACCTTGTATATACCTAAGTCCCCAACAAGATGATTCAATTTTTTAAAATACCAAAATATATGCGATAGATCGAAGAAATGTGCTTACGAATATCTCACCGTTAAAATATAATTTTCCGTTATAAAACTAATTAAATTTGGATTTAATTTCTTAAAAAAAGCTTATTAAAACTATAATTTCTTAGCTTTCTGTTAAATACACATCTCTATAACTTGCAATAACATCCTAGACGTAGCTTGAGGATATGTCAGTTCTGAGTATTTTTCTGTTCTTTGTTAATAATCTGTTCATGTTGAACATGAACTTTAATAGTATTAACGTGAAATTATTAAATTAGTCTGCACATAAATGGAATAGAAAATGAATTTAATTAAATAAAAAGTTATGTGGCACAACGTTATAAGTTTCTACACCATGTACTCTCTTCTCATACTTGATATTCAACTAGATTTAATGTATAAATTACAGATTTTCATAAGTTTATCTATCTCGAGGACTTGAATACTGCTCTGTATTTCGGTTGATAATATAGCAAATTTTGTGTGACAGGATATACAAGCAAAGTATGAAACATATTTACTTTGAGCTGAATGTTTGTGGTTTATACTTATTCGTTCATACATTCTTGAATGACGAGTATGTGATTTCCGCTAATAGAAGGCTTAAATTAAATCTGGAAACCAGAAATATTACATAAAAAAATGTATCCTATAATATAATACGCCTGTTTGTATGTTCGTATCATAGAGGTTCGTATGTTCGACCGGTCGTTTCTTCATTCCCCGATAGAGGCGCGCATATGTTAATTATTTATGTCAAAATTGTTTAAAATATATTGTTGATGCAATAATAGTGAATTTTCTACGAACACTTTTTATAATTATTATAAGATGCAATAATAGTGAATATTCTACGAACACTTTTTATAATAATTGATAGAATTGTAAGAAATTATTGTTTATGTATTGGACAGCAGTGTGCTGTGAATTTTTGTTTTGAGTGTTGACAATAAATTAGTAAAAATGACAGTTGTGTTTTTCATTAAAAAATCACTTCACAATTATTAATTTAGTTGTGAAATACACGGGTCGTTTTTTTTACGAAACAAAACACAGAAAAACGTTATCCTTCCGTGATATTCGACATTTTTGATTAAAATTATTATTAGCAGAAAAATAATTATTTTAAAAAATATTTGGTTTTGATGAAAGTAAGAGAAATGTGACTTTTTTTCTTTATTATTATTTTTTTATTTCTACGATTTATAGGACAAGATTTACAATATCCCACTGCAAACTCTATACAGATGGCAGCACATAACGACTACACTAAATAATTCAAGAATTATCAGTGGCTCTAAAACAATGGTTTCTGTTTATTTATCACATTAAAATATCATTTACCTTTTAGTTTAGGTTAGATTCACCTTAAAAGCACTATCTTAGGTTATGGTTGATAACAGTTTATTTATTTTTTTTATAAACCACCTAAAAATAAATTGTATTTTAACTGTTCTGTGCAGGGCTAGGGACAGTGATTCACCTTAAAAGCACTATCTTAGGTTATGGTTGATAACTGTTTATTTTTTTTTATAAACCACCTAAAAATAAATTGTGTTTTAAAAGTTCGGCACAGTCCCACCTGTTTAGAATCTCTGTATATTGAACAAATGACGTGTGTGTGACGCATGCGCAGTGTTCAGTGGGATATTGTAAATCTACCCCCTGATTTGAGATATAGTGTAAGTACGTTTTTACCCGTGTGTGTATTTTTTCATGTGTGCTTTTTTCCGTGTGCGTATTAATCCGTGTGCATTTTTTCCGTGTGCGTATTTTTATATTATATAAGAAAATGGAAAATTAATTTTAATAAATATATTTTAAATTTAACGTCTCAAATCATTTTTAGTTTTAACATTATAAATATAATGCACTGAGTGAAAATGAATCGTTTTCCCATCTTAAAAAGTTAATGAATTAATAATTCGGAATAATGCTCATTATTTGTCCAGTTTTTAATAATGGGCGAAGAGTTGATTCAATTTGAATTGGATGAAGTTAGGCGTATGGCTAGAGAAATAAGTCTGAGGTGTCGAGCAAGTTCCACATTAAGGTAATGATTTGTTTGCCAACACAGTTGGTAACGGGTGCACTAGTTTTTATAATAATAAAATATGTATTACGAGGGTTGCTACATAAGTTTTGCGGTTTAGCTGCAGTGATGCCAAATTGGTGCATTTTGCACTAGATCTGGCGTATTGAAAGCCTACCTAGTGACCAAAATTGCGTTCTAGTGCGCTAGTGCCAATTCTGATGTGTTTCTTTTTTAAATCATATGTTGATGATTGTGCCTAACTTTTTATAAGTTGGCAAATTTTGCTATATCATTGTTAGAGTACGTTCAAGTTAACTTCATCACAGGCCGATGCTACTGACTCAGCTGCGCAGAAACCAAATTTCGACCATTACGTTTCCAACAGTTAGCTTAATACATTTCAGTGGCGTCACTTACTTTGATTTGTGTTTAACTACGCGTATTGTGCGATGTTGGTTGTTTATTTCCGTATAAATGTATTTGAAATACATGATTTTGTGTGTTTGGTTTCCACAATTGTTTAAAACCCTAATGTACGTCAATGTGATCAGCTATTTTCTCGCGCAGGATTGATGACGTAATTTATGATACCATGTGATGAAGTTAAGATGAACGTACTCTAGTATTGCCACACTCTAATGCTGAAGTAGAACGATTTTTTAGCCATTTGAACATAATTAAAAATAAATTAAGAAATAGGCTTCAGGTTGATATTGTTAATGCAATATTAACAGTAAAGGCTGGACTTAAAAGATACAACAAATGTTGCTTTAATTATGAACTGGATTCAGTGGTTTCTAAAATCAAAACAAACGAACCATACAAAAATGAAATAAATCAAGATGAGGAAGAAGCATTTAATATCTATCTTTAATAAATTAAAATAAATAATAATTTTTCGGAGTTCCTATTTTGTTAGTTAAGATGAGAAACATTCACTTTATCTTGTGATTAAAAATATGTTAACTAGGCAATTGGGAGTTTGCAATGAGTAGTTTTTGTTTTGAATGTGATTACTTAATGTATTTGAATGTGTTAATAGTTAATTTTTATTATATATTTATTATTCTTATACTGAATATTAAAATATTAAAAGTTATAATTCAACAATAAAAAATAAAATAAATAAATTTATTATTATATTACTAGTGCACCTGTTGCCAACTGCGTTGGCAAACAAATCATTACCTTAATGTGGAACTTGCTCGACACCTCAGACTTCTTTCTCTATCCATACGCCTAACTTCATCAAAAAAAAATATATATTTAATCAACTCTTCGCGTATTATTAAAAACTGGACAAATAATGAGTATGGGGTAGATTTACAATATCCCACTGAACACTGCGCGTGAGTCACACACACGTCATTTGTTCAATATACAGAGATTCTAAACAGGTGGGACTGTGCAGAACTTTTAAAACACAATTTATTTTTAGGTGGTTTATAAAAAAATTAAATAAACAGTTATCAATCATAACCTAAGATAGTGTTTTTAAGGTGAATCACTGTCCCTGCCCTGCACAGAACAGTTAAAATACAATTTATTTTTAGGTGGTTTATAAAAAAATTAAATAAACAGTTATCAACCATAACCTAAGATAGTGTTTTTAAGGTGAATCACTGTCCCTGCCCTGCACAGAACAGTTAAAATACAATTTATTTTTAGGTGGTTTATAAAAAAAATAAATAAACAGTTATCAACCATAACCTAAGATAGTGCTTTTAAGGTGAATTTAACCTAAACTAAAAGGTAAATGAAATTTTAATGTGATAAATAAACAGAAACCATTGTTTTAGAGCCACTGATAATTCTTGAATTATTTAGTGTAGTCGTTATGTGCTGCCATCTGTATAGAGTTTGCAGTGGGATATGGTAAATCTTGTCCTAGAAATCGTAGAAACAGGGCCGGCTCAGAGGTCGGGGATTTTTCCCGAGGCCCCGCGCTTAGGGGGATATTTCTCACAATTATTAGTAGCTAGGGCAAGTTTTTGACACCAAATGCATTATTTTCTCGAGGCCCCGCAAAACCCACAGCCACTGCGTAGAAATAAAAAAATAATAAAGCATTGAAAAAATAATAATAAAGAACTACTTACTTTCATTAAAACCAAATATTTTTTAAAATAATTATTTTTCTGCTAATAATAATTTTAATCAAAAATGTCGAATATCACGGAAGGATAACGTTTTTCTGTGTTTTGTTTCGTAAAAAAAAACCGATCCGTGTATTTCACAACTAAATTAATAATTGTGAAGTGATTTTTTAATGAAAAAAACAACTGTCATCTTTACTAATTTATTGTCAACACTCAAAACAAAAATTCACAGCACACTACTGTCCAATACATAAATTAATATATAATAACTCTAAAATCAGAAATTATAAAAAGTGTTCGTAGAATATTCACTATTATTGCATCTTATAATAATTATAAAAAGTGTTCGTAGAAAATTCACTATTATTGCATCAACAATATATTTTAAACAATTTTGACATAAATAATTAACATATGCGCGCCTCTATCGGGGAATGAAGAAACGACCGGTCGAACATACCATAGACGAACATACGAACATACAAACAGGCGTATTATATTATAGGATTATTACTAACAGGCATCTTCATACAACAAAAAAGTAATTGTTCGATATTGTTTTTGAACTCCCCAAACTCGAACTACGCCCTAGTTTTCGTGAATTTCTGGTGGATTCTTACGCTGTATTTAGTGCATTGAAAGCATCTATAGTTGGCAACACTGTTTAGCTGTTGCTTGATTGGTGTTAGATTCGACAATTAGTTTTTTTAATTCTTCATGTTTTTCTGTGTTAGCTTGTTTTAACAAGTCACAACAATAAGTTGTGTTTGATTTGTAGCACGCATTTATATAAAACCATTTCTATTAAAAATCGAAATAACACGCGAACATTTACGAGTCTTGTTTTTTTATGATTTTAGCAATGGCCTAACTTAACAACAATGTTCTCAAAAATTAAGGCTATTTTTTGGCAATGAATCACCATCTTTGGCTATTGTAGAACGGTGGTTTAACGAGTTCTAGCGTGGGAGGATTTTACTGGAAGACTAACATCGTGAAGGTTGTCTTGTTAGTGTTGTCACTCCAAAAACTAGCGATGGAATATGTTGGATATAGGGCTAGCACGAGGGTCTAGGCAAGATATAATTCAGCACTCCTAGGCAAGACATAATTCGGTGTCCTCTAAATGTAATGCAATGGAGATATAAAAAAATATACTAAACAAACTTATTGACGAGCATATTTCCCCTCAGAGTAGTCTCTGGGAAATCGAATGTGTTGTATATGCTGCAGCAGCTTTGCTGACACCAAAGCGGGCTTTGGTCTGTAAGGCATTGAATGGAAAACTGCGTATACAGCAATTAGAGAAGAAAATGATGCGTTCACGCTAGGAAGCTTCTCGAAACTAGTAAAATTAATTTTTACAACCTGCACATAAGTATATAAAAGTGATAATTTCATGACCTTCCAGCGCCTTCATCCCGTGGCGTTTCTAGGCGGTCGCCTAGACTTGCCTAATGGTAAAACCGGCCTAAGTTAGAGATGGATAACCGAAGCACTTATATTAAGGCATGACTCAAATAAATACAATCCTACATGAACATCTCACAACTCACCGTCAGGTAGCTTTGTTTTCAGTGGATACCACACCAGTTAGCTGATGTTTAAAAGAAGGCGTGGAGCAAAAATGTGCTCATTAAATGGCTAGTCAAAAGTTGTCTACGACATAGTAATAGGTGATGCAACGTGGATGTGCTGCTATGAACTAGAAAGTAAACGGCATTCAGCTCAGTAGATCTTTCCAGACGAAGACAAACGGCAAAGTGAAATGTACACGGAGTACTGGCAAAAAATGGTTGCTTAATTTTTCGAACGCATTGGTCATATTGTTACTGTTCCAATAGAACATTGTGGTACTGTCACTGCTGAATGGTTTACCATAAATTGCTCGCCGGTTGTGTCCAAAAAAGTACACGAATAATTACCAAAAGGGAGAATCCATATTTCTCATGACAGTGCATGACCACATACCGCAACTAGGACTACCGAGTTCTTTGGCTGCTTCAGGATTGGAAGAAATGAATCATCCGCTTTACAGTCCCGACCTAGCTCCTTGTGACTTCTTCCTCTTCCGTTTTATAAAGGATAAAATACAAGGATTAAACTTAAACAGCTCTGAAGGGGCGATTGAAGACTAGAAAAATCTCGTTTCTGAAGTGACACCTGAACGATGGACCGAGTGCTTTTAGAATTAGTTTTACTGAATGGAAAAATGCTTTAACCATGAAGGTGACTATTTCTATAAACAATAAAAATATTTAAATAAACAATTTTTTATTGTTTTCCTCTCAGTGCCGCAACAAGGGTGGTGCGAGAGGTGCCGCCGCACCAGGCGCCGGACTAATAAGGGCGCCAAATTGCCAAATTTAATATATTTTTTTAAATATATATTAATTAACTATAATCAACACAAAATTGATTTCATAAAAGATTTTTTTTTTTTTTTAGAAACTTGTTAGTTAAGAAAAGTAAATTCAAACTATATTATTTCGAATAGTACATAAAACTTGTGTATTGGATGAAAAGGCAGAGGACGAAACGCACCTAGCAACATCCAAAGATATTTTGATAAAGAGTGTTACATGGTAATTGATACAATATTATCTCAAATCAATTGGAGATACGAATCATTTCGAGACGTTTGTTCTGATTTTACTTTCTTGACAGGATATTCTCTTGCAATAATGTCTACAGAAGAATTTTAAAAAAATGCTACAAATCTTGTTGCCAATTGTAAAGATTTAGATCCAATCGAATTTTCATTTGAAATCGAAAGTTTCAAATGACAGGCAAGATCATTAATTGATGACTGTACACTCCAATGCAATTATTAGAAGTGATCCACACTTACGATTTAAAAGATGTGTACCCTAATATTGGCATTGCGCTGCGCATATTTTTAACGCTCCCTGTAACTGTTGCTTCGAATGAACGCAGTTTTAGTAAATTAAAGTTAATAAAAAATTATTTGCGTTCTACAATGGGCCAAGATAGATTGTCAAATTTAGCTTTAATATCAATAGAAAATACTATAGCGCAGTCATTAAATTATGAAGACTTAACTAAAGAATTCTCACAGTTAAAAGCCAGAAAAGTTCAATTAATTTAATTTTCCATTTCGTTATGTGATTATATAATATATTATTAAAATACTAAAATATTTATTATTTGTTGTTTAAATATTCCATTTTTTTTTTTTTTGTCATTAAATCTATATTTTGTTATTTAATATGATTTTCAGTTATGTAATATAATATTTCTTTAGCCCTTTTGTGTTTCATTTTAGGTGTTTTTCATTTTGTGTTTCATTGACCTAGAGTTTATATTTTGTCCCTTTTTATATTAGTTGTTTATCATGAGTTTTGAGTTTATTAACATAATTTGTTAATATAATCGTTAATATTGCAATTTCAACCAAACCAAAGAAAAACCAAAAAAAAGTTAAAACCAAACCAAAAAATAATACCAACGAATGTTTTTTATAAATTCATTGTTAAAAAATGACTTTATAATATATATTTTTGTATTTTGCTTTACTGGTAATAAGATAGTTCCTTTATTAGGAGTAAGTGGTCCTTTACTGGTGATTTTGTGATTTTTATGAATAAAGGTATGTTTTTTATTTCCACTTGCATCATCAAAATAAAACAATAAGATTTTAAGGATTCTCGATAAAATATGGAAATTAAATATCTTAAATAACATTTTGGTGAAGAAAACAACGTAAGTAAATGTCTTAAACGTTCCCTTCAGCCCCCTCAGCCTACCACGAAATTTTAAAAATTGCGTATGTAATTAGAGAGGGGCGCCAAATAATTTTAAGCACCAGGCGCCAATTTATGTTGTTGCGGCACTGTTTCCTCTTTATCCGCAAAACTTAAGTAGCAACTCTCGTATTTAAACTATTACTTATGTTTTTCAACTTTCGTTTACCTTATTTTTAGTTCCGTTTACAAAATCAACTGTAAGTTTTAAATGTACTTCTAAAGCAGTCCGCAAAGGAAGCTACTCTGAAAGTACTCATTGGTGACGAAAGGTACCAATAACTAGCTCGCGAATCACTGCCGTTATAATTCAGTGGGTTTCCGCACACGGCCTTACTCGTTAGTAATCCGATATCTAGACATTACTGACCAGTTTCCGGTAATTCTTAGTGCGTTTTATTTAGTCACCTTCATTGCAATCGACAATAATACCTTTAACAAAAGATTTTAATAAACATTCAAATCTTATATCTCTTCATGGAGCGAAGAGCTTTAACAAAGATCGTCAACTGGGTTTGCTGCTCGACAGAGTTTTAAATTAGTTCCAGGAGTTACCAAATTATTTCAGTTCCTAGAGGACTGTTCTTTTTCTTACATTGGCAGGCCGACCTCTGCTTCCGTTTCCTTAGGGGTTCCATCTCAAAGCCATCCTAGTGACATCAACTGGATCTCTCCATAAAATATGCCTTTCGATTTTCAAAAATGGTTCCCCGACACAAAGTGGGGTTGGTGAATATTATTCTGGAGTATTAGCCATTAGTTCTTGTAACGTACGATAACTTAAAAACTATTTTATCTGAAACTATTTTTAAAGTAATCCATTAATTACAATCAATAGAATAAGTGTCCATTAAAAAAAACAAGACTAATGATTTATCAGAAACTCTTTATTCTGTCTCTTTAACTTATCACATTTTTTCATGTTTCCATCTCTACAAAATATCTCATTGTCACTCGGAGCATTGTTGGCGCTGTCATTTATAATAAATGAATATACGTTTGACATGGCGTACGTTTCATTTCAAATTGAAATTGACAAATGTAACATTTACAAATTATATTTATCTGGCAAAATATCATGGTTTTGTGTGAAACAATCAAAATGTTTGTTAATACATCACGCATAAATTTCACAAGAATTTGGATGAATACATGAGCGTCCATATAAACGACACTGAAAGGCACTTTAAAGGCATTGGTAAATTATATCTCAAATTAAGAAACTAGATTTGAAACAACTATATTGTTATTCATTATTGAATAAATTACCAAGGCCTAATACTAATTAATCGGCTTTCGTTGGTATAACAAATAAATCCTTATAATAATAATAATGTGTCTATCTGCAGTCTACAGTCTTTAAGGCAATAGTGCAAAGTATACTAACTTACGGATGTGAAGTGTGGAACATCAATAGCAGAAACAGAAATAAACTACTAGCTATGGAAAGGGATTTCTGGTGAAGGAGTTGCAGAAAATCAAATTAGACAGAATAATAAACGATAAAATTAGAAAAACAGCGGAAAAAAAAAATATATATATATAATTGACATGATCGCAACCAAACTGGTAATCTGGTTCGGTCACACAAATAGATTGAAAGAAAATAATAATTATAATAGCCCTTTATTCATATTGTCACATAGATGTCGTAATCCTAGGTCAGGATTACGACATCTATACATTGTGACGGTCAGCTGTCTGATTAAAAAACTATTTGTCAGCGTCTGACGTATGTGGCCTGATTACGAAATGCATACGCCGTATTTTCGTGATAAGGAAATATTTGTCATGACGAATGAATATTGGAACTGGGTTAACCTTCAGTACAAAAAGGATGGATGTCGCAGAATATGGAAACAGAGGAACATAGCCAAGTCCTCTACACGTATTAGTCCACATGGTGACGACCAAGACACCGACGCCAGATACTTGTACCGCGAGTGAGCCAAGCAAGTAGTCACCATGTGAGTGGGAGAAGACTTCTCCAGGCTCCTCGACTCCCAAATGGGTAACCCCCGCCTCGGAGATAGGTCCAAGCCGAACCTGGCCAACACGGGGTGGACCGAAGACTTCCCCAACAGTCTGGATTGTGAGGTTGGTGGTTTGATTCTCCGTTAGTGATATTATTCGGACGAGCATAATATGTTTACATTACTCTCATTTCACAGTCATTCACCCCTCATCCAGGTGTAAGGATCTCACCCCCCTGGCATCGGCGATTAGCCTCGTTGCAAAAATAGGCAGATGTAAAATAAATAAATTAAAAGAAAAGGTGTTTGCATCTTCCTGAAGATCATTTTGCGTAGCTAATGATAGTAAATAATTTTTATCAATAAAAATTTATTTAGAAATTGCGTGAATAATCAAACAAAATATTATTATAATAAATATATTTTAATGCTATTTTCTTCAAAAATTTCCCAGAGAGGCCGTCATTAACAAATACAGTGATGTGAATTTTTGATCAGATTATTTTTTCTAAAAAGTTTTGTGCCAAAGGAGTGGTTGGCAATAAAATCAGTACAATCAGTTGTTATTATTTTATTTTATTTTATATTTGTTATATGTTTATTTATTTTATCGAAAAACGTGTCACCTACATGTAAGCTGATTGAATAAGTCAATAAAAAATAATCGTTGTTTATTTGCTGTCACTTTTTATTTGAATTGTTTAATTAATATTGAAACAAAACGTGTTAAAACGTACTTCTATATGCTAATACGAATTAAAGTGTCACGGGGTGGATTCAAGAATGGACATCTTTTCTACAAAATTTATTATATAATAATAATTTTTTATCACAATACAAATAACTGTCAGAATGGCTGTTGGTGTTGTCTGTTAGTAGCTGATGTAAGTCCCGTTCTTGCCCCGGCTTTTCCAGGATCGGTCGAACCACACCATGTATCCGCACGAGGCGGACACGTGGAGAAGCCCTGTAGACGGCACTCACATCTCGGGTTGGTGACTTGAACAGCTGGGCTGGTCCTTGGGTAGCGTGCTCAAAAAAATGATCGAATGAATAACTAACTACTTCAATGACTGACTCAATGAATCACTGACTCTCAATGAATAACGGACCAACGACTCTCAATGAATAACTGATTCCCGACTCTATTCCCTAAGACCATTTTATAACTGTTAACCAGGACACTATGACGTCAGGTCCTACCTCAATTGTTTTGGAAACATTATTCATTTGTGTAATTGTGGGCAGCAATTAAAGACCATAGTCGGCACAATTGAATAATGTTTATCAACACATTAGAGAGTAGTTCAAAACTTATGTTGACAAACACACAACACTCTGCACATTCCTTAATTCCCAAAACCGCAAGTCAGCAACCGCGACCTACACGGTCTAAAGACCGCTCAAGGAATTGGGACATTAGCATACAATTATATCATAATTGTGACAATAGTATAGTTTAACTCAAGAATAATTAAAACATAAAATGATTATGGGGTTTAAAATCCATTTAAGCCCGTCATAAACAGTATCGTGACAAGAATACAATACGATTATTTAAGTACTTTTATTTTGACTTTTTGATGATATTATTGTAGTGCGCAGTCTAGTTCCACCAGTTTACTCTAGAGGAAGATGCTGTTTCTGGATACACCTTCACCTGAAAGGGGGTGAAAATCATATTCAGTGACAAACATACCATTCTAATAGTCGAATGCCCACTCTCTAATATTTACACTACGAAAATAAGATGGGAAGTTCAAACTTTAACTTTGTTTCCTTACGCCCATGTTTATTATGATACGCCCATTTTCATAATACTTAAAAAATTTAATATGATTAGGAAAATGGTGCTAACTAAAATATAATTTGAAGTGACCTTTTCGTCATCTGCCAAAGCAACCGTGGTATAATTCCAATTTACCAAGAGATTTAATTACCACCATTGCGCGTCTCAAATTCATCCACACCTTCTCAAAAAGCCACCTACACAGAATCAAGATGTCCAACACAGACGTATGCGACTGAGATAATCAAACCATACAAGACGTCAACCATATAATTCCAGTATGCCCCAAATACCAACAAAACAGATCAAACCTTCTAACAGGCATATCAAGACTTGGCCTACAACTACCTCTACAAACACCTCAAACATTCTAAATAGTAACAACATTGAAATTTACAATCTACTCTACAAGTTCATAGTACAGAACAATATCAAATTATAACACTAAAACCGCTGCCAACCTTATCCCAACCTTTGTATTATCCAAATAATTAATAACAGCACTGGTTAGTGGCCTCCGACGCCAGGATCAAAAATAGAAAAAAAGTGACCTTTCTTATCCGTTTATTGATCTATAGTTAAATAACGTTTATTCATTACTTTTTAGGTTATGTGCATGTATGTTGTATATGTATTCATGGGGTAATTGTGCGCACATGAATTTAAAATGCGCACTATTACCCCACAAGCGTTTATATGACAAAAAATAATTTTGTTTTTCTTTTGTTATCACTGCTTCAGGCATAAGACTGAATAAAATTTTGTCTAAATAATCTTTAATTATGTACTTCGTTTTGCGGACTATTATCCCATCCATGCACATTTGACTTATTTCACTTATCGCTCCATAGCGGAGTTTGTGATGTAAATAATAAAAAACAAGCTAAGATTATTTAAGTAGGCTAAAAAGGCTTCTTGTTCCCAAAATTCTGATTTTCCAACTGAATTTCAATAGCTGTAGCATTAATTCCCGATTAAGTGTGCACAATACCCCCACTTTCCTCTATGATTTTTGTTTATAATTATGGCTGATAATTTTTAATGTCGCACTTTTCTGGATCTGGCACACTTTTTAAATATTAAGATTATTTGAGAAATTGTGGATGGCTAAGGTATCGTTTCATCTACCAGTATTTTGTTGAAAAACTGGCACAATAAATGTGTGACTGGGTCCCTTTCTGCCTTGATTAGTTGGGCGGTTATTTCGTCTTCATAAGAGTTTTTCCCGGTTTTTAATTGTTTTGTTGTTTTCTCCCTCTTCTTGTAATTATTTCTGAAACTTTGCTATCTTAGTTCTGGTTGTACACTTCTTTTTTCTTTTTCTCCGATTTTCCTGGAATAAAATTCAGCATAAAAATCTGCTGCATATTTATCTATTTCTACACGGTCTTCACTTTTTCTTTTGTCAATTAATGATGTTCATATTTTGCCTTCTGATATTTTCTTTTTATATTTTTTACTGCTCGTGTTTCGCCAATTATTTTCTCTACTTTTTCTAAGTTATATTTATAAATATCAATTCAAATACATTATTTGACAATTTTTCGTAGTTCGTACGAATTCGATTTTATTACAGTAGTTGTGGAGTACAATTTTGATATTCTTAAATTAATTGTTTACTGTTATGTAACGCTCAGGAATTAACGATCTCACTGTATAATTGTGTAGGGTAAAATATAGTTAATTTGTAAATATTCTAAACATTTTTTGACTTTTTGGTCAAGTTCTTCCTGTTTTACTGTATATATTGTGTCCTAGATCTCCTCGCTGGAGCATAGAGCCTTTACAAACTCGCACCATTGGGGTCTGTGAAGAGCAAATCTCTTCACCAGGCGCCAGCCAATCAAGTTCTTTATGTATTATTCTCCTTCATGTGGATACAGGGCGACCTCTACGACAGCTTCCTTGAGAGTTCCACTCTACTGCCCTTCTAAAGATGTCGTTTACTGCTTTCGGAGGATATGCCCAATCCAGTTGCACTTTCTTGCCTGGATTTCCAAGTAGATAAGTTTTTGTGCTATCGCTTCCCAAATATGAGTATTGGGAAAATAGTCTGTTCAAGTAATGCGAAAAATTCTGCGCAGACATCTGTTAATAAAAACTTGGAGTTCATGGGTAATTTTTTAGTGACTTTTCAAGTTTCGCAGCCATACATCAGAAATTTTACATTGCTTTTAAATATGCATACCTCAGTGTTACGAGAGATCTTATTGGATTTCCAAACTTCTTTCAATAATCCGAACGCTTCTTGAGCTTTAAGTATTCTGTTGTTCACTTCCCTCGTAGTTCCTCCATCTCTCGTTATTGCACTACCGAGGTAGCAGAATTCTTCCACATTTTCTAAGTCTTCGCCGTTAATGGAAAATCTGTTGATGTTATTCTGTGTTACTGTAGTGGGTATTTAAAGCCTATCTTCACCAGGCATTTTAGAAAATTTTCATAATTTTCACACCCGAACCTGAAAACCTGTTTATTCTGTTAATCTAATAAAAACTGTTATTAAACCTGAATCTGGAACTGAAACAGAATTAACATATTGAACCTCAATCTAAATATATTCAGTTTCAGTTCCATTTAATATATTTTCCTTTTGTTGCTTTGAAATTTGTTTCGAAGACGCTGATGTTTGTGTGTATGAAAATTTAATATTGTGGGGTGTTACTCTATTATTATGTAAGTTATATTTCAACAGATGTAACTGGATTTGTTAGAAGAGCTTACTCGTACGCACTGTAGGGTTTTAATACGACGTTATTTAGTTAATCCTACATGGTTTATTTTAAGGAGAGGAGGATGTTAGATATATGTATTTTGAGCTAGATTTATTGTAAGCTGTTTCCTGAAATTTAGTAAAAATTGTAGTAAATCTACTTGCATAACATGGGATTATGGAATACGGATTTCATCCGAATAAATTACAACTCCTGTATCAGTTTCTGTAAAGTATACCAGTATTATTTGTCATGTGCTTTCAAAAAATATTGTTGGAGCTTATATTTACAACTGAAATAATCCAGTTTTTAAGTGAAATTTGAACCCACGCCACAGGAATAAATAATGTTGAAATATCATCTGTTTTGCTGTAGATGACAAGTTGCTGACAAGAAATTTTTTGTAATTCATTTAACATTTTGAATGGTTTATATATTATTTTTAGGTGTAAATAAAAATCACTCGGTTTTATGGACAAAGTAGTAATTTTAGAAATAAACGTTTCGCTTTCTTTACAATTCGACACAGTGACGGACTTTCGCCTAAGACAAAAAAGACATTTGTCTTGGGCCCGTAATTTTGAAGGGCCCAGATTTGGGAGGTAAGGACCTTTTTTCGTTTTTTTAAAAAAACATAGGTTGTGGGCCCGTAAATCATAGGTTGAGGGCCCGTAAATCAAAAATGTCTTGGGCCCGGCGAAGGCTTAATCCGCCACTGATTCGACATAAATGTCGTGAGAGAGTGTGAAAGGTGCGCGTGAAATTAGTATATAGATGTATACTTTATTCTTGCCTTTCGGCTTTGAATGGAGTACAAAAATTACTTTAATTTCCAAACTTAACTATATAAATTATAATATATATTATAATCTAGTAATTAATATAATTTAATACGTACCTATAGGTTTTTGCCTTTAGCCACAGCTCGAGCCGCGGTATAAGCCTTTTGGTCCACCTGGCCTTCCCGGTATCGATATCCCACTCGCTCTGCCATGCAGCGATGGTCGCGCTCCTGGCTTCAGCTTTGGCTTCTGGGGTGGACCCATTGTCGTACACTGCTTTGCGCTCAGCTATCCACAGGTGAATCGGGATTAAACCAGTGATAACCTGGAGCGCAGCAGTGGAGGCTGTCCTGTAGGCTGATGATATGCCAATCAGGGCTTTTCTCTGGCTAGTTCCTAGAATTTCTTTGTACTTCCTTTACTTAAGCATGTCTGCCCAAACGGGGGCACCGTAAAGTACAATGGTGTGGTAAACCCCGGCCAGCACAGCACGTTTGCTGCTGCTAGGGCCGCCGATGTTTGGCATGAGCTTTCGTAGCTCGCCCATCCGTTCGTTCGCCTTTCTGCAGGCCTGCATAACGTGGTCCGTAAATAGACCTCTCGCGGTACGCAGCACTCCCAAGTTCCGGATCGCTACCTTTGGTGTCACCGTAATATTCCCAATTCTGAAGCTGAGGTTTCTCCAGTTCCTCTTACCCTTCAGGACTACTGCCTCTGTCTTCTCGGGGGCCATTTTGAGATGACGTGCCGATGTCCACCCGGTTATCTTCCGAAGGTTGGCGTTTACGTGGCCGACCAGATCATCTTCGTTGTCGGCCGAGACTATCAGGGCCAGATCGTCGGCAAACCCGATCAGCTTTGCTCTCCCCGAGAGACCTAGTCTCAAGACTCCGTCGTAGAAAACGTTCCACAGAGTAGGCCCGAGGACCGACCCCTGTGGAACCCCTGCACTGAGTCTGCGACGGTTTTTTTTTTTTTGTGACGATCCGTCTATCTCTGAAGAAATCATCAATTAAATTGACAATATATATCTGGAGATCCTCAGCTCCTCAAGACACCCTAGGATGCTTTCCCATCTGACCGTGTTGAAGGCGTTTTGGACATCCAAAGTCACCAACACGGTCCACTTCGTGCCCGAATTCATGGCCTCGTTACGAACTGCCTGCATGGTGTCAACAGTGGACCTGCCTGTGCGAAAACCGTACTGGTGTTCCGCTAAGCCTCCCTAAAAACAAAAAATGTATTTGTTTTATTATATAAGTTTTCTTATTATATTTCTTTATTTATATTCAAACACTATGTCACTTTATTTACCTTTTTTTAAACCATATAAAAAAAATTATGCAATTATTTCTTAGTTTGTCTACTTTTATTGACCACTTTTTTTTGACTTTCCGATCCCCTCGGCATTCCTCTCAAATATTTACAAAATATTGATTTTCGATGAATTTGCTTTCGATGAACTCGTTTTCGATGAATTGATTTTTGATGAATTAATTTTCGATGAATTTACTTTCGATGAATTGATTTTCGATGAACTCGTCGGTTACCCCGGTTTTTGTATCGAGCCCTTCGCTTCTAATGTCAAGAATGACACAAAAATAAAACGTATCCTCATAATTAACTTATGAATCCATAATTTTATGCATCGTACGTATAAAAATAGCGAAAATATATATCCGGTATTATAGGTATTAACAACAGATATGTCGAGCAAAAACGATCGTAAAAAAGGGGTTACTAATTCAGGGAAACTGACTGGGCTTTTGGTCCATATCTCTTTGATATGGTTGGGTAATAACAAAAACGTAAAGCATGCATGGAACTTTTTTATGAATGATTCAGTGCTCTTAACTCATTATAATGGTAATAATAACGAACGATGTAAAAAGGCCTCCAGCCTCCAGTATCAGAATGATTTAATATTTTCCATTTTAACGACATTTGTATATTCAAGAAATTCTCGTATTTAAATTTCGTAGATTTTTTTAATTAAAAAAGGGAGAATTATTATTGTAGAATATACTGGGATAGAAGCATAATTATAGAAAAAGAAATGACATAAATGATCTGATATTACAAGATTAGAAAAAAAAAAAAAACTATATTGTACGAGGTGTGTAAATGTGTCGATGATACTGTATACTATGTGTCAGGGAACTCATGGGATGAGATTTTTAATAATATATCCGAAAACTTAAATAAAATTAAACTTTGGCTAGACACTAATTTATTAACTGTTAATCTAAATAAAACGTACCTATATCCGAGTTCCAGCACTGCTATGAGGATTGGACGAACCGTCTCCAGCGCTGTGTGGCTTCCCGAGGAAGTTATTTTGATGCAGACAATATTGAATTGTATTTCTATTGGAATAAAAACAGCGCAGGGCTTTAGTTACAAGGTGTGGGAAAAGAGTTATTTTTTTAAACACAGTTTTGGAAAAAATCACGTTGAAATACAGTAATTAAAAAAAAAAAAAAACTGTATTTCGTTCCTTAATTTACGTTTTACTTTTGATGCCACACAATAATTTATATAATTAATATATTTTTTTTAAAATTATAAATAAAGTCTGTTCCAAACGGTTAGGCGGAACTAGATGTTGCAATCTAGTTACTTTCATCGTTTAAATCATGCTTTTCGGCCGTTTTGTTTAAGCTTTGTAAATCATACTTGCAACAAACATTTTTTGGTTAAGGTTAATATCATTTTAAAATGTCATTTTCTTTATATTTTAATTTTTTGTGTCATTCTTAATACAAATATCCCATTTATACAAATATGTAAGAAAAATAATTTAATTTTGACATAATGTCATTCGTTTCCATGGTTTCATTGTTGGAATTTTAAATTTTGACATTCCAACGTGAAAAATGAAATAACCCAAGCAAGGTCCCTTTTCGTGACAACCTAAAAGAACGAAATTCCCATTTAGTTCTGCCTAACGGTTTGAAACAGACTGTATCTTAATTTAAAGCTATTTTTTCTGCTAAATTTTAACCATGGTTGCCATAATATACTTTTGTTTATCAACTGTGACTATCAAAATTACTTTAAAAAAATCAGCTGTGGCCACCACAGGACCGACCGCCATCGTAAAGTACTTATATAAAATACATTCTAGCAGCAGAGTAGAAGATTTCTAGAAATAACTTGGTCTAATATTTTCTAACATAGATATTATTTATGACCATGGAAAGGTTACATATAAGTATAAAAAATTGAGACTTACAAAAAATTTCGAAAAATTTTACAGAAGTTATTCGAAATTTTTCGTTTTATCAAAAAACGTCTCAAATAAAAGTTATTAGTTATTGCTTTTATAGCAACTTTAGATGAATGATTTTTTTCGAAATATTTTTCTGTTGTGAAATATTCACAAAAATCTTAAAATCGGCACGAGTAAACTCCCATTTTTAGTAAACCGATTTTTACCAAAAGTTGATCAACTTGTGCCATTGATAGCAGAAGCTTAAATATGAAGTTTCATAAAAATCCTTTCAGCCGAATTTGCTCTGATCGTGTACACACACAGACGGACAGACAGACGGACAGACGGACAGACGGACAGACGGACAGACGGACAGACAGACGGACAGACAAACCGACAGACATCAAGCTAAAAGTAGTCAAAACGTTATGTAGGGACCTCAATTCATGGAGATCCATCGAAATCTCGAAATGTCAAAATCGGTATGATCACAATACCTTCCTTATATATGTTGACGGTCGGTAAAAATGGTATTTGAAAATTTGTGCTTGATTCTACGTTGAATCTGATTATTTTTATTGATATTATTTGATTGATATTAAACAATAAAAAACAGGTATAAACTATTTCAATTTATTTTATTAACAGAATTTCACAAAAATTGTTTAAATAAACCACCATTTACAGCTAAACAATAACCCAGTCTGTTATAAAAATTGGTTTACTAAACTTTACAATTCAATTTTAAAAAATTTAATATTTGTGACCCTGGCTGCTTTTTCCTTGAACTCTTCGTATATTTGTCAAATACTTATATTTTATAAAAATGGTAATTAGTAATTAACCTTTACTGTTTGAGTCTTCCGTTGTTCTAAAATATATCAAATCAATAAATACCTATTACAGATATCGTTAAAAGAGAATAAAATAAATTGCAGTCGTAATTATATATAAAAACGTAAAACAAAAAGGAATATAATAAGACATAAAAAGGAAAAGATAAAATACAAAAATATATTTCTAAGAACAAAATAATATGAGTCTTATATTAGATTGAAAGATCGTATCGTATACCATATGTCGAAAAGCACGGAAATTTGTAATAATGATTTTCTTTCCATTTTGTCTTTTCTTCTCATAAAAAAGGTCAAAGTTATTAAATAGGTTGTAAATTTCGTCAAAATGTGTTTTAAAGCAGCGTTTCTCAACCGTGGGGCCGTGAAAGCTTCGTCGGGGGGCCGCGAAGTCATATACAATCGAAGCATGAAATTATAATAGAAAAACGCTCAATTTTGCAAGATATATTCATAAATATATGATATTTATATTCATTAAAATATATCTTTTAAACTTAAATAAAATAAATTATACTTATTTTGACAACTAATTTAAACTAATTAAAACGGTTTGCGTTGGAGGTACTTCAAGTACTTTCAAGGAGGTACGACTTGAACTTGCAATATTTTTTGTTATGCTCTGAGCTACTGTTAGCTAAAGAGTAAGGATGCGAAAGTGTTCAAAATGGAAAGAAACTTGGAACAATGGAATACTTGTAAATAAAAATACTTGCAAGCCATTATAGGTAATCGTAACAGATATTAAAAACATGTTTATGTAAAAGTTGTTTTTTTTTCAAAATTTTTATCCAATTATACCGAACACGTCATACGTTCATATATAAAAAATCGAAGTTGTCCTTGATATCCTGTTTCCTCTTTCTTGATACACCTTGAGATCCCTCCCTCGCTCCTCCCTCTATATATATATAAATACAGGACCGGCGGTTGGGAAACACTGCTCCAGGTAACTATCTGACAAATAAGGTTATATGATACTTTCTGTGCTGAATAAATGTCATCCCGTCTTTCAATACAAATTTATCTATCGGATAGTTATCTAACGGATAATGAGACTGATGTATTGAATTCACTGCTTGGTAATGACATTTATTCAGAAGATAAAGTTCCAGATAACATTATCTGTCGGATAGTTACCTAGTGATTTAAATGAAGGTGGAAAGACTGGGCCTTAAGGTCATAATGCCCGGGGGGGGGCACCTTAGCCCTCCAAATGAACCCGTAAATAAAAAAATTAACCTGTATAAAATTCTCGAGAGATAACTCTATTATACTTCCAATAGTAATTTTCATCCCTTTTTGAGATCTCAGAATTATCATTGATAGCCCAAAAGTCATCCTATTATCACCTCTGTCCTCCCATTTTACCATATAGGCCGTGTCTCCAACGCTATAGCTCTGAAATTTTAATAAATCCTCAATCAAAATGTATAACTATATATATAAAGATACAAAGTAACACAATATAAACTATTTTAGATCATGTAGTACCAAGTAACTTCCTTTAATGTTATTCTTCATCATCAATAATAAAAAATAGTGTATTGGGCCCGGTAGTTCAATTTCAACCACCTTTATACTATTGATAAAATATTAATATATGTGTTTATTCTCATAAAAAATTATTTTAAGCAATTCTGTTCCTTATGTATTAATTGTTAATGACTATATTCCTTAATGAGCTTTATCAGGATTAAACATCTTGATATGTAGTGATACGTAATTTTTGCAAGTGGCGTCTTCATTTTTTTCTGACGTTTTTAGTTATTTTTAAGTGATAAAAGTGCAGAAAATACTTGAAATAGTGTGTTATAGTGTGGACTTAGTGTTGGGACTCTATGCAGACCAAAATTGGAGCGACTGGAAAGGTATTTGTAGACATTTTTGTTAATTTTATAATGTAAGTCATTGTTATGTAGAATGTGCTTCTATTGACAATATAGAAACACATATGTATGTACATGCATACACTATCGGCTATAACTAGAGAAACAAAACTATTTTTTAAATCATTTTCATAAATCCCGATTATTTACTAAATGAATATTGAATTATATTGGTATAGCAACAACAATTTATAAGTTAGAACCTGCTCTTAAAAATATTTGTTGTACTGGTACAATAAATAAAATAATTAACTAACATACTGCAGCAGACCATCTGCATATTTCTTTTGTAAGACTTAATAATAAAACAATTTTTTGTGGTTAAATTTTTTCCTTTGGCCTAGTTCCCGTTCTTGTCCCGACAATATACATATATATAGGGGGCCGCAGACAATATTTAAGTTATTTTGGGGGGTCCCATGCCAGAAAAGGTTGAGAAACACTGTTTTAAAGTATATAAATAAAATATGATGTGAAGTGTGAATTTTCACATTTTAGAATTTAGTAGGTATTTTTAAAATTTAGTATAAAGAGATATTTTGCTAAAACAGTTTAAATAAAACAATAACACAAACAATATATTATCTGTCTCATTTTGTAATACGTAACTAACAGGGAAAGTTCATTTTTTATGTTGTATATTGACAATACATTTATAATATTATCATAGTATTGGTTCACACGGATACGCCAAAGTCTGTTTACACCACAACAGTCACCAAAGTAACCAGATCTATGGTCTATTTCAAATTTTAAAAAAAGTAGATAGCGCTGCGAACCGAGTACGATTTACACTGGATATATACAGTATAGCGGAAAATTTAAAATAAGTTACAACTAGGGCATGGGCGTAGTAACTGGGTTAGCAAGTGATTTTTTTTAATTTAAAAAAGGTTAATAAGATTGAAATAAACAAGGCAGCTAATACACTTACGTTATTTATACGACATAAATTCAGTTTAATGAATAAATTTGAAAAAGTTAAAAATATATTAATTTTAAAAATTATGTATTATATATAAAAAGAGAGATTTGGCTAAAAGAGTTCAAATAACGCAATAAAACAAACAATATATCTTCAGAGCTAAAGTTTCTTATTTAAATAATTATTGTAAATAAAAATTAAAAATATATGTATATATGAAGGTCTAAAATATTATTAACTTCTTTAACTTCTTCTTTGGGCACAATCAGCTGGGCTGTCTTTTGGCCTCACATTAGTCTTCTCTCTTGATCTGTTAATTGTCAAGTGTCAAAAAATATTTATATGTCAGATAACCTAAAAAATATATAACTGCGTAAAAACAAATTACATGGAGAATTCTTTCCATAAAATCTACGCCAAAAATATAAATAAAAGTCTAAATATGTAAATAATAACAAAATATATGAAAAAAATTAAATAATATAAATAATATATATTTCCAATGTACGACACTGAACATATGTCAACTTGGACTAAAAACAATATTTTAACAGTGTAATAGGGATGACGATCTAAACTAATCCGAAGCAAGGACAAACAGCTCCTATCTTCTTACACACATTTTTCTACTTTGAAATAGACCATAGTTTCGTATTACAAATTGAGACGGTTTATATATTCAGAGCTAAAGTTTATTATTTAAATATTTATTTTAAATTAAAATTAAAAATATATGTATATACGAAGGTCTAAAAAATATATCAATAACCTCTTCTTTGTGAATTATCAGCTGGGCTGTCTTTTGGCCTCTTGATCTGTTAATTGTCAAGTGTCAAAAAATATTTATATGTCTGATAACCTAAAATATATATAACTGCGTAAAAACAAATTGCATGGAGAATTTTCTATCTACGCCAAGAATTGTTTTCAAAGCTTGCTACGTTCAACTTTGTAAAACTTATGTTGATTATGTTTTTGTAAATAAATGGTCGCCATTTTGAAATGGTTAACATAAAAATATGACTTTTTGGTATCATTGTAAAGCTAATTTAATGTACTTTTAGGAAAAATATATAAAATTATCGATTCTCTATGCTAGATCAAAAGTTGACATCATTTCCGGTGAAACCGGAAGTGTCTCAGAATTCTTATAGTAACCTTTAGATGGGCCTTTTTGTCTAGTTTAACTTTTGTTCTGAAGATTTTTTGTATCTTTACAAATAAAGGAGATATTCGGGGTGCCCCGTTTCAAACAAACACCCTGTATATACAGATCTTCTTGATGCTCATCCATTTTTGCAATTCTATGTTAGTCTTTTTTCGTTCATCCTTTACTCGTTCTACTCTCTATTTCTTCTTTTCATCCACTTCAACAACGTCTTAGACATTACATGTCTCGCTTATTGCTTTGCTGGTTATTCTATCTCTTAGAGTGACTTTTGCAATTTTCTGAGTTATTTCTGCAGTTCTTATTTTTTTGCTTGATTTTCTTAACCTCGGCTCTTGTTTCTGTCGCATAAGTAAATATAGGGAGGACCATTGTCTTGTAGATATTTACCTGTCCTCATATTTTCATGTATTCGTTTTTCCAAATTACCTCTCTCAAGCAGCCGGCAACTCTTTCAACTTTAAGTAATTGGAATTTTATCTGCTTGCTAAAAACTTTAGCAACGTAAAATTTGAAATGTATGAAATTGAATTATTAAATAAAAGGCATATAATCTACCATATTAAATAAAAGTAATAATATCAATAACTAATAGTTGAAACTATAAAAAATAGTATAAACTGAAATTGCCGTAAATAAAATTCACAAATCAACTTTAACAAAATATATCGTCGCGAAATTTGTTAGTAATCACTCGTATAATAATGAAAATAAAAGTGAAACTGGGTTTGTTACATAAAAACTAATTAAGAAAAATTAATAATCACGAAAGAAGATAAAGGCAATACATTAGTACTTCTTTATAAACAAATGTATATCGCTAATGGTTAAAAGGTTGCTGAATAGCTAAAGATAGGACACAACTATTTTTTTAAAGATATACCAATACTAGCTCTAATGTTTGTTTGATTAAGTATGTATGACTGTAATCAGTGTTGTAATGTATCTAGATACAGTAACTAGATACTTTTTCAAGAATCTAGATACAAATTAGATACTTTTTGAAATATGTATCTGTATTTATTATGCACACAGAAAAAAATTAATTCCAAACTCAAAATTGTTTTTTATTTTCAAAAATGTACGGGATATTATGCCCAAGAAACTGTTATATACTTTCTCCACGACCACTATAGAATTTACCAATTTTGACTACAGAAAGTTAATATTCTAACACAAGAGTTGGAATGTTATTCTAAAGCACCTATCTTCTTATGCATTTTGCATGTATTTCATTCCATCACTTGTTATGGAATAACTATTCCATACTTGTTGTCTTTTGTTTTTGTAGGGTTACATTAAGATATATGCAACGTTTACATTAAATAAATGCAACATAACTTCCTAACCTAAAATAGTGGCCGATGTGCGGTAAATTAAATTAAAATTAAACAAATAATAAATAAAAAAAATAGTTTAATTAATTGATTAATTTGTTATGTAATATAAATTATTTGTTTAGATAAAATGTTTGTTAAAATAATTATTTGTTAATTTATTTTTCTTTTTGGTGGTCGTGGAGAAAGTAGGGTCTATGACTCGGTTGGAATGAGAAAATTCGTTGTTCGTGGTTCCTCACGCTCGCCTGCGGCTCGCGCTCGGAATGTTCCACTCGCATCGAATTTTCTCATTCCAACCTTGTTACAGAATATATTATTCTATCATTCACTTGTAGAATCCATTTTAAACTATGGTCTATTAGCTTGGGGTGGGGCAGCAGAATGCTACCTTACCAAAATAAAAATAAGCCAAAAAATTATTCTCAAAATCATGCATAAAAAAATTGATGTGAAGCGTGAATTTTCACACATTTCAGGGTTTTGCAGATATTTAGTAAGTGAATGATGATTATTTGGGATGCCAAAACCAATTTTATGTTAAAATATATTTTTTTTTGTTAATTTTAATTCGAATGCCTAATACCATTATGTAGGTTTCTAAATATGTGCAGTATTTTTTTTATATAACAAGGTTAAATAAGATTTTGAAAATTGCGCCTATGGCTTCCATTGGTTGTTTTAGTCATAAGCTCCGCCCTTCTGTTTTCGTCTATTTGTAGGAATATAAATAGCAGTATAGCAGTAATATATTTAGGCACTAATATGATACAAACATTATAACACATGACATAACATATATTTTATATATTTCATTTTTTTTAACTTGTATCCATGGTATTATATATTTATAGTTACGTTATATTTTAAGTTACTTGGTTGTAAGTCCAATAGTAATCAATTTCAACAATTTGCACTGGTTATTAAATTTACGCTTTTAAAAATTAAATGCAATATTTGCCCAAATATAACTAGAATATTGAAAAAGTAATTTAAACAAAATAAAAATGCAAAAAAAATAACAGAAAAAATGAATTGCCTCGCGGCCGAATTACACTCGAGTTTGCAGATTAGAACGCTTGTATAGTAACCATTACACCATCGAAGCGCTCTGTCTACTGTGCTACATAATATCATTAAATAGTTTACATGGTTACGCAAAAAACACAAAAAATGCGTTATTTTCCGAAAACATAATCTGATCAAAAATTCCTGTTGAACTATTCCGGTTCACATAAATGTACATTACTTAGAATTTTTTCAGATTTTTAGTTTAAACCATCTGGGCTACAGGGTGTGGGACAAAATTTTTTTTGAACAATTTTGGCAGAAATAATGTCTAAATAATTTATTTTGCAAAAATAAAATTTTGATCGTTAATCCACATACTAAGGGCTTTCATTTGATACCCTGCTCAGAATTTTTAAAAAATATATTTTTTTTCGATGAGCACATATTTGTTTATATTTTTAGGGGGGTATGTTTTTTAGATGTTTTGGTATTTTTCCTATGTGCGGGTCAACGAGTTGTATAAGCATGCCAAATTTCAACTTTCTAGGTTTAGCCGTTTGGCTACAATTTTTACCGAACAGACAGACAGACAGACAGACAGACAAACAGATGACAAAATGACGGTATAAGGGTTTTTTGGTCATACCTACAAAACCCTAAAAACAGAAAAAAATAAAATTAACAAGATTCGAACTCTGCAAAGTTCGCACTGCAAATTACAAAGTGCATCACGAAACCAACTGAGCTACCAGAGTTTCTGAATCTGGAGTGTTACATAGCGAATTAAATATTTAACATATTTTAGTTAAAAACACAAAAAATGCGTTATTTTCCGAAAACATAATCTGATCAAAAATTCCTGTTGTACTATTCCGGTTCACACCAATGTACATTACTTAGAATTTTTTCAGATTTTTAGTTTAAACCATCTGGGATACAGGGTGTGGGACAAAATTTTTTTTGCACAATTTTGGCAAAAATCGCATCAAAATAATTTATTTTGCAAAAATTAAATTTTGATCGTTAATCCACGTACTAAGGGCTTTCATTTGATACCCTACTCAGAATTTTAAAAAAATATATTTTTTTTTGATGAGCACATATTTGTTTATATTTTTAGGGGAATATGTTTTTTAGATGTTTTAGTATTTTTCCTATATGCGGGTCAAAGAGTTGTATAAGCATGCCAAATTTCAACTCTCTAGGTTTAGCCGTTTGGCTACAATTTTTACCGAACAGACAGACAGACAGACAGACAGACGACAAAATGACGGTATAAGGGTTTTTTGGTCATACCTACAAAACCCTAAAAAGAAGAACTTATCCAACTGAACAAATTTTTTGAATAACTATTGTTGCTATTTTGATGAGCAATGTATTAAAAACATATGAAAAATTATATCCAAACAAGTGGTTTGGGAGTGGACCGTGGTTTTGTGAAGCCTAAGCAAGACAAATTAAGGCCTTTCAAAAGTATCCAGTGAAAATACACTTTGATAATTTTTTTGAGGTATTTCATCACTTGAGGCCTGGCTCTAGTCCGCCTCACCTAAGGACCGGCCATGCTAGTGTGGATATTAAGTTCATTTCCAACTGAAATCAATAAGATAAGGTGTGTTTCCTAAAGGACGTAAAATTGAATAAATTATTAAACGTTCATATTATCTGTCTCATTTTGTAATACGTAACTAACAGGGGAATTTCATTTTTTATGTTGTATATTGACAATACATTTATAATATTATCATAGTATTGGTTCACATGGATACGCAAAAGTCTGTTTACACCACAACAGTCACCAAAGTAACCAGATCTAGTTTCGTATTACAAATTGAGACAGATTATATAAATTAAATTTGTAAGCGTGAGAATGTCAACTGAAATTTTGTTTATAAATTAAATTTGCATGGAATGAGAAAAAAAAAATCACATATTTCCTATCAGCAATTTTTTATTAGTGATCAAAAATGATCGTGACATTACACGAATTCCACTTCAATTAGGGCTAAAATTTAATTGAAAGGAACATTCTCTTAACATGAACATAGCTGCGTTTCTACTACTTGTCACATAGTAGTTATTGAAATTTTCAGCTATCATTTTCGAGATTGCAACATATTCATCTTCTGAGTATGATTCTCTCATAGATAATTCTGGTTAGCATTGGTTACAATATTATATTGCCAAATATCATTCTTTGGAACATATTTTTCAGCAAGAGACGAAATATTTTCTAGTTTTTTTCTGTTTGATAGGTAAAGGATAAACATTACAAGGCTTCGTAGTGGAAAATACAAGAAGCTTCTTAGCTTCATGTATGATGATACATCGGTATTTAAGCATCGGAGCATTTCCCGTCGGGATGTCAGGATTCCCGTCAGGATTCCCGTCGGGATTGGGTAAAAGAATGGACCGCTTCATGTATTTATAAAGGAAGACAATACGCAGCCATTGAAAAGACACCATTAAAAAAACCTTGGTTCTACAAAATTGCAGCAGAATGCAAACTTATTACAACCATATGCAGATTGAGATCTGGACATGCTGGTCATCCAGCTCATCTCCATAGAATTGGTGTTTTTTCATCGCCTTTTTGCAGCTGTGATAATGCATCGATTGGTAGCCTGGACCACATATTTTTTTCAATGCCCGATATACGCACGTCACAGACTAACATTTTTACAAAATTTATTACCAATTCTAAAAAAAAACTCCAACCAAATTATTCGACATATTAAACGATAAAAGAACTTATAAACACATTTCAAAATACATGAAAATTTCAAATATAGGGCCGAATTCATAAACGTTCCTAATCCTCACCTCAAACACAATTGGCAATGAGTCACTCATTTGGAATTCAGAAACAAAAGTTGGATATTAGTAACTCATTGCCCACTCCAGGGGTATGAAACTCATATACACGGCCTTGAAACGGATTTAAGTTATATTCCATCCACCGACAGCGGTAAAAGCGTTTTTTTTTAACCAACATTTTGAGAACACTTCATTATCGGCAACTTGCGGCAATTGTTTTTGACGTTGTAACGATAGGTGACAGTAAATTGTGATTGTGATAGTGATGAATTTTATAAGAAATTTTAAATATTAGCACCACATTTTTTATTTTCAAATGGTGTAGTGTAATTAATAATATTTTAAATGGTAAATGCAAAAGAAATATAAATAGTGCAATAAAAAAAATGGCACAGACTAAATTTAATATGTACAATCTGTTCCAAACGGTTAAGCGGAACTAAATGGAAATTTAGTTCTTTTAGGTTGTCACGAGAAGGGACCTTGCTTGGGTTATTTCATTTTTCACGTTAGGAAGTCAAAATTTAAAATTCCAACAATGAAACCATGGAAACGAATGACATATGTCAAAATTAAATATTTTTTTTTATATTTTAATGACAAAAAAATAAATAAATGGGAAATTTGTATTAAGAATGACACAAAAAATCAAAATATAAAGAAAATGACATTTTAAAATCATATTAACCTTAACCAAAAAATGTTTATTGTAAGTATGATTTACAAAGCTTAAACAAAACGGCCGAAAGGCACGACTTAAACGATGAAAGTAACTAGATTGCAAAATCTAGTTCCGCTTAACCGTTTGGAACAGACTGTACAATAAAAGTAAATATAAAAGTAAAAAATAAATACTTGTTTATTTATTTCATATGCTTGCTTGCAAATAAAATAATAAAACTTAATGCTTACTGAAGTATTAACTTTTAACAATTGTAATTAATTTTAATTTTAGGAAATTAATTAGGAGAGTTGTAAATAAATTAATCATAATTTTCGGTTCAACGCAATCTTTAATTTTCTACCAAAATTACATTTTATTTTTCAATTTTGGTAGAAAATTAATGATCGCGCGATTTCATAGCAATTTAAAATATAAAAATATATTTGTGTGCACTGCGGGTTGCATACTATCTAATCCTAGTTCATATTACAACCACCAATGTCGCAACTATCGCTATCCAAAGCCGTAACGTGGGAGTCCGCTATCTTCCTTGTTTTATAATTTGTGGCCCACTCACTAATCTGTCAAATTTGAGTGAATAGTGAGTGAGATTTGAGGCCAGTAGCTGGTAACCTTAAATTTGACTCATTTAAGATTTTGCGAGTTTTTGGAGTATGTAGAAGTTGAAAATGTTTATTTAAATGTGCATCGATACATGTGGAACGTAAAAAAGAAACAGTAACCTATATTTTAATACAAAATAATTGTTTTTATCAGGCGGTATATGCGAGACACTTAAGATCCTCTTCAAAATATCACTGACTATGAACTATTCAGAGATTTCATTTTTTAAGAATCACTATAACACATAAAATATTTCCTACAGTATATCTAAAAATTGGGGTATTACAGAAGCATAGGTTGCCTATTCCTCCAGCTGTGGCAGGTATAATTTTATTAGATATGACAAATTATTTTTCTTAATTTATTATAATATATCTTTATTTAAGAGAACACACGGCGACTTACATTTACTTAATCAACCTTAGATATGCAAAATAATAAATAAGTTTCCGAAAATATTGCTGTATACCTGGGTAGATATGTTAGTTTTCCCGGAACTAACGAGAATATCGAAAAAAAGTCTTTATGGATTTAATTAATATCACTGGTTTTCCTGAAGTCACTGGTTGGATTAAAGCTACCCATATCGAAATGGGAAATCCAGGAGGCAGAAATGTGGAACTATTTTGAAATAGAAAAGGCTAAATGTGATTAAACGTGCAAGTAGTAACAGGTGCAAACTGTGAAGTCTTGGACAATGATATTTGCTGGCCAGGATCTGTCCATGATAGCAGGATATTTAATAGCAGTTCTGTTAAAATGATATTTGAAAAAAATCGATTGTCTGGTCTTATTCTCGGTGGTAATGCTATTAAAGCAGCTTTTATTCTACGCCATTTTATAAACTAATAAAAAACTAATTATAAGTACATTTATTATAATTATGTTGTATATTTATTTATAATACATTAATTAAATAACATTATAAGTTTTTTTAAAATTTTTGTTTTTAAAGTTTCTTGTATTAATTATTGTTCGGCTATATTTTTTCTTATTTCTTGCTTTTCTACTTGCAGCTTTTGTTTACACATATATTTTAAGCCGATATTCTTCGGGACGAAAGATATGAATTTCTTCGTCTTGCGGGATATTTTTTTCTGAGGTCTTCATTATAACTTCTAATTCTTTTTTAATTGCAGTAGTTCTTGATATGTACGCAGTTTTCCTATTTGTTTGCCTATTTTCGTATTACTTTTAATTAGGTTATTAGATTGTTCGCCTATTGTAAAAATTAATCTATTTAAAAATTACATCCCCTGGGAGTAGAGTCGTCTTTTGAAGGTGTAGTCGTCATCTGTATGCATTGGGCAGCGTCACCCGTGATAAATATGCTACTTGCCATGATAAAAACAACAATATATATAAAATACACTATATTTTATTGAATTGAGTTTTTGACAATACACTACTGTCAAAATGTTTATTACAGTCACTACCAAAACGTTTCCATAGCTATTACTTATTATTTTATTTTGACGTCATAAAATTAGAGACGTTTTCCCTCAACTGTCCCTCAAGTTAGAGACTCGTTTACCTACAGTTGTTTATGAATAACAAAAGTGAGTGAGGGAACGACTCAACCTAAAATGAGTGTGAGATGAGGTGAGGATTAGGAACCTTTATGAATTCGGCCCATAATCTTATAATTTATAATTTATTTTTGTTATGTATATAACCTTGTTATAAAATTTATAATTATTATTTATGTTCTATAAATGTATACTGAAGCTGGCTAATATGGCGTCTTATGCCGCTGGCCAATAATAAATGAATAAAGAAAAAGCATCGGAGCTGCCTATTTTTTGCACTAATCAAAGCGGAATTTGAAAACAATTAAAAAAAAAAAAAACGGTTTTCGGCAAAAATAAGAGCTGGCCGGTTACTGCAGGAAGCCCTTCTGTTATGATCGCTTCTGAAGAGAAGAAGAGAAATAGAATAGCCTAACTTATGGGTCTATTCTGTAAAAAAATGTTTACAGTATTGTATCACTATAGCGCTGTAGTGAGCTTAGCACTGTAAAGTGCCAAGTTACGGCGGCTCTGTAAATATTGAGCATTAGCTATTCTGTAACACATACTGTAATTTCGGTCGATTTAAACTTTGCTTACATTGTAGCTAATTTCAGTATGTTTATTTCTAAACTCAAAATTAGAAGTATTGATCAATGTCATCGATCGGTAATTATATATCATATTTGTATATACACATATACTCATGTTTTTTACGTTTGTAATTTTTATTAATTATTGTTATAATTTGTTTATAAAAATAAAAGTTTCTCTTTGCATCTTATGCATCTTTATTCCATATAAACATATTTTTTACATCAAATTATACAATGGACTGCTAAACATATAAAATACTAATCTGGTTTCACAAATTCGTATCTTGATTAGTTGTTAAAAAAAGTTTTAAATCAGTTTTTGAAAATTTTAAATACTTTTCAAATGTTTTACCATTTGGTACAGGATCTGCATTATTTTCAGGATCAGGATCTTCATTATTTACAGGTTCAAGCTCATCATCATCAATCTCAGCAAAGTTAGGTAGTCTTGCTTTTGTTGCTATATTATGCAAAACTTACCCTTCTTTCACTCCACGGTTTTTTCCCTCGTAGTGAAGAACTTTATATGAATTGGCATTAGATGTGTTGTTATCAGATAACAAATTTCTATTATCGATCTACTAACCATAGGCTGGCTCAAAGAAGTGAAATTGTGAGCCCTGTAGTAGCCTGATAGGATCCATTACTTAAAAAATACAGTGTTTGTAAAACCTGTATATAAAAATATATAAATGTATGCATAAAAAAAAGTGTATGTGTGGTTGTTACGTGATATTTTAAGCATAATTACCTGTTATGATCCTCTTGTAGTAATTGCATTAGAAATAGGGCGAATTTTGGATCATTAATTTTTTTTAGGCGACTCGAACAATACAAACATACACATCTTGACTTCTATACAATACTGTAACTGACTTACGGCCAGAAAAATATCGCCGTAACGTTACAGTGATATTTTACATCGGTGTAGAGTTTACAGAGCAACGCGTGTCAATACAGAATAGCACTTTCCTTACAGCGCTGTATTTTACAAAGTTATAGCGCTTACAGCGGTAGAAACTCATACAGAATAGACCCATTAGATCTGCTTCTATTACGCCGTCTGGTAGTAACAAGTCGACAATCAGACCAATTCTGTAACTCAGTTACTATGATCATAGTAACTAATATTGTCACTATGAGCAAGGTCAGTTACTGTCATGAATGAAAGTCATTATACTTTTTATAACATTTTATCTTATAGCAACGTTACTACACAGTAATTTTTTACAGAATTGATCTGAATGTTTCATAAAATTATTGGTGTTATCTAGAATTTTATTTCGAATAATTTTCAGAACATTATTTAATGCATTTATTTGATCGATTGCGTTTTATCATCATTTTGACAATTTAATTAAACTTCAAAATTATAGCAACATATTTAAAATAAATTGGATGAAACAAAATATTCTAATTAAACATATTTAAATTTTATATTAAACAACGAAATGCAGTAGGTTATTTTAGTTAAAACAAATTGTTTAATGAATTTTAAAAATCATGTTTGTCAAAAGCATATTATGTATTTCATATATGAAATACCTAATTTTAAATGCAGTTATTTCAATGTTATGGATCGTCAGGATAATCTATGTCCGATGGGAAATCATGATAATTGAGCTTACAGCCCAGGGGCGGCCTGTAAAAAAGCGACAGAACAGCAGCAGCCCAAAAAAAAAACAAAAAATAAAAAAGTAAAATATTTCCTTTTTAAATATTCTATTGTTTTTACGAGAGCTACCTTTTAAGTTTTTACAAAAAATTAAGAAATAATTTTTTTTTTTTTTTTTTTGAACAATCTGGTTTATTGCTTTTCAATATTCGCCTTTAAGATTCATACACTTTTGCATACGTTCAAACCAAGTCTCGGAACATTTTTTCCACTCTGAAGTTCGTATCTCAAACACATGGTTTTCGAAGGCTTCAACAGCTTCTTGAGGTGATGAAAATCGCTGTCCACGCATTTTTTGTTTGACATTGGGGAACAAAAAAAAAGTCGTAAAGGTATAAACCAGGTGAATACGGGCAATGAGACATTAATTAGATGTGTGGGAGCTTACATTGTCATGATGAAGAATGATGCGACGTTTTTTGTTGTTTTTCCTGATTTTGTCGACGACTTCTTG
This sequence comes from Liopterus haemorrhoidalis, assembly GCA_963971575.1. Classification (NCBI taxonomy): domain Eukaryota; kingdom Metazoa; phylum Arthropoda; class Insecta; order Coleoptera; family Dytiscidae; genus Liopterus; species Liopterus haemorrhoidalis. The sequence goes on from OZ020617.1 coordinate 13,045,887, forward strand.
CAAACATATTGTTGTATACCATTCAGCATTAACTCTTCTCCAATCCTCTAAAGGAATGGTTGCGACATGTCCAGTGCAACCGAAGAAACAAGCGATCTTGGAAGTGCTTCGTGAACAAATAACTTTTGTGGGTTTCGGTTCAACTTGGAAGACCCAAACAGTGGATGGTTGCTTAGTTTCCGGTTCATATGAATAAATCCAAGTTTCGGCACCTGTAACGATGTTGTATACGGATTTTGCAGTGCCTAAAGTAGTTCGGATACTAGGCGTGAGTTTTATCCAGGGTTCATCAATAGGATACGTGAATTAAGTGATGAATTGGTACTTACCAACCGACGGATCAGGTATCTCGTATTTAGTCTGGGTAGCTGATCACTTAAGTTTTGAAAGGTAAAGGTTTACACACGTTAAGTGAAAATACAGTTTAAAATTAATCTTAACGATTTATTACAATTAAATATTTGCAATTAGTTTTAATATAGAAAATATATATAAAAATTGGATAAAACTAAAGAAATAGGACCGAATAAACCACCAGATAATCGACTCTCTAAGCATTTACGAAACTCGAGCCTCTGAGAATTTAACAATTCTAGATATTTTCGCGAACTGGACTGAATGCTTCTGACCTCAGTCTTTAGAGACTGGTGTTTATACGGGTGGGCCATGGGAACCTGACGATTTTTGAATGAACATTACACAATGATTTCTCAAGACAAACATTTTTTATTAACATACATTAATAGTAAGTTATATGCCATTTTAATTTTTTTAAATTATATCAGTCATGTGATGACCATTTTGCTCATAACATGTTTCAAGTCTGTTCATAAATTCTTGGTGAACGCGGTCCAGTAGAGCTTCGTCAATCGCCCGGACTTCTGCACGAATGGCATCCTTTAGTTTATCCAATGTTCTGGGTTTGTTCTCGTAAACACGAGCCTTAAGATAATCCCAGATAAAGTTTCGGCTTGGGATGCTTTCACGGCCAACATTAAACTCAATTCGAAACGCTCTTTGCGCCGCTATTACTGATTCACCGTTTTTGACAAACGCGTCATACACAAACACACGATGTCTTACACCCCATTCAGCCATGATGTACACTAAACTGCACGAACTGACGGTTGGAATGGAACCTACCGCTTGCCTCTACCCCCCCGCTACCAGCAGAGTTCTACCCGTTTCAAAAACGTCAGGTTCCCATGGCCCACCCTGTATAAGGGTTTTAATAGCATTTCCTGGAATGAAATTTCAAAATTGTCCAAGGGTATATCAGTGTTTAAATTTATTAGGTAATAACTTTGAACAAAATTCATTTTCAACAATAAAATGTATAAAATAATTTTGAAGTTAGGTTTTGTAATTTATGGCTTTTATTTTTCTGGTATCCGAATTTTAAAATCTTTTAACTGAAATATAATTTTAAAAATCTCAAAAGATGCTATGTGACACAACGGGTGGCGTTCGAAAAGCTTAAAGCCGATATCTGGTGGTAGTAAGCGATTTGTTACAGATTAACAGACGATAAATACATAAAAATATTCAGAATATTGTACATTTTGGCCAGATTACAACAAAAAATATAGTCCCAAACATTTAGCTTGCCACAATTCTCTGTTGGCATCTCTTACTAGATACCTGCGAAATCCTTCATTTTACATAAATTTTTTCATTTTCCCTTATTTCTTAATAAGTGATTTTTTTTTCTTTTTAGGGTTTTGTAGTTATGACCAAAAAACCCTTATACCGTCATTTTGTCGTCTGTCTGTCTGTCTGTCTGTCTGTCTGTCTGTCTGACTGTCTGTCTGTCTGTCTGTCTGTCTGTCTGTCTGTCTGTCTGTCTGTCTGTCTGTCTGTCTGTCTGTCTGTCTGTCTGTCTGTCTGTCTGTCTGTCTGTCTGTCTGTCTGTCTGTCTGTCTGTCTGTCTGTCTGTCTGTCTGTCTGTCTGTCTGTCTGTCTGTTCGGTAAAAATTGTAGCCAAACGGCTAAACCTAGAGAGTTGAAATTTGGCATGCTTATACAACTCTTTGACCCGCACTTAGGAAAAATACTAAAACATCTAAAAAACATATTCCCCTAAAAATATAAACACATATGTGCTCATCGAAAAAAAAAATATTTTTTTATAATTCTGAGTAGGATATCAAATGAAAGCCCTTGGTACGTGGATTAACGTCCAAATTTTTATTTTTGCAAAATAAATTATTTTGAAGCGATTTTTGCCAAAATTGTGCAAAATTTTTTTTGTCCCACACCCTGTAGCCCAGATGGTTTAAACTAAAAATCTGGAAAAATTCTAAGTAATGTACATTGGTGTGACCCGGAATAGTTCAACAGAAATTTTTGATCAGATTAGGTTTTTGGAAAAAAACGCATTTTTTGTGATTTTTGGCTAATAATGTACACAACCAATGGAAGCCATAGGCGCAATTTTGAACCGTCCTATATAAAAAAAAAAAAATACTGCACATATTTAGAAACCTAAATAATGGTATTAGGCGTTCGAATTAAAATTAACAAAAAAAATATTTTAATATAAAATTTGTTTTCGCATCCAAAATAATCATCATTCACTTACTAAATACCTGCAAAACCCTGAAATGTGTGAAAATTCACACTTCACATCATTTTTTTTTTTTGTTCATATAGCACCTCTATCTAAATTATCTCCGGCCGCCACTGTTGTAGCCACAATAATTAACGTGGAGATTTTAAAGAATTTTACTACATTATTTTTACATGACTTTAATTACTGTAATGATAATGTAACCTACTTTTATGACACAAACACGTACATAAAAACACGTTGGATGAATGTTATGTCAGCCCTTTTGATACTTGTCATGCTTTTTAATCTAGAATAGTGTTTTATACTTTTATTTGTGAATAAAATCTTGCCAAGTTCATTTTAACTTACAAAATCTTTTATAAACCTGCTCATCATCTAAACCGAGTAGCAGCTAAGCTTATAATTCAGAATAATGTCTTGTCTGCACGTAACGTCTTGTCATACGTTTTATTTAATCAGTTAAGACGTATCAGGGCTGTTTTAAGACATTTTAGCACCCTGAGTTCCACTAATGACTCCACCCTGAGCTCCAAAATTTAGCGCATTGTGAAAAATGTAACAATTAAAATGAAGTGTGAAATTTTCACACATTTCTAGGTTTGTCGATATTTAATAAGTGTAAAGAATGGTTTCCAATAGACGTAGACGTAGAACTTAGAAGTGAAACGTAGAACGCAGATTTTGTTGCTTTGGTTTCCAATAAACTTGGAATATCGTGTCAAAACTCTTTAAGTTAACTTCTTTGTAAAAGTTTTACTAAATAGTTTGGATGATGATTTAGCAATATAGTCGGATTGCTATAGGTGACTGTTCGTTGCTACAAGTATTGATATATAATACTATATGCTTTCTCTGTCTATACCATTATAATTATTTGCATACTCATAGTAACGTATAGAGACCCAAGTTGACAACTAACATTCCAAATTATTTTAATAAAAAACAAAGCATTAGAAATAAACGGCTTGATTCGTAGATATCTTTACTAATTAGAGCACGAAAATAAATTCACAGCAGTACTCAAACAAACAAAATTATTAATTTTAAGGTAGTAATTATAAATAAGGAAAAATTTATACTCATACGTAAATTTTGGATTAGAATTTGTTGTTTAATTAAATTAAATTTTTATGTTTCCCCTAAGTACAAAGAAATAAAATATTAAGTAAAAATATATTTATTCATATAATATATTGCTACAAATTGTATTTAAATGTTTATTTTTATTATAAAAAAATTAGTCACTGTAATGCATGATATCGTCGTCATCTGAACTATCGCTGTCATTTCTTGTATTTATTATTATTGGATTAATATCATCAACAATCCTTTCCATTTCCCACCATTCATTTATTAAATTTAAAGATTTTTTTAACAGATTTTGCCCAAGTTTCACAACTAATTTGATCACAGGCTACTGCCACATTTTCAAAACTTCGTTATCACTATATCCGTTTTGACCAATATGTTTATCATAATAATTTTTTGTTATACCCCAAATTAGTTCAATGGGATTAAACTGGCAGTGATAAGGAGGTAATCTTAGTACTTCATGACCATACGTTTGTACCAATGTATCAACAAAATAAATTAGTTCAGATTTTTCTTTCTTAACAATTTTTAAAAGATCACATTTTAAGTAATTTTTTGAAAACGTTATGTTATTATTTATCAGCCAATTTTGAATTTCGATTTTAGATGAGTTACTTGTTGGTGCTTTATTAATTATTCTAATATAGTATGATGCATTGTGAATTTAATAATTGGCCGCAAGCCATATTTTAATTAATATTTATTACCAGACTCTGACAGCTAAGACAAATAACAAAAAATATTTTTAAAATCGCTGAAAAATGTTAACTAGATTATTATATGAATGCACTACTTGATACATACATGTAACAGTCACCTATCAGCAATCCGACTATACTAGCAATTTTTATTGTTACTGTAATGCTTATTATTCGCAACGTCGTAAACACAAAATATCTAAAGCACGATAGTAGCTTCCAGGTTTGCAACCAGGGCCGCCACGTTTATTTCAGCCGCCCGTGAGTAAACATCCATAAGACCGGCTTTTCTAGAATCCAAATGTAGCCCGTCAGCAAGCCTCTTCGTCGGTCATAAAACCGCCCTCTACTAGTAGAATTCTATAGAATCCACCCCAAATTCTGCCAATTTGTTGCGTCGCCCGTGTGCAGTGCACACGCTGAACACAGCCACTCCGCTGCCCTGAAAAGACGAAAAGTTTCTTCTTTTAGTACGAGTTTTCTTTCCAAATTCATTATTAAACAATAATCTAATCTAACCACGGTAATTATTTCAAAACCTTGAACCCAACAAATGTTGACAGGTTCCTATATATCTACATACGACATATTGAATATGTTTTGTTTGTTTCTTTCATTATTTCTTATTGGCCAGAAGTCAAAACGTAGACGTGAAATATAAATATATCAATACTAGTGCACCCGTTGCCAACTGTGTTGGCAAACAAATCATTACCTTAATGTGGAACTTGCTCGACACCTCAGGCTTCTTTCTCTAGCCATACGCCTAACTTCATCCAATTCAAATTGAATCAACTCTTCGCCCATTATTAAAAACTGGACAAATAATGAGCATTATTCCGAATTATTAATTCATTAACTTTTTAAGATGGTGCATGCATGTTAAAACTAAAAATGATTTGAGACGTTAAATTTAAAATATATTTATTAAAATTAATTTTCCATTTTCTTATATAATATAAAAATACGCACACGGAAAAAACGCACACGGATTAATACGCACACGGAACAAAGCACACATGAAAAAATACACACACGGCAAAAAGGGCACACGGAAAAAAGCGTACTTACACTATATCTCAAATCAGGGGGTAGATTTACAATATCCCACTGAACACTGCGCATGCGTCACACACACGTCATTTGTTCAATATACAGAGATTCTAAACAGGTGGGACTGTGCAGAACTTTTAAAACACAATTTATTGTTAGGTGGTGTATAAAAAAAAAAAAACAGTTATCAACCATAAGATAGTGCTTTTAAGGTGAATCACTGTCCCTGGCCCTGCACAGAACAGTTAAAATACAATTTATTTTTAGGTGGTTTATAAAAAAAAATAAACAGTTATCAACCATAACCTAAGATAGTGCTTTTAAGGTGAATCACTGTCCCTAGCCCTGCACAGAACAGTTAAAATACAATTTATTTTTAGGTGGTTTATAAAAAAAATAAATAAAATAAACAGTTATCAACCATAACCTAAGATAGTGCTTTTAAGGTGAATCTAACTTAAACTAAAAGGTAAATGATATTTTAATGTGATAAATAAACAGAAACCATTGTTTTAGAGCCACTGATAATTCTTGAATTATTTAGTGTAGTCGTTATGTGCTGCCATCTGTATAGAGTTTGCAGTGGGATATTGTAAATCTTGTCCTAAATCGTAGAAATAAAAAAATAATAAAGCATTGGAAAAATAATAATAAAGAAAAAAAGTCACATTTTTCTTACTTTCATTAAAACCAAATATATTTTAAAATAATTATTTTTCTGCTAATAATAATTTTAATCAAAAATGTCGAATATCACGGAAGGATAACGTTTTTCTGTGTTTTGTTTCGTAAAAAAACCGATCCGTGTATTTCACAACTAAATTAATAATTGTGAAGTGATTTTTTAATGAAAAAAACAACTGTCATTTTTACTAATTTATTGTCAACACTCAAAACAAAAATTCACAGCACACTACTGTCCAATACATAAACAATAATTTCTTACAATTCTATCAATTATTATAAAAAGTGTTCGTAGAATATTCACTATTATTGCATCTTATAATAATTATAAAAATTGTTCGTAGAAAATTCACTATTATTGCATCAACAATATATTTTAAACAATTTTGACATAAATAATTAACATATGCGCGCCTGTATCGGGGAATGAAGAAAAGACCGGTCGAACATACGAACCTCTATGATACGAACATACAAACAGGCGTATTATATTATAGGATTCTACGTGAACGTTTTTACGTAGGATTCTACGTCGACGTCTACTGGAAACCATCTTTTAGAAGTCAACAGAATGCTAGATGCCAATTTTTTTCTAGTCACACAAAAATCAACAGTTTTTGATGATAATTTTTGTTCGTTATTTGAGTACTAAGACATTCCATTTAATTTTTTAAAACTAAATTTTAATAATTCGCGAAAATTTCGTCACAAAAAAAAATTAAGTTAAAAACTCCCAGCGATTTTTTCTGTTTTTGCTTCGTATCTAAAACTTGATTAAAATAATTATAATTCTGGTCGATTGGTTACTTTAATTCAGTTAGTTGTGAACAGTATTACTTCGAATTAATGGTCTGGTTTTCAAGTAACAACTCATAGCAAACGATTCCTTTCCAAACCCACCAAATGCGTAGCATAATTTACTTCGGATGTAAACTGGCTTTTATGCTGGTTGTAGGGGCATCTCCGCGCTTAGACCATGATCTCCTACGCTTAAAATTATTATAAACAATCGGAGAATGGCAAGCAGAAACTCGGTCTAGCAAATGTTCCTCTTTTAGCTCACGTTGCACCCATACATCGGCCTTACTAACCATTCCAAGTTAGCGTAATCGCTTTGTTACTGTTGACTTGTTGATTCCAAGAATTTTGTTTGATCACTCGATTTGTTCTATGCCAATCACTTTCAAATAGCGCCAATATTTCGTCGTCGTCTTATCTGGTTGCCCAGAACGTGGTGCTTTACTAAGATTAAAATTGTTTTTACGAAATTTTCTGAACCACTTACGGCAAGTGGAATCGTCAACGGCACCCTCACTGTACACAGTTTAAATCTTTTTTTGCGTCTGCGAAGCATTCTTGTCTTTTCGGAAATAAAAAAACGCAATAAAAGGGTTACCTTTTATGTTTTTACAAACTATCACTAGATGGCAATCAGTGGCAGCTTATAAATTGACCGAGGAGTTTGTTGACAGTGAGCGTTAAAAAAAATAAGTTTGTGAAAAAATAGATATTACTCATGAAGGTTTTCGTTAGATGATTTTTTACGATTTAAGTAAAGGCCTAACTCAACAACAATGCATAGATTCGTTTCGTTCAACTTTTGGTAATGAAGCATCATCAGAAAAGACTGTTTACAATTGGTTTGCAGAACTTTGTCGTGGTCGTGGGTCCGTCAGTGATGAATCTCGTGAAAGTAGACCATAATCGGTTGTGATTCAAAAAAACATCGATGCGAGCGCGAAACGATTGAAGAAGATCGGTATGTGACTTACCATGAGATAGAGGCATCGTTTCGCATATCGCAGACTGCAATATATTTGATTTTGCATGATTTAGCTGTGAAGAAGATCTGCTCCCGATGGATTCCGCATAATTTGATCGAAGCTCAAAAAATGGCTCGTGTTGATAGGTGTAAGGGAATGCTAAAAAATTCAACCTAGGCACTGCAAAATTTGTATACAATATCGCTCCAGGTGACTTTCACATGAACCGGAAACTAAGCAACAATCCACTGTTTGGGTCTTCCAAGATGAACCGAAACCCATAAACAAAGTTCGTTCACGAAGCACTTCCAAGAAAATGATCGCTTATTTCTTTGGTTGTACTGGACATATCGCAATCATTCCTTTAGAGAATCGGAAAACAGTTAATGCTGAATGGTATACAACAATTTGTTGGCCAGAAGTCATCGACAAAATCAGGAAAAACAACAAAAACGTCGCAGAATTTTTCATCACGGCAATGCAAGCTCCCACACAGCACGTCAAACAATTGATTATTTGAAGGAGAAAAACATTGAATTATTGTCTCATTGCTCGTATTTCCTGATTTATCCCCTAACGACTTTTTTTGTTCCTCAATGTCAAACAAAAAATGCGTGGACAGCGATTTTCATCACCTCAAGAAGTTGTTGAAGCCTTCGAAAACCATGTTTTTGAGATACCTCAGAGTGTACATTTTTTTCGAAAATTGGTTTGAACGCTTGCAGAAGTGTACAAATCTGAAAGAAGAATATTTTGAAAAGCAATAAAACAGTTTGTTGCAAAAAAACATTTTCTTTCTTAGTTTTTATAAAAACGTAAAAGGTATACCGAAAATGTTCCTTATTTTCTGCCATTTTTAATGAATAAAAAAAATTTAAAAAACACAACCAAATAACACTTTTTTTTCGATGTACTCAATGTAGTCAATAACACTTCAGTTTTGCATTGCAGTGCCATCTAGCGCTAAAAACGGGACGAACTTTTGCAACAACCTGATAAAACACAAAATAGCAATGTGTTAGTAGGCAATTTTGAGAGTTTATTCAGATCTTCGTTCAGACATTTTAACCAGCCACATGATAAATTTATAAAATTGCCAAGAAATTAACATTGTAGTACTTAAATCCACCCATATTTAAGAAAAATAATTAAAGGACAATATCCTCCCTTAGGAAGAACTTTCATTACATCGTCTAAAGAAACTTTTTTACATGTTTTTGATCTTTGAGCTCGCCCTTTTAATTATTCCAGTTAAAAGGATGCTACAAAAGAACGCATTTAATTTAAACGCGTTTCCCGAATGAGACATGTTTCACCGACAACAAGTAAATATATTGGTTGTTTCATTAAGAGTTTTGTTTACTTTGTGCTTCAACTTCAGAACACTGTAATAATAGTTCTAAAACTGTTAAGCAACGTTTGGAGATACAATTTAAAGACATTTGCATATGTTCTAGGAATTAAAGATGTTAATCATTTAAAATAGCGCAGTTAAATTCACCCTGTATAAACACGTAAGCAAGTACAAGAAGTTTTTCTATTACTCGATTAATGTATTCTCGAAAAATCTCTCGTTATGCAAAATAGCTCAATAAAAATAACAGATCTTATGGGGAAAATAAAACGAGTCAACTTGTTGGCTTCGTAACATGCAAATTAGAAAAATATAGGTATACTAGGTTATTACCCGTCAACAATGACGGATTTATAATATAAAAACTTCAATTGTTTGTATGTGTATTTGGTTTTATTTTTTAACATATCTTAATTTGTTCGTTGGTCAACGAATCACGGGACAGGATATCATCCGTTAGCCAATCACGGGAGAGGGTGTCACCTGTCAGCCAATCAAATGATAGGGTGTCGCCAGTTAGCCAATCATGAGAAAAATTGACGTCATAATGTTACCGACAATACATACAGACACTTGCTAATTATATAGTTAGATTATTTATTCATGAACTTTTTAAGATGGGAAAACGATTCATTTTTATTCAGTACATTACATTTATATTGGTAAAACTAAAAATAATTTGAGACGTTAATTTATGCCTACGAAACTCTAGACATTTATGTATGTAATTATATTCGTAGATTCTTAGAGAATAAATCTGCAAAATATTGTTCATATCGGTCAAAGGATAAAAGAGTGTCTAAAATTTAATTTTTATGCCTACGAAATCCTAGATATTTCTATATATAATTATATTTGTAGATTCTTAGAGGATACATTTGCAAAATATTGTTCATATCGGTTAAAGGATATACGCGTGTCTAGAGTTTCTCTTTTATATCTACGAAACCCTAAACATTTCTATATATAGTTATATTTGTAGATTCTTAGAGAATAAATATGCAAAATATTGTTCATATCGGTTAAATGATACAGGTGTGTCTAGAATTTCCCTTTTATGCATACGAAACCCTAAACATTTCTATATGTAATTTTATCCGCAGTTTCTTAGAGAATAAATCTGCAAAATATTTTTCATATCGATTATTTGATATAGGACTGTCTGGAGTGTCTTGTTTATTCCAACGAAACCCTAGATATTTCTGTAAATAATTATGTTTTTAGATTTTTAGAAAATAAATCTGTAAAATATTGTTCATATCACGCAAAGAATATAGGAGTGTCTAGAGTTTCTTGTTTATGCTTACGAAATCCTAGACATTTCTATGCGTTATTTTATCCGCAGATTCTTAAAGAATGAATCTGCAAAATATTGTTCATATCGATGAAATCATATAGTAGTATTTATAGTTTCTTGTTTATGCCTACGAAATCCTAGACATATCTATATGTAATTATATTCGTAGATTCTTAGAGAGTAAATCTGCAAAATACCTGTCAATCAAAAGACCTCAAGAGTCCCCAGTTAGTCAATTATGAGAACCTTAGGAAAAATGACGTCAAAGTGTTACGAAGATCACTAACACACGGTAGCTAATTATATATGTACGATTGTGCAGTTACAGTTATAAATACAGATAGTCCTCGGTTTACGCCGGCTCAATTTACGCAGATTCACAATAACGCCGATGTGCAATCCGTCGCGTGATGTCCATGATCAGCCACTCTCGAATGAAGACTTAGAAGAATTATACAAACAATTAGATCATGAACAGTCAGAGAAGGAAGAAAACGAAGAAGAAACTCCAAGAGTTATGAAAACGGCCGATCTAAAGCGTATCCTTTCAACTATGGAAAGTTAGACGAATGGACTTGGTGAGTTAGACAACGATTGGGAGCGATGTGCAAATGTAAAAAGGAGCATCATCGCATTCATTCGACCATATTCCGAAATTCTTAATGAAAGAAAACAAAAATCTAAACATTAAATCTGGATACTTTTTTCCGAAAAATGGAAGAGATCCGAAACTTTGAAATCTAATTTGTTTTTCGTAAGATTTTTTAATAAAAACATTTCACTTTATTTTATCATAAAATACATTTTAAAAATTAAATTTATAATATATGTATTTTATATTATACTAGGTTATTACCCGTCAACAATGACAGATTTATAACGGATTTAAAATTTCAATTGTTTGTATGTGTATTTGGTTTTATTTTTTAACGTATCTTAATTTCGTATAATTAACCAAAAAATATATCACCATGTCAGGTATTTTCGAAAAACAACATGACTCTATGTAAAGAAAGGAATATTAAAAGAAAAGATGCGGAAAGGATGGTAAAGAACCAAGTAAATACAGTCAAAAAAATGTTTGTTTTTGTTAAAAACCCGTAATTGTTGACGGGTTAAACAACCTAGGGTCGGTTTTTGAAAGCTTAATTAACTATAACCAAATAGTTAGAAAATGGTTACTATGGTTACTTATGGAATTGTTATATTGTAACCGTAGTTAACCATTTGCTAATAGTTTACTAAGCTTTCAGGAACTGGCCCCTAGTGTTATAATATTGAAATTAAAAAATATGTACTCACTTTGGAAGATTGAGAACTAAGTCTTCTTTAAAAACCTCTGCACAGTGTTTTAACACAAAACACTAAATTAACACTATTTTAATACTAACTTTTAATTATTTAGACTAATTTTAAACACTATTTCATTAATTTTTATTTTATTAACGTTCAATTCTTGCAAAAAATTGATTCTAACTGAGTATTTTTAACTTGTTACGTTTATCAATGACGTCACAATGTTACCCTTGTCACATAGACAACTTGCTAATTATATATGTACGATTGTATTAATAAACAAAATGATTTGCTTATTTTTCACTTATGTAGAACCTAACCCTATACCTCACTGTAAATATGAGTTCGTTTTACACAGATTCGTTTGGCGCCCGCTTTTGTAAGAACGGAACTGCGGTGTAAACCGAGGGTTACCTATAATTAAATATAAAACAAAAATAACTGTTGATCAACATTAAGGCGCGTATATTTTCTGCAGAACCAATTAAAATATAAATCTTATCCTTGTCTCTATAAGCGGTTAACCACTAATCGATTACAAACTTCATACACTTGTAAATAACTACAAAACCCTGAAATGTGTGAAAATTCACTTATTTTTGTACTACGAGGGTCATTTTTTAAATGACTTGAATTTTCGTGGATTAATAAAATATTTCTTTGATTTTACTGGACTGTGCGCATGATGCCATTCAAGAGACTATCGCTTACTGTCTGATGAGTAATGCGAGACCTATGTTTCATCGCCTGTCACATTGCGGTCCAAGAATTCCTCTCCTTCATTGTTGTAACGCTCCAAAAAAGACAAGGATGAAGCCATGCGTTTCATTTTGTGTTCCTGCGTTAGCATTCTTGGAACTCACCTGGCACAAATCTTTGCATACTTTAAGTGGCTACTGACAATGTCATAGAGAACAGATCGGTAAACATGTTGAAAGTTCTTATGTAGTTCGTCAATAGTGAAGCACCTGTTCTGCTAAATATGTGCATCAACAGATGCTTTCAGCTCGTCCATAATTACGGTTGAGCGGCCAGAACGTTCCTCATCATGGATGTTTGTTCTTCTACGACTAAAAAATCACATTCCCTTCGTTCGTTCACACCTTCCTTCACACTTCAACGATTTGCCGATGAATTTCGACAAGACGAGTGTTTTTTACATTTAAAACCGAATTACAGCGCGTACTTCGTAATCGGCAGGATTAATAATGGACATAGCTGATATTAAATTTCCATACAATATCGTCTACCTCCGGTAGCAACTTCAGGTTGACTGACAACGTTGGCAAATGATCAGAGAAGGAATTAGTCGCAAAGCGACTTCGGGGAACGCTACGCGCGGATTGGATGCGCAAACGCTTCTTGTTTAAAAAACTACCCTCGTATAAGGCTGCGGTTATAGTGGAAACGTGTTCGCCCGAAGTACAGTTCGGGCGTATTAGCGCGTAAACGGGCATATTCGCGCGTATATGAGTGACTAGAGAGGTGGTGTTTAGTTCTAGCAGTTACGCGCGATTGTTCACAAACGCAGTGGGTGTGATATATTATTTACAGACATGGATAGCGACGAAGAATTTTATTTAACCGAAAATGTATTACTAAAATCGTTTATATTCGAAAAAAAAAAAAAAAGAAAGCGGCACTATTGGGATATCAGCATATTCGTTGAACGTCATTTTAGTGAATATTATCAACTTTTTGAAGCGGTAAAGCAACAACCATCAAATTTTTTTGAATATTATCGAATGCGTCACGACACATACTCATATATATTAAATTCTATAGAGGATGAAATATCACGGTTATGCTAAGTTTTACATTTTTGATCCCATAACGATCTTCGATCAAAAACTAAAAATATTAATTTCTCAATATTCATTTTGTAGATACAGACTGTACTACAGAGCAAGTAAAACAAGTGGACTGACTGTACGGAGATAAGAACTGTAGGTAGAACGCATACTCGCGCGAACAAAACAAACAATTTTAAATTCAGCTATTCGGGCGATTTACAATACACAGATGTGTACTTCTACACGCTAGAATTAGTCGCTCGAATGCGGGCGAGTACGAGCGTAGTTCGCGCGATTGATAAGCTTCTACAGTAACTAAACCTGTGTATTTCTACACGCTTGAATCAGTCGCGCGAATGCGGGCGAGTACGCGCGAATACGCTTCCACTGTAACCGCAGCCTAAGGCTGCTTTGAGGTTAAGTTTAGAGTCCGAATGAGAGATAGAAAGAACTAAGAAGTACAATGAAAAATTATTTTCTATATTCACAATGAATTTTATTGAAGGATTGATACTGTCAGGCGCGCACCCATATTTCTTATGACGGGAGGTACTTAGCAGATAAAATTGTTTTATACGGGCATGGATCGGGGAATTACATTTTACTTTCCAAAATGCAAGTGAAGACCTAAAAAAAGGTCCTAACTTCCAAAATGCAAGTGATGACTATAGAAATTCTTGTACTCTACATTTCAAATGTGTTCCTTGAAAACACGTGTTTTTTTAGTTGGAGGGGAGGAGCTTAGGAACTTGAGCAAATCCTCCCCCCACCTTGATGCGCACTTTGATGCCGTTAATATGATTTTTCGATATAAACACATAAGTTTTCTTAATAATTGCAGTGAAGAAGAATGATGAGAAACGTTATCGACGACCAGGAATAAAGACGCTTTTGGTTGTGCTTAGATTAGGCTTTATACAAAAAATATATGTTCTATTCGTTGATTCATTCTTTTGAACCAACTCTGAATCTTTAAATAAAGAACTACGAGAAAGCTCACAACTTTTGGGACGTTGACTTCAAAAGTTTAAAAATCTTTCCAGTAACTTGGAAAAGTTTGACGTAATCTTTTTCAGTATTCTAAACAGCTTTCTACGTTAGTCTTACAATCACATCAATGCCCCCGTGAGTTTGGAAATAAGGTATTCCCAAATGACTATACGTGATACATAAAAAAATATATTTCAAGTTTTACTGATGTTACCTAAAAGAAATATTTCACTAGAAAGTTTCAATCATTATACAATTTTGAAAAACGAAGTTTAGTATTATAATATAAAATAAATATTAAATCGCTAATCACATAAGTATATCCGAGTTCTGCAATAATTTTATACTTTTGCGATTATCCAAAGGTAAAAATATATGATAATTAGTCGGAGGTATTGCCAAAGATATAACAGACATGGCAAATAGGTTGCTAATATTAGAAAATGAAGGCAGCAATTTGATTTGATTACTCAACGCAATTTTAGCCTAAAATTTAAACTCCCGGATAACATGTTTATCCACAATGCGGAAACGGTGGCATTAAATTTGAGTTTAAAATACTTAAAGAAACAAATAAAAATACTCGGTTTATTGTTTCAAAAATTATTTCATGAATTGATACGTATTTCGACTTACAAAGTCATCTTCAGAATAAATAAATACATACATTACTGAAATATATACCAACAGGTAGGTACATCAAACGATAATAAAGGAAAACCCTAAAGGATTAAAAAGGTGTTAGAAGCGGAGAACTAATGAGTTCTAGTTGTTCATTCATTAAATTTTTTGATCTTAGAAACAGCCTTTTTAATCTCAAACGCTTCTAACATGTCCAGTTTTAATCCCTTAGGTTGTACATGTAATATTTTTACATTGTTAAAATCAAACGTATGATTATTGTGAATCATGTGTTCTGCAACATTAGAAGGAGTTTTGTTGAGACGCCATGCGCTCATGTGCTCTTTGATTCTAATATTAAAGTTTCTCTCTGTTTTTCCTATATAAATAAAATCACATTCGTTACAGCTGATTTCGTATACGCCACTACTTAACATAAAGTGTTTATTGTTGATTTTATTGTTAACTAACATTCTTTTTAAAGTAAATTTATTATGAAAAGATGTCTGAATGTTCTGTTTTCTTAACTGGTTAACTATTTTGTAACTACTGTGACCTATAAAAGGAATACGTCTATATATTTTATCTTGGGGAGAATGCTCATAGTGAAAAAAAAAATTAAATGCGTTGTTTATGTTTTTTATTGAGAATTTTGTAAACTATGGAGTGGCTATAACCGTTATATTTAGCTATTTGTAAAATTGTTTTTAATTCTTTATTATAATCTTCATGGGACATAGGAAAATTTAATCCTTTAGGTTTTTCCTTTATTATCTTGTTTGTTGTACCTACCTGTTGGTATATATTTCAGTAATGTATGTGATTTATTTATTCTGAAGATGACTTTGGAAGTCGAAATACGTATCAATTCATTAAATAATTTTTGAAACAATAAACCGAGTGTTTTTATTTTAAACTTTTTTAAAATGTTTCAACGAGTGCCTTCAACTAATTCAATTAATATTATTAAAGAATCACTATAATAATACTATTTGTGACTGTAAAAGCGCCGTACAAAAACTGAGTTGCCCTAGATTTGAGATTATTAACTATTCGCTAATTTATTATGTACGAGCCCTGTCCACTTTCAGTTGGCCCATCTATGAAATTTTCAGTTTATTTAGAAATTATTATATAATAAGTAAAAGTAAATGCTGCTTTGTACATTTTTTGACAATATAATCATATTAGAAGCAAAGGGGTCAACATTTATTCCGTAATATTTAATTTGTGATTATAAAAATAATCGTAAAACAAACGTATTTTTTGAGTTCATGTATTCTTGTACTGTATATAAAATAACTGGGTTTTTGCGGTAGCTATGCGTAGTAGGCGTTGGAAAACAAAGTTTGTTTATTGAATGTGGTGTATTAAAAGTGTTAAGTCTAAATAATTTTAAAACATGGGCAGAGGCAAAGCTATTGATGAAAAAATTCGGTTAATCATTGTCAACTTAGCAAAAACAGGAAAAACCAATTCCGAAATCGGAAAATTATTAGGTTTGTCAAGATACAGTATTAGAAATATTGTAAAATTGTACAAAACAAGTGGTTAAGTTGCCCCAAAGCCCCAGTACGTGAAGAAAACTACACTGACAGACAATGACAAACTTGCATTGAAAAGAATTATTAAAGATAACAGACGTGCTAACTACAGTCAATTGAGTGTATTGTGGAGCGATGTTGTTGGAAGACGTGTTTCAAGGTCTACATGTCATAAGGAAGCTAAAAAATTAGGATTTGGAACCTATAAAGTAATATTTTTTGAATCGGACTCTTAAATGTAAATTTACAGAAATTTATAAAACTTTCTTAGGCCAAGGAAAAACCATTGTTGACGTCTAAGCAACAGAAAAACAGGTTGAAATGGGCAAGAGAACATAAAATATGGAATTGTGAAAAGTGGAACAGCGTGCAATGGAGCGATGAGTGTAGGTTTGAAGTCTGTGTAGGGGACAACCGGAGCAGAGTTGTTCGTCAGAAACATGAAGCATATCATCCCGATTGCTTGAAAAGGAAGGTGAAATTCCAGCATCTGTCATGGTATGGGGTTCAATGTCTGCAAGAGGTGTAGGAAAACTTCACTTTAACGATGGCATTGTGAACACAGCCAAATATTTAAGTATGTTAGAGAAGTCTCTGTTGCCAACTATGGAACATGCATTAATCTCTGGGGAGGGTTTTATTTTTCAACAAGATGGAGCCGCTTGCCCTACGTCAAAAAAATCTTTGAAATGGTTCCGTAATCATTCTATTCCACTTTTAGAGTGGGTTTCAAGTAGCCCAGACGTATCCCCCATCGAGACACTTTGGCACGAAATGAAAAAACGATTGCGTATAACACCGGCTAGAACAATTCCAGAATTAAGACTAAAGCTTCAAGAAATATGGGATAATTTTACTCCTCGACAATGCCAAGACCTTGTAGATACTACGCCTAGAAGAATTAATGCCGTTATAAAAATGAAAGGTGATGTTACCCAGTGGTAACTTCTGAAATAGGTTTCCAAGTTAATGGCTTTCCAATTGAAATATTATTTTTTTCTTATTAATTTACTTTAATAGTTGTAAATATTAATCGTAAATCTCTTAAATGTTTAATTGAAAATAAAATATTACCTAGATTTCATAAGCTATTCGCATTCTGTTAATTGAACACCAATAAGTAAAAATTTCGTAGCTGGGCCAACTGATAGTGGACAGGGCTCGTAATTAAATAGTTAAAATATGCTCGATTAAAGGCCATTCAGATTTTGAGTTCAACATTGAAGTCGATCTTCTAGTCAAAGAAGCAGTGTAAATGATACCTTGTTAAATATTCCTCTAAACAGTAATGAGATTATGACAATCTTCAAATTTTCCATATACAACCAATGACAGCAAGAATACATAGATTCTCTGCTGTTTGCTGTTCAAAGGATCATACTATGGTCAAATTCAACCTGTCCTTCCTAGAAAGCTTAGGTTTTCTTCTCACCAAATCAGATCTTTTATATGTACTTTTATCCGGCTTCGATTTAATAACACCTTTTGTCCATATCATCTGCCTAGAATTAATATGGTATCTTCTCCTTTCTGTCAGTGTAATTGAACCACTGATTGTTTGAATGTCCAATTTATTTTCATTTTTTCTGTATGATTCGTGAACTTTTAAAATTGTTTAACAAGCTGTTTCTTTTTCTAGGTAAGTGTCCATGGTACTGCAATAGATGCTAAGGTAATATTTTTAGATTTTATTATATTATATAAACTATGTAAGTTGTAACTGGCTGATATGTTCAAAAGACTAAAGCCTCGATTATAATTAATATAGGTACATAACACAGCCATAGTATAAAAACACAGTAATTTATTTGTTCTGTTTATTACAAACAGATGGTCAGTACAGTGAAACTCTTGGTGAAATCTGTATGGATATGCGTATGCACTTTGTTATGGACCAAACTTAACGGCCAATGAAAGATTAATTAAAGAAAAGCTATTGTCCGGTTGCATAAATGTCTTAAAATTAGATGTGGTCTAAAACTCGACATAAAACACAAAATTACGCAACGCAGTGCTAAATATTTTTGTGTTTTATATAGAGTTTGAGCTTACATCTAGTTTTAAGACTTTTATGCCTGGGCATATATAAGTTTTCATTACTGCGTCGCGATTGTTTAATTTATTGTTTTTAACATCGTCGGATTACTTGTAAAACCTTTTGTTTTATTATTTCCGTAAAATAATACAAAAATGATAAAATAATTATAAAATGTTTTGCTCATTGTAACTGGAATTGTATTACTGATGTTTCATGAAAATTTCATAAATCGGAGTTCTAAAATAATGATTCTAGCAAGTTTTTTGCCTTTCCTGAAAAGTTATGTTTCTGGGACTTAGAAGTATTTACAGGTATGCCGACGTCATTTAAATGTGCTGCGTTAGGCGTAAATAGCCTTTGTTGCTGTGCGCCAAATTTTTTAACTAATTAACTAACTATTACTGCGGCGCGCGTTTTGCGTCGTTACAGAACTGCAAAAACACTGTACGTTTTTTTAAGTATTTAAATTAAAGACATCAAACGTCAAATAGGTTCTCAACTCGCTTTCCGAAGCACTGTTGCCTACAATACGATAATAAAAGGCAGTCTATTTCTTTGTAAACAGCAATTTTCTTTTCTAATCTCTGCAAAAAGTTCAGCAGTGTTCAACTATCTGTGTTGCCGCAATCAAATTTGCGCCAAATTAAGATATTTGAAATCAACCAATAAAACCTGGGAGGCAAAACGCACGACGTCGTAATGGAAACTTAACTTTGAGATTATTATAATATGAGTTAATTCCTTAAAATAACAAGCAATGTGTTATAACGATTGACGTGAATAAACATATACGGGTAGCATTCGAGTTACAAAGGTCCTTATTACGCAGATTCAAAATTTCGCCTATATAGTTGACAGAACTGCGATTTGTTGTTTACGTCAGTAGCAAAAGAGGTATTTTGGTCGACTCTTTAAATCCAGTGAATATAAAAAGTGTTTTTCACGTCATTTCATCGAGTCCAAGGCACGTGCCCTCAGTACCCCCCCCCCCCTGAATACGCCACTATAGTAAGTTTTAGATATATATTTCAGTCACATAGAGTCCATTTACCATAACAATGAAATTACGTCACAGTTGAAAAACTTCCCTTGTTACCAGTTCGCTAATTGTCAAAAAAGTTAGGTTATATCGAACTACTTCTAAAAAGAGATTGAAAACCTACATTTCCTATGGAGGAAAGTAATTCATGTGAATTATGATGCAGAGCAGTTCTTTCCAACCATTTGTCGCGAAATTTATAAAATAAATTGAAAATTTCAGTGCATAAGAATCATCAGAAATAATTGTTTTTAGAAATGTGTCGTGTTCTTTTCATCCTTTTTATACAATTTACTTTATTTTTTAGCCTGGTGTCCCATAGAAACACTGGTTCGGGAAGCAAACTCGGAGTGTTACAATTCACTCTGTTTAACTCCAGACTGCTCGAGGAATCGCGTTTAGATCCTTTCGAACGCTCCGAGCTTGCTTCCCGAACCCACCTAAAGAGATCGGAAAGCAATGATAAAGTCAATTTTTTTATTATTCGAATAGAAATTTTTGAATATTTAAATTTCAGATGTTCGATACAATTTTACTTTGTATAATGAATATTCAAATATTATTGCCAATTCGAACAGTTTTTTTGCTAGCTGCAAGTGTATCTGATGCATCTGATGATAATAAACCATTATGACTCTACGTAACAGAACTATAGGTTAAAATTAGAAAAAAGAATGAACGTATCAAATGTAAATAGAACATATTTTATTAATATAATATAATATTTATTTATTAACCAAGATACAAAATGAAATATTATTTTTAGTCAGTCATCTGATGCATCTGATGATAATAAACCATTATGACTCTACGTAACAGAACTATAGGTTAAAATTAGAAAAAAGAATGAACGTATCAAATGTAAATAGAACATATTTTATTAATATAATATAATATTTATTTATTAACCAAGATACAAAATGAAATATTATTTTTAGTCAGTCACATTACAAATTACAAAATCTTTTATAATATACACAACACAATATACAGAATAAGATAAAAGTACGTTACAGAAATATCACCCAACATGGAAAATACTTAAATATAGAAACAGTACTTAAATATACAATATACAAAAATAATATATACATATTAAAAACAATTGTTTTATTTACATAACCTAACTTTATTGTATATGTCAAAGTTTAAAGGACATGATATTTATTGGTACAAACCTGTATTATATTTTATAATGAAAAAAATATACTCTAATTAATTATTAGTAATAATTTTATAAATTCAATCTTATTAAATAAAGTGTTGAATAGTTCAAAGCTCGAGTTAAAACCGAAGGTTAAATACTAAACTGACCATTCTTGGAGAGTTAAATATTTTGTTTATTTTAATCCTAGTTAATAACCTCACTTAAATGTCAAACCAAACATAAAAACGACTGAACAGTAAAATATAAACCTGGCAACGTCTAAAAACGTTACCAACATTTAGTAAAAAAATGAACCAACTGTGTAATGGTTTGATGTAGGTTAAATCACATCATGACATTGATACTTAAATTAACGAAGTGTGACGTCATTATATTGTTATGGTAAATGGACTTTATGTTAATTTGTTCATTCTGAAGATGGCGTAGAAAACCGAAATAGGTATAAATACAATAGATTACATTTTTTAAAACAATATCCGAGTGTTCTTATTTATAATATCATGTATTGCAAATTTGAAGTACAGTGTTGTTAGAAATTTCGTAAACATTAAAAGGTTAAGAACCACTGCACTACGATATTTAACCTTTATAATCCTAACTGTCTACGTATACCAGAGCGTAATGTTTGCAGTTTCAACGTACCAGTGTGGTCTTGGATATGAGACAGCAGAATGTGAGGGTGTCATAGACGTCGACCCGTATGTTAGCGAGTGAAAGTTACACAGCTTCCGTTAAACAAATCACTGAAAATGATGAGAGTTAGTTACTTATCCCTGTATTTCCTTTCCATGTTATTTGCCTGGATATTACTACGCGTAGGAGGATAAATAAACTTGTTTAGGAAGTGTGTGTTATCAGCAACTCACATTTAGGAGAGACGGATTGCATTTCGTGATTTAAATTTAAAATATATTTATAGGGGAGAGTTGCCTAATGCGTACTGATTGCCTAAATTCTACCTTTTTAAAATTCAATTGATTATTACTAACGGTTAAACAGGGCTGAAATAGAAAGAATTATTAGAAAAAAACGCAAAATCCTTGTATTTACTTATTTTTATCCTCTTATGCCCGGTCGCAAGAATCAGGATCAAATGACTTGATATCCGATCAACGTTGATTTGCATCAAATCATGTATCAAACTATTGCAAGAATACAAATTACCTCTTTATCGTGGAACAAATCGCGCATTAAATTAATACCCGAAAATTCACCGATCAAGTCGAGATCAAGCCAAATTCGTACCGCCATTCTATGTTAAATATTTTGACGTATGACATAGATCTCGTTACAGCATATTTATTGGAGATATGGACAGGGTAATTTTTGTTTTAGTTAATAAAAAGTTACAAGTTAAAAAAATTAACCTAAAAAAATAACACAGTTTTAGAACGTATTAATTATTAATTCGTATAAATAATGTATAAGAAAATATATACAAAGTAAAATAATGTGTAAGAAAATGTATAAAAAATAAAATAATATGAAGAGAAGAAAATCTATTTAAGTATAAAATAATGGAATAAACAATCTATTAAACTACATTAATCTATAAAATAATGGAAAAAACTAATTTAACTTTAATTAAGCAACTAACAGGCAATACTAATCTAATACAAAATATGAAGAAATATCTACTACATTAACTAAAATGTAATATTAATAACCAAAAGGAAAGAAACAAACTAAATTATTGTAGTGTAACAAAACTAATGATAGTAAATAAATAAAATAATATTAAAATAATAATTATAGTTGAAGGTAATGGGATTCGGAGCAGTCAGAAAATAAAAACAAATTTATTAACTTCGCTAACGTTCCGATTTAATTTAAATCTTCATCAGAGCTACAAAGATATATAGAAATATAAAATTATTAAATTGGTAAGTTTACATGTATAAAATTATGATAGTGTTCAAATTTAACAAGTCAAGTAGTTAAAATAAGCTTTACAAAACAATCTAATTATCAAAACAATCTAATTACAAGACAATCTAATTATTCATAACTACCCTAGAAATAACAATCCCAATAATCCCACCAATAATAATTCACTTCCAGATATCAACACTGATTGTTCGTATTTAAAATTTCCACATATCAAAAATATTTCATTTAAAATTGATAAACTTTTTAAACCCTATAATATAAAATTAGCTTTCTATAATCTTAAAACTATTAATCAACTCCACTCAAAAATTAAACAACCTACTGAATTTAATAAAATGTCGTCAGTAGTCTATCACATTCCTTGTGGAGGATGTGATTTAGGTTATGTTGGACAGACTAAACAATATCTTAAAAACCGATAATACCAACATAAAAATAGCTGTCAGGGTAAATTTAAAAATAAAAAAGAAAACACGGCACTCAGTAACTTTAAAACCGACTGTGATAATATAAGCGCCATCTATTGTAATATATTAAAAAAATTCTAAATCTAACATATTTCACCTAATAATCAAATTCTAATTTATTAATAGATAGCGTTACTTACTTGTTTCAGCCATCTCAAACCCTTTTTCAAATTCATACGTGGCTTATTCATATGCTTATCTCTGAGTTCAATAACCGGACAATATGATGTATTCTCTATTAATTTTAAAAATTGTTATTTTATATCGTGACTATTAACTAAGGTAATGTAATTTAACATTTTTTTTTATTCTGTAACTCATATTTGATATGTTTTTATTATTTAATAATTATTTTATATTATATTTTAAATTCCGACAATTTTGTAAAGCTTATTTTAACTACTTGACTTGTTAAATTTGAACACTATCATAATTTTATACATGTAAACTTACCAATTTAATAATTTTATATTTCTATATATCTTTGTAGCTCTGATGAAGATTTAAATTAAATCGAAACGTTAGCGAAGTTAATAAATTTGTTTTTATTTTCTGACTGGTCCGAATCCCATTACCATCAACTATAATTACTAACTTACGGACGTAACTCATCTAATCAAGATTAAAATAATAACAAATATTTAAACTAATATTCAAACTAATAACAAAATAATTATGTGTAACAATTTGACAGATGGAATAAAATATTAGGTTAGAATAGTTCATTCACAATTACTTGCCCCACTAAAAATTATGAAATGAACGATCAACTGATCTTTTATTCAAACAATGGTGTTAAAATTTAATCTGATATCAACGGTGATTTGAGAACAGTTGATCTGAGAATTGATCTCTATTCTTGCAACCGGGCATTAGTATATCAAATATCAAAATTTACAACAACAAAAAATACCCTTTCACGGCTAGGTTAGTCTAAAAATGGGATCCAAATTAAAGAAATTAAATATAATTCCAGATTTGTATAATAAAAACACCATTAAAAATTTACTTGTCAATATTATATTAGATAAAATTGATTTACGAAACAATTTACGATCTTGGTGAAACACTTCTGCACACTTTCCAGTAGCCTTATGCGAGGTGTGTAAATTAAGTAACCGGACTGATTTTTTATTTATTTATTTATTTTTAGGGTTTTGTAGGTATGACCAAAAAACCCTTATACCGTCATTTTGTCGTTAAAACTGTCTGTCTGTCTGTCTGTCTGTCTGTCTGTCTGTCTCTCTGTCTGTCTGTCTGTCTGTCTGTCTGTCTGTCTGTCTGTCTGTCTGTCTGTCTGTCTGTCTGTCTGTCTGTCTGTCTGTCTGTCTGTCTGTCTGTCTGTTCGGTAAAAATTGAAGCCAAACGGCTAAACCTAGAGAGTTGAAATTTGGCATGCTTATACAACTCTTTGACCCGCACATAGGAAAAATACTAAAACATCTAAAAAACATATCCCCCTAAAAATATAAACAAATATGTGCTCATCGAAACAAAAATATTTTTTTTAAATTCTGAGTAGGGTATCAAATGAAAGCCCTTAGTACGTGGATTAACGATCAACTTTTTATTTTTGCAAAATAAATTATTTTGAAGCGATTTTTGCCAAAATTGTGCAAAAAAGATTTTGTCCCACACCCTGTAGCCCAGATGGTTTAAACTAAAAATCTAAAAAAATTCTAAGTAATGTATATTGGTGTGAACCGAAATAGTACAACAGGAATTTTTGATCAGATTATGTTTTCGGAAAATACCGCATTTTTTGTGGTTTTAGGTTCACAAAGTACAAAAGTTATACCAATGTAAGACACCCACATGCAAGGCGTGCGATAGCGTAACGGCTAGAGCACTGGTGTCGTAAGCTAAAATACGCTGGAAACGAAGGGTTTCGAGTTCGAGTACGGAGTGAATTTTATATTTTATGTTTTTTTTTGCATTTTTATTATGTTGATATTATTTTGTCAAAATTCTAGTTATATTTTGACAAATGTTGCATTTAATTTTTAAGAGCGTAAATTTAATAACCAGTCATATTATATGATTAACAGACGATAAATTATTTTAAAAATATCGTTCATTTTGCCGTGATTACTACAAAGTAAAATTTGTTCTGCATACGCAGCATGCCACCTTCACTTATTATATACCTGCGAAACCCTGAAATGTGTGAATATTCACACTTCACATAAATTTTTTATTCGAATAGAATTACAATTCAATATTGTCTCCCTCAAAATAACTTCTTTGGGAAGCCACACAGCGCTGGAGACAGTTCCTCCAATCCTCATAGCAGTGCTGGAACTCGGATACTGGAATAGTTTCCAGCTGGTCGGTTACGGACGTTTGAATGCTTTCGAATGACCCAAAATGAAGTCCCTTGAGGTGATTTTTTAATCTTGGGAAGAGAAAAAAGTCACAAAGACTTAAGTCAGGCGAATAAGGAGGCTGAGGAGCCACAGGAATGTTTCCCAATGTTGCCAGATCAAACGCTATGTTGCCAGTCCGGTTACTTAATTTACACACCTCGTATTTTTGAGAAGATTGGGTGACTATACTGAAGCACTAAATTTGAGTAAAGGTTGCACATACATGGTAAATATTTTGACTAGAAATGCAGGTGTTCAATGGTAACTAATCACTTATCGTGTATTGCACTTCCAGTAAC
This sequence comes from Liopterus haemorrhoidalis, assembly GCA_963971575.1. Taxonomy (NCBI): domain Eukaryota; kingdom Metazoa; phylum Arthropoda; class Insecta; order Coleoptera; family Dytiscidae; genus Liopterus; species Liopterus haemorrhoidalis. Next base: position 13,071,911 of record OZ020617.1, read on the forward strand.
CTCGTAGGTCAGGGTAGAACGACGCCTTGTTCCTGCTCGGCACGCTAAGAGGATGCTGTCCAGACTATATTTCGACACTGTCGATCATGCACTTCTTTTAAAAAAACTCGAAATTCATGGAATTAGAGGTATTACACTCAATCTTTTTAAAAGTTATCTAGAAAATAGACAACAAGTATTTATTGATAATTACTCTAGTAGTTGTCAGAGCATCAGTTGTGGTGTACCTCGAGGAACCGTACTCGGTCCTATCTTGTTCGTGCTTTACATTAATGATCTTTTAAGCAAGGATAACTTGAATGGTAACATCATTGCGTATGCGGATAATGCAGTCTTATTTATTGAGGCACCTTCTTGGAATGTACCCGAACAGAATACATGAATAATATTAAAATTTGGCTTGATGCTAATCTTCTAACGTTGAATTACAAAAAAAACAGAATTTATTTCATTTTGAATTTATAATAATACTCATTTACAATAATACATTTAATTCATTAACGCTTCATAATAATAATTGTTTTGAAAAAACTGCTCTTGCGAAATAAAAATTATGTTCGACAAAAATATGAGATGGAACGAACACACTAATAATAAAATAATGACGAATATAAGGACAACATTCTATATTTTTAAAAGATTGAGGGAAGTTACGCAATTACATATTTTGTATCAGTTTTATTATGCTCTTGTCCAGTCTACTTTAATGTACGGGTTAATTGCCTGGGGTGGTTCTGTAGATGTCTATTTAAATCAAATCAAAACTGTGCGAAACACTGTACTAAAAATCATGTTTAAGAAAAGCAGACGCTACCTTACTGAATTACTATACAGAAATACAAACATTTTTAGTTTATCACAATTATATATCCGGAGTATCCTGGCTTACACAAAAAAGTATAGTAATATAATAACAATAGAAGATCATAAATACTCAACGAGGAACAAAGATAAAGCAGCTCCACATAAAACTTTTAAAACAATTGGTCAGCGTTCTTTCTTATATCATGTTCCAAAGATATTTAATAATTTTCAAGAATTTTAGCAAAAAAATAATAAGGACACTTACAATATTAAGGTTTGGTCTAAAAAGTATTGGCAACAACTAAGTCAAAATGACATTTTGAAGAAGCTGAACTAGAGCAGATTAAAACTACACCAACTTACTGGATTGGTAGCGTGTTGTACAACATGATCAACTGTAACATAACTTAATTTTTTTTTGTCAATAGCCACACGCAGACTTTTTAGTCTAAGTGGTGAATTTATTCATTGTTTATTTACTATATTATATAAGCAGTGGCGCAGTCAAGGGGGGGGGCGACGGGCCTGGGCCCCTCCCAGGACCAGTAGATTACACGGCGCTGCCCGGGGAGTTGAAGATAAAATTTAACCACAACGGTAGTTAATTTTTCCATTACTACATTGTAAACAATATTGGCATTTTTTTTTTTTTTTCGTATAAATAAACTTTTTTTTAATATTGCCTACTCTTGATAAAGTGACATAGAAAAGCAGAAAATTTGTATAGTAATAATTTCAAAAATTATTCAAGTGAAAATACATCACAAATATGCTCCAACGAATTATATGAAGGGGAGCGTTGATCCTTTTTCCCCCTGACACATCGACTAAAATATTCGCCCAGTCAAATGATAAAACTGTTTTAAACAACTAATTACTCGATTCAGATAAGATAAAGTGGAAATCTGACTTCGGTATAACCTTCAGAATGTAATTTTAAATTGACATCTCAAACGTGAAATAGAGTAGAAATAGTTTTGGAGACAATAGCGCTCTTAAAATCGGTATTTGGTTTTATTTTGTAGATAAATGTGAATATCAATATATTCTTAGGTATTTTTGAAATTATAATGTTTTACACACAAAAAGGACTGATATAAGTTGTACTGAACAACAGAGGCGTATTCAGATGGAGGGGAGGGGGGGACACAAGCCCCCTCTGACGGTCCAATGAAATGAAAATTTAACAAATTTATCATAACCGTACAGCAAAATAACTTATGTATTTTACAATAATAATAAGCTATATTTGATTATGATTAGTGTTGAAATTAACAGAAAATGCATATTTACATGTCAATTTTAGGTTTTCGTAGGTATAATCAAGAAATCCTTATTCTGTCACATGAGTCTGTTCGTTCGGTACAAATTGTGGCTAAGCGGCTGATTTAGAGAACTGAACATAAGTAAGAGAAATATTGAGACTTCAAAAATATATCCCGTGAATCAAGTGAAAGTTTTTGATACATGGATTAACAATTAATTTTTTTTATAACAAATAATGGAATTATTATTTGATATAAACATCAATATCCAACAGCAGGGGTGTCGAACTGATTTGGGTCGCAGTTTATTTAACATATAAAATGATAAGCAGTGACAGAACTTTAAATATCCCAAAGGGTTTCTTGACATTTTTTTATAAACAGAAAAGGGGAAGAGAGTATATTTTACATTTTCAAACATATTTTTCCCCTAAATAAGCTCAAGTGATTTTATCGTTTCAGGGGCCACAAAAAATTAGGTTGAGGGCCGTATGCGGCCCGCGAGCCCTCAAAATTTGATTCAGCCCTCCCCAAGACAAAATCCTGGCTGCGCCACTGATGGTAACTCATCACTCATCCGGGTCTATTCTGTATCTTTTGTGGTTAAAAAGATTAGGTTAAAAATGATGGTTAAAAAGTAACATTTTAACTAGGCGTTAAAATTTTAACCTTGTTTCTTATTCTGTATCTCAGGTTATAACCCTAGCGTTAAGTTCTAACGTTTTAACCTTATGGTTAAAATTGTGTTGTGAAATTATCTACAAGGGAAGGTTTTTGGCTTGTGTAAGTGTGGATTTAATGTAAACATGTGTTATGGTTGAATCGTGAATCAACAACGATCAAATATAATAAATCTATATTGCGCAAATGTACAATATTTGCGCGTTTTTATTATTTTTATATATAAATAATTATGGGTGCAGAAAGTAAATAATATAATATTACCATAACATGCAAATGTATCAATATTTTTTTATCTCTTTTCTTTCTATCTTAATACAGAATTAAGATACTTTTATTTTCAGGTTAGGTTTACCTTACTTTTATTTTTAAACAAACAGAGAAATCATAATTAATAAATGTATCACAATTTTAAAGTTTTAAATATTTACTTGCAATATATTGGGAAATCTTTTGGTTCTTCTCGGATTTTCAAACAACATTTGTAAAACGAGATATTCCGTAGAAGTTTTAGACAAGTTTTAGAAGTTTTAGTAAATTAAAAGGGTCACTTATATCACGCAGTTGCCTTTGTTCAATTCGAACTGATCTCCTAAAAAGCTTTTTTATATATTTTTTTATTCACCTATATTAATTTTTTACTTATTAACCTCTTGACGTTCAATTTGTTCTAGTAATAATTGGTTTAAAATAAACAGACTTGCCATGATTAATTCTAAAAATGCATTCTTTCTGGCTATTTGACGTTTAGAGGTAAAAATTACAGCTGGTTAAAAGTTAACGCCATGTATTTGGCTGGTGTTAAAATTCCGATTATAACCTACTGAATTAACCACATCGAGGTTAAAATTTAAACGTCATAGAGTTACAGAATAACAAAATATTGTAAAGCGTGGTTAAATTTTTTTAACTTCGACCTTGAGGTTAATTTTTAACTTTTTAAGATACAGAATAGACCCGATTGTGTATCACACTTCCAGTAACCTCGTAGGTCAGGGTGGAACGACGCCTTGTTCTTGATCGCCACGCTAAGAGGAATCTGTCCAGACTATATATTAAAGTTTTCCTGGTTGTACCTACATAATCCTAATAATGAAGATGAATATTTTTTAAAAAATAATCCGATTAAAAATGTCTAGGTATTTTCAAAAATACTATTTCGGTTCATCAATATTCATTACACTGATTATTTCCAGATTATATAAAACCAACGCCTCTGGGCGGTAACATTAAAGCTTGTATTATACTTTGAGAGTAATATTTTTGCATATGTTATAAATAATGGAGATAATAATCTTTAATATTTCCCGGAGAAATTTAAGTATATACCATTACCATCAACACTGAGTATTGAATATAACAGTAAACAGATCATAAACGAAATATACATAGGGCACTTTTAACCTCTCTGCCTACTAAACAGTTTCAACCTGTTATTGCTTATTTTTCAGGTTTCCATTACATTTTACGTGGAAATGGTTTTATGTTATGTAAAATATATTAAATATGTTTCCGTGTTACATGATACTTTAAGATTTCATATCCGTTTTAATAGAAACAAATAAATATTGACATTTAATATCCTCCCGGAAATAAATAATTATATGTAAAATTTCTACATTAATATTCGGCACAGGATATAATATTACACTGCGTTTCATTATGAAGCAAAATTTACGATATAACCCCATCAAATACGTTGAATGAATACAGTGGCGGCGCTAAATCTGAAAAACTGGAGGGGCCAGAAAATATTTTAGTAAAATCTGGGAAGGGTCAGGAAATATTTGAGAGGAGGGCATTATTTTTTATGGACAGGTGGAAATACAAGTAACTTAAAAAAAGGTCCTCACTTGCGCACACATTTTTCTCCAAGCATTTCTGGGGGTGGGGGGGTCAACTGGGGGCCAGAGCAATTTTGAGCAAGGGTGTTTGAATTAAAGTCAGCATTTTACTTAATCTACGTCTAATGTTTAGTTAGAATCGAAGGTTATTAATTACATTAGAACTTACAATTTAATGCTGGCTGTAAAATCCCATGAGAGACACTCAAGCACAAAAACCTCACAATTACCGTTATCACCTCACAAGCCGCTAAACAACACTCACAGTGTTTAACCCGTTAACGAGGTTCGTTTATTTCATTAAACTATCCTCAACACTTCCAGATTACTTCTGGTTTACCCACTACACGCTACCGGGTTTCTCTACCAAAAATGCTTGGGAGGTTCGTCCGTACACGGTGACGGTTTACTCATGACTCCCTTTTGTCTCTCACAAGATTTTTTCAGCTCTTTTCTTAAACTAATAATCAGGTCTCTGAACCCCATTTTTTTGTCGTTGTAAAAATAATCAGTTCTCCACATTAACAACAAAACCCTTTTATAAACTTAACTTGCAGACTCATATTTTTATTACCAATAATTTATAAACCCAAATAATTAATTTTGACTCTAATTACTTCGAAGTCCATATCACTGAAAATATATGGGTGCTTATCAATATCTGTATAAACATTTGACCATGTTATTTGATATAAACAATAACGTTCTTTCAAATAAATCATATAATATACGACGGTAATTCTACTCGTATCTCTCGACACTTAACTAGAAAAATATATGATAGCTCAACTAATCTTTGAGGATGTTTTTTTTAAAATAGATTAGTTTTTATATTTGAATAATTTGAATATTTTTTAACTAATTGAATAAATTTATTTTAAAAAATAATGAAATTTTATTTCTGAAATTACCACTCCCACAATACATAAGAAGTTGAAAGAGAACATTGTTTTTTGTGTCACAGCTTTTATTTTCACTGACTGCAGTTAGGGTTCTCGCCATTGCAGTGGCGTACCTTAAAATTTGTTGCCCCTCCCCAGCAAATAATAATTCGGGCCCATCTTAAGATTGTTTTGTTTATATATATATATATATATATATATCTATATATATATTTGTATTTGTATACAGATAGAAAATAGACCGGGAGCTCATAACAGTTTATAGTCTGCGATTTCATACAGCATGCCTTAATGGAGGAGAGAATATTTACCTTGTAACAACAAAGAAGGAAGGGTACTAAATCCCTGCCCGCTTTCAGGTTATATTGAAAATTACTTTTTTCCAAATTTTGTGTTTTTCCCTGATTTAATAATGCATGCCCTTTTATCAAAAGAAAGTTAAAACAAATTTAAAGTCTTAAAAATTATAGGCATGCGATTCGCAGGGTCCCAAAGGGCTCAAACGGACATTTGATCTTGTAATAAAAAAATAAATAAGATTTTTCTCGTTGTCATGCTGCATGCCGTTGAAAAGAATTAAAGTTTGTGTCATAGAAACCCTATAAAAAAAAAACTGGTATGTGTGTTAGGTCTCTTATAAATCTTCGTTCTATGCGAAGATTGTTCCTAAAAATACAAAGTACATATTTTCGACAATTTATAATGTTTATAAATTCATCTTTTATTACTTGTTGTCATCTTCCTCGGCAATTAAATGAATTAAAACCTGGATCAATTCCATTTTCTTGTAAATAAAAATGTTTAACTTTAAATACAATTTCGGGAAACGTTACAATATGATCCAGTGTCAAACATAACCTCAAATTTAGCGCTATAGAGAGATATATCTGGCTGTAGCTTAAAGAAAAATTTAAGGATTTATTTAACGTTAAATGGTGACCGTAATTGTACTTCACGCTAAAGCCTGTGACCTTCACATTTATAGAGCTTAAATATTTAACTGAAATGACCATAATTGCACCATAAGACTCCCAATCCCTGCAGAAATACTGCAGCAAAGACCCAGTTTTTTTATTTTATAGACTATAATTCTTTTTACACACATACTTTTTTCCTATTAAATAATTCATGTGTTAATGAAAATGCAATTTACATTCTAACCTCATTTTAAAATTTCTTCCGGCACTATCATACATTACGAGAGTGTAAAGGGTCGGTTGGAATCTTACACAAATTCATGCGTCCCATTAATATATGATAAGGTCGGAATTTGCAACCTCGAGTAAAGTCTACGTTAGTTACTAGGCACATTCACTTAACAAAATTCATATGTTAATGTGTCTGGTAACCGAGAACCAAGTGAGACTACAGCGAAGGCCGAAGATACCGGCCCAACCTTACCCACTGCCAGGACTGCCAACATAAATAGATGAAATTGAAAATATCGATCCAGAAACACTTCTGTTTAAACTATCTCACATTGTAAAACAGTTTCATTAGAAGCTTTTACTAGTTTATTACTTAATGGGATTTTCTTTTATCAACTTTGATTTACTTTTATTGAAGTTAAACTCTTATTAAACTATTGTTTACAGAAATTGTTTGACATAATTTAGATAGAGCTTTTAGATAAAGCTTTCTGATTTATGAACCGCAAAGCGATAAGCTATAACTTAAAAAATAACAGTTTTTTCTTAATCTTTATTTAAGAGTGAAGTTAATAATGTGTTAGAGCAGTGTTTCCCAAAGTGGGTTCCGTGGAACCCTGGGGTTCCACGAAATAATTTTGGGGTTCCGCGAGACAAGTTGCGATAATTAAAATAAGATTAGCTGAAATTTTTTCATAGAAACGCATTAAACTATTATTGTAAGGCGTTACGCGTACATTTCTAATAAATCTGTCAAATTCAGTCAAATTTTCTTGCCAAAGGCATTGTTATTTACTATTTGTTAAAACACTGAATTAATATTGTTAAAACACTGAAGTTCATGTTAGCATCGGTGTTATCGTTCAAGGTCACGGAATTTGTATTGGAAACGCTATGTACGCGAAAATCACTCAGATGTCAACGCTAATATCTCTGTCTAGAATACTACCACTAATCTAATTTATAACAGCTTTAGGTATGGCAAGGGTTCCATGATCCCAAAAAAAAGCCTAAGGTTTCCACAAGAAAAAATGCTTTTTATGCTTTTACAAACGACCACTAGAAGGCAATATTGAAATGTGTCCTTACTATATTCGTAAAATTTGATTTTTTTTTATTGTTTAATCAGTGGCAGCTTATAAATTGACCGAGTAGTTGGTTGACCGTGAGCGTTAAAAAAAAACAAATTTGTGAAAAAAATGGATATTAGTCGTGAACGTTTTCATTGGATGATTTTTTACGATTTTAGTAAAGGCCTAACTCAACAACAATGCATAGATTCGCTTCGTTCAACTTTTGGTAATGAAGCACCATCAGAAAAGACTGTGTACAATTGGTTTACAGAATTTCGTCGTGGTCGTGCGTCCGTCAGTGACGAATCACGTGGAGGTCAACGAAAATAGGTTGTGAATCAAAAAAACATCGCTGCTGTGCGCAAAATGATTGAAGAAGTAAGATAGAGGCATCCTTTGGCATATGGCAAATTGCAATACATTCGATTTTGCATGAACATTTAGCAATGAAAAAGATTTGTTCCCGATGGATTTCACATAATTTGAGCGAAGGTCAAGAAAAGGGTCGTGTTGATTGGTGTAAGGTAATGTTAAAAAAATTCAACCTAGGCACTGCAAAATCTGTAGACAACATCGTTACAGGTGACAAAACTTGGATTTATTCATATGAACCGGAAACTATGTAACAATCCACTGTTTGAGTCTTCCAAGATGAACCGGAACCCACAAGTTGTTCGTTCACGAAGCACTTCCAAGAAAATGATTGCTTATTTCTTCGGTTGTACTGGACATGTCGCAACCAATCCTTTACAGCAGTGTTCTTCACCCTTCTTACATCTGCGGAACCCTTCAATTTAAATACTATTTTTTTGGAACCCAAAGCCAAAAAGCCACAATTGGTCATTTTTAGGGTTTTGTAGGTATGACCAAAAAACCCTTATACCGTCATTTTGTCGTCTGTCTGTCTGTCTGTCTGTTCGGTAAAAATTGTAGCCAAACGGCTAAACCTATAGAGTTGAAATTTGGCATGCTTATACAACTCTTTGACCCACACATAGGAAAAATACTAAAACATCTAAAAAACATATCCCCCTAAAAATATAAACTAAAATGTGCTCATCAAAAAAAAAAATATTTTTTTTAAATTCTGAGTAGGGTATCAAATGAAAGCCCTTATTACGTGGATTAACGATCAAAATTTTATTTTTGCAAAAAAAATTATTTTGATGCGATTTTTGCCAAAATTGTGCAAAAAATTTTTTGTCCCACACCCTGTAGCCTAGATGGTTTAAACTAAAAATCTGAAAAAATTCTAAGTAATGTACATTGGTGTGAACCGGAATAGTACAACAGGAATTTTTGATCAGATTATGTTTTTAGAAAATAACGCATTTTTTATGTTTTTAACTAAAATATGTTAAATATATAATTCACTATGTAACACTTCAGATAAGAAACTCTGGTAGCTCAGATGGTTTCGTAACGCACTTTGTAAATTGCAGTGCGAACGTTGCAGAGTTCGAATCCTGTTAATTTTATTGTTTTTTTTTTTTTTGCATTTATATTTTGTTTAAATTATTTTGTCAAAATTCGTTATATTTTGGTAAATGTTGCATTTATTTTTTAAAAGCGTAAATTTAATAACCAGTGGGAAGTGTTGAAATTATAATTTAATTCTGTGACGAAATCAGAGGGAGGGACTTATGATATAAGCAACCAATGGAAGCCATAGGCGCAATTTTAAAAATCTTACTGAACCTTGCTGTATAAATAAAATACTGTACATATTTAGAAACTTAAATAATGGTATTAGGCATTCGAATTAAAATTCATAAAAAAATATTTTGACATAAAATTTGTTTTGGCATCCCAAATAATCATCATTCAGTTACTAAATACCTGCAAAACCCAGAAATGTGTGAAGATTCACACTTCACATAAATTTTTATTTAATTTTAAGGTCAAACAATTTAAAATAATAATGTTTATTATCAGTGCCGCAACAACATAAATTGGCGCCTGGTGCGTAAAATTATTTGGCGCCCCCCCCACACTCACTAATTAAATACGCAATTTTTAAAATTTTATGGTAGGGTGATTGCATCAGTAAGGGAACGTTTAAAACATTTACTTACGTTGTTTTCTTCACCAAAATGTTATTTAAGATATTTACTTACCATATTTTATAGAGAATCCTTAAAATGTTATTGTTTTATTTTGATGCAAGTGAAAATAAAAGAATAACTTAGAAAAATAAAAAACATAACTTTATTCATAAAAATCACAAAATCGCCAGAAAAGGAACTTACTCCTAGTAAAGGAACTATCTTATTACCAGTAAAGGAACATACAAAAATATATATTATAAAGTAATTTTTTTAACAATAAATGTATAAAAAAAATTTTAAAAAAACATTCGTTGGTATTATGTTTTAGTTTAGTTTTAACCTTTTTCTTTGGTTTGGTTTAAATTGCAATATTAACGATTATATTAACAAATTATGTTACAAATCTTTTAATAAACTCAAAAATCATGATAATCAACTAATATAAAAAGGGACAAAATATAAACTCTAGGTCAATAAAACACAAAATGAAAAACACCTAAAATGAAACACAAAAGGGCTAAAGAAATATTATATTACATAATTGAATAACAAAATAAATAAAAAAATATATATTTAATGGCAAAAAAAAGGGACATTTGAACAAAAAATAATAAATATTTAGGTATTTTAATAATATACTATATAATCACTTTAACGGAATGGAAAATTAAATAAATTGAACTTTTCTGGCTTTTAACTGTGAAAATTCGTTAATTAAGTCTTCATAATTTAATGACTGCGCTGTAGTATTTTCTATTGATATTAAAGCTAAATTTTACAAGCTCTTGGCCCATTGAAGAACGCAAATAATTTTTTATTAACTTCAATTTACTAAAACTGGGTTAATTCGAAGCAACAGTTACAGGGAGCGTTAAAAATATGTGCAGTGCAATGCCAATATTAAGGTACACATCTTTTAAATCGTAAGTGTGGATCACTTCTAATAATTGCATTGCAGTGGCAGTTGTACAGTCATCAATTGCCTGCCTGCCATTTGAAACTTTCGATTATGAAATCAAATTTGTGTTGATTATAGTTTATTAATATAAAAGATAATAATAAAAAAAATTTAATTTGGCCATTCGGCGCCCCTATGAGTCCGGCGCCTGGTGCAGCGGCACCTGTCGCACCACCCTTGTTGCGCCACTGTTTATTATTGAATTTAGTCTTGATTTAAATTGATATTTTATAGCTGACTATATTTCTATATTTTTTGTAGATCAAATGTAGATGTACTATTTTACTTTTTATATAATGTAATACCTACCTAATATAAATTTTAATGTAAATTATAAATAAAAATTGAATCGAATAATTAGCGATATTCTGTTTTGAATATTCTGAACATTTATTATCAATCATTATAAACATAAAATCAGAGTAATTTAGTAATTATTAAACATAAATACATATATAAATGGTAGATGAACAAATTTGAACTTGAGTAAAATTAGCTGTTTTGGAATAAATATGACCTACTGATGACGAAAATGGTTAAAAATTTATAGCACTCTCAGATTTAAAGTTATTCAATTTTTAAAATTTACCAAATTCATTGTATCCAAGCATTCATTAAAAAAAAAAGAATAAAACCATTTATTTAAAGTTGCGGAATACCTGAAAACCTTCCACGGGACCCCAGGGTTTGAATACTGCCTTGTTTCTCGGTTGTACTGGACATTTCGCAATCATTACTTTAGAGGATCGCAGAACAGTTAATGTTGAATGGTATACAACAATTTGTTTGCCAGAAGTCATTGACAAAATCAGGAAGAACAACCAAAAACGTCGCATCATTCTTCATCATGACAATACAAGCTCCTACACAACACGTCAAACAATTGATTATTTGAAGGAGAAAAACATCGAATTAACGTCTCATTGCCCGTATTCACCTGATTTATCTCCTAGCGACTTTTTTTGCTCCCCTATGTCCAACAAAAAATGCATGGACAGCGATTTTCATCACCTCAAGAAGCTGTTGAATCCTTCAAAATCCATGTTTTTGAGAAACCAACATCGGAGTGGATTTTTTTTTCGAGAATTGGGGTGAACGCATGCAAAAGTGTAAAAATCTGAATATTTTGGCTTAATAAAAACGCGAATATTTTAAAAAGCAATAAAACAGATTGTTCAAAAAAAAATCTTTCTTAGTTTTTGTAAAAACGTAAACGGCAGCCCTCGTAACAATTAAATGTTCCTCAGCTGAGATTGACAAATGTTTTACTGTGTCCTTTTTTTAGTCAAATGTAGTAATAACAATCCTGCTAAACAAATGAAATATGTATGTACACTAATAGAAATTTTCAAAGCAATACGACGAGGAACTGACATTCTTAAATAATTTTTAAAATCATTTGGCATCCAAAATCTTCTCTTCTAGCAAACTATATTATCTGCTTGTGCTTTAGTGTTTGTTTTTTTAAATGGCATGGCATGCATAGTAGGGATGTGCCAGATAATAAAAATATCTTACCCTCGGACACGAATGTGGATACGGATACGGATCTTATATTTTATAGCAGAGTTTCCCAAACTTTTTGTAAAACTGAGCACTTTTCACGAGAAGAATTCGTCGCGGAGCACTATCATTGCTATATATACATAGCAACACAAGTAGATCGCGGAGCACAGTTTGGGAAACTCTGTTTTATAGAATATCCGTGGATACAGATACGGATACGGATAAAAATGTTCTGTTAACATTTGTTAATAAAATTTGTTTTAATAAAAATATCCGTATGATATCCGCAACAAAATCATCGGATAAGGATATCTGGCACATCTTTAATGCATAGCATATCGAACAAAAACCTGGCGCAGCTGTCACAATGTTTTTTATTTTCACTATCGGTGTTATGAATTTCCTTTAAGACTGAAAGACAATGTACTTGATACATACAAGCCAAATTCCTAAAAATTTTAGTATCTATGCTCTACAAATAAAAAGATTGGGTCGCCGACGGGATTGTTCCGCCATATGCGAGGAAATTTTAATTTTACGTTAGTGCGCACAACTAAAGTCTGAACCCATTTTCACAATCTTTCACTCATCATCCAGGTGTAAGAGCTCACCCCCTGGCTTCGGTGATTAGCCGCGTTGCAGAAATAGTCCGATGTAAAATAAATTAAATAAAAAAATGTCTAACCCGATGGATCAACTCTGTTGCGACCCGAAGGACCTTGTTCGTTGCACCTGATTCAATAAAAATTCATCCATGTTTACCAGGATACTGGATTGGAAATTTTAAGGTAACCCTATCAATAAGTGTTTACCGATTTGCGGAAATAGAGTTAGAAGCAAGTCAATAGAATTCACAATATACTCGTAATAAGTAGAACAGTATGTTTATGCATACACTCACCTAGCATATATATATATATATATATATATATATATATATATATATATATATATATATATATATATATATATATATATATATATATTAAAAGATTTATTGTATCTAAAAGAATAATCAAGAACAATTTATTAAGTTACAAGAACGATTTTACGATCTCCTAAAAATCTTTGTCAGTATAAATTGTTCGACCTTTTGAACAGCAATCCGTACTCAATGATACGTATTCAAAGCCGCGCTCTCTCTAAATTCTCAGCTAGGTTAGCCAACAAAGTACAATGTGGGTACTAACCATAAAACTCTATAGCTTCTTTTAAGAAAGAGTTTTAGATGTTCACATAGAAACTTTTTACTTTTTTCAAATCGACAGAAATATCGCTATTGTTGTGTTAGAGACGTTTCAAACACGTTTAAGGGCCAATGTAATCACCTAAAGTGTTCTAGATTATTTAAATTTATAAAGCGGTTTCCAACATTTCAGTTCATGAAGTCATTAAAAGCCAAAACTATGGTTGTCAGCAAAAGTGGTGGAAAATACAAGATGAAACAAAGAGGAAGACAAATAGAGCAATGTCCAAATATTTGAGATCAGTTTTTGTAAATAATCGAAAAATAGATGCAGAAATAATACAAAGAATAGGAGCAGCTGGTATACTTTTCAACAGCCTAAAATCTTCCTTCTTAATAAAACGCGAAATTTAACAAGAAACTAAGGTAAAAGTTTACAGAAAGGTTACTTACTTACTTAATCCTTAGCCTCTCTAACTTTCGGTGTAAGGCTAACCAGAAAGGTTACAGTTCTAGTTCTGAGATACGGGCCCGAGTCGTGGACTTTCCTCCGCCACTCTGTTAAAATCCTTATATTTATTTTATTAAGTTTAGGAAGGGATTTTTGGTAGGATAAACCACATATATTATTTTTAAGAGTCATATTAATAATTCATATTATATTTACATATCATATTATATATTCATATCATATTATAATTGCCTCTCGCTATAGACAGATATCGCAACTAGTTTTACTGTACTTTCTTAAGCCACAACCACTGACTTTGGTCAGGTTGTTGCTTCGTCCTATTTATAATTTTACGACTACGCGAGCGGGGGTGCCTTTAAAGCTGCGTTCAGAGCTCTTTAAATTAGTTGACTATGCATTGTGCGCTGTGAATAAGTTTAGTAGATAATTTTAACGTTTAACCCTTTCCGGTCCAATAAAATTTCTCAAAGCTGCTCCAGCAGGTCTGATTTAAGGGGGGGGGTTTGGTCAGAGCAGCACATTTTATACCCATTTTCAAGACTTTTTTTTAGAAAACTGTTAATAGTAACTTGATTGGGATAGTACCTACAGTAAAGAACAACCTTTGAAGAGTAACCAAAAAAAATTTTATTGAAAAATATCGAAAATTAATTAATTTTGAGTAGGGTATCAAATGAAAGCCCTTAGTACGTGGATTAACGATCCCATTTTTATTTTTGCAAAATAAATTATTTTGATGCGATTTTTGCCAAAATTGTGTATATAAACACATTGGCTATCTTAGTCTATATCGGGGAGAATATTTACATCGCATGCCTTTACATAACCTAACAAAATGTCATCGCGCCGATTACAACAAATCTCGCCCAAAATTACAAAGACGAACAGTAAATATGATCAATTTAGGTAATTAGGTTAGATTTAGTTAGTAAAAATTAAGGACAGCAGAATTAGGAAAACGATAATATATAATAAACATTTTACGAAACCATAGTAGTAGATTTAAAAACACACAGATGTCGCACTATTCGAAACGCACTAATTTCCTTAACTTTAAACGCTGACTTAACCCTTTCCGGTCCTTTGTCGGAATATATCCGACAAAATAATTTCCCGCTTGCGATCCAATGTCGGATATATTCCGACATGGTTTTACAGTTGAAATCAATAAACTAAGTTTTTCAAATAGATATCTTGTAATAATATTCAAATAAACTTAATTAAATTTAACCAACAAAATATGTGTATTTTTTCGTAAATTAAGGGGGGGGTATGGTCAGAGCAGCACATTTTATACCCATTTTCAAGATTTTTTTTTTAGAAAACTGTTAATAGTAACTTGATTGGGATAATACCTACAGTAAAGAACAACCTTTGAAGAGTATTAAAAAAAAAAATTATTGAAAAATATCGAAAATTAAGCTCGTGACATGAATTTGAAATTTTCGTTCAGGACAAAGAGTTGATTTGCGGTGAGACACATAACTAATGACTGGATCATCTAAAACAAAAAAACCAAAAATATTTCGTTAGTTTATGAGTTTCTTGAGGTAACGCTGTCGAGTTTTTTCTAATATCTAGATTATTTAATTTTTGGTATAAGTTTGAAGTCAAAAAAACGAAAAAAACGGAAATTTTTTTTTCGAAATTTCTGTTTTCAGTTTTAAAAAATTCCATAAAAAAAAAAAAATGCAAGAAAAAAAATATCTCGACAGCATTACCTCAAGAAACTCATAAACTAACGAAATATTTTTGGTTTTTTTGTTTTAGATGATCCAGTCATTAGTTATGTGTCTCACCGCAAATCAACTCTTTGTCCTGAACGAAAATTTCAAATATAAAAATAGAAAACCAAAATATGATATAATTAAAAATACAGAATTTTGGAACAGTTCCAGTAGAACAATTAATCGAACATAGTCAAATAGCACGAATTTTTGTGTACAATAGACAATAAAAGAAAAACAAAAAGAATTTTTGATGACACTAAATATAAAGATCAGAGGAAGACCAAGAAGAACATCGAAAGATGGAATTCAAAAAACTGTAACAAGAAATGGAGAAAAAACATGGATTTTTTTTAATTTGAATTAATTATTAGTTGCCTCAGCTCTAAGGCCTATTGGCTTCTAGGTTACATAATGGTTTACATGGGTAATATATATAAATATGTACAAATTTAAGTTATGTTAATTAAATTTTTGATGCGTTGCTGATATCCTGAGGTACTGGATGATTCTGGATTATATGTCGGTGTTGTTGGACAGTAGGTTTTTTGAGGTTGCTGGTAGAGAGTTGTTTGCTCTCTGAGTTTGGTACTCTTGGCAGTTTAGGAGGCAGTTTGGCAGTTCCACAGTTAGGCGAGTTTTGCATGTACTGCAGTGTGGCGGGTTGGTTTTTTGGAATAGATGTATGTGGGTGTACATGGTGTGCTAACTCTCAGCCTTAAAAGGATCACTTGCTGTCTTCTATTTGCACGGGAGGCCTTTACGTACTATACGGAGTAAATTTCGTACTGTTAGGAAATCACTCTATTGAAGACAGCGTTGAAAAAACAAGGAAGCAAATGGTTAGCAACGATAAAAATATCAGGTCTGGGAAAAAGTTCGTGGCGTTTTTGCCGATAGACGGCGCCAATTGCAAATGACTCAGGAAACACAGATCGCAGCGATACCACTAAGCGCTCGTTGGAAAGGTGACAGTTCGAGCGTTACTTTGAGTGTCTAAACATCGAAATTTGTGCAGTGGTTGGAAAGTTGTTTACGTTAAAAATGGAGAAAAGCAATGAAAAATTGCGCTATATTTTGCAATTTTATTACGACAAAGGGAAAAACGCTTTTAAACGCATTTAAACCCAAACGGCCGCAAACGATCATAACAGCGAACCAGCCCAAATGTTTCGCACCATGTCTAAAATCTAATAAAATAAATAAATTTTTATATTTTAAATACAGAAAATCTGTTTTGAATTTTATTTATTACACATATTGTAAAAAAATCTAAATTATAAGAAAAAATGATTACGGGCACTAAAGAGTACCAAACCTTTAAAAATTGTGGGCTTAAATGGGTTAATGTGAAAGATGACTAACGCTCTGGTCGTCCAATCAGTGAAAAAGCTGATAAAATTCTTGAAAAAGTCCAGCAAGATAGGCATATCAGCAGTGTCGATATTGGTACGGAGCTATGCGAACCATTTACGGAAAGCTGGCTACAAAAAGAAGCTCGATATATGGGTTCCTCATGAGTTGAGCGCGAAAAACATGATAGACCGAATTAACACCTGCGATGCGCTGCTGAAACGCAATGAAATCGAGCCATTTCTGAAACGAGTCATAACCGGTGATGAAAAATGGATCACGTACGACAATCAGAAGCGTAAAAGATCGTGGATAAGGGATGGTGAGCCGTCATAAGCGTTCGCGAAGCGAGGATTGACGCCGAACAAGGTGATGCTATGTGTGGTGGGACTGAAAGGGAATGGTCCATCATGAGCTACTTCCAGTATGTCAGACGATTGATTGTCAATTCTACTGTGGACAACTAGAGAGATTACGTCAGGCAATTGAAAGATAACGGCCCGCATTGAATAATAAGAATGGTGTTGTCTTTCATCATGACAACACAAGACCACACACTTCTTTGATGACCCGTCAAAAATTGCGAGAGCTTGGTAGCACCCTCTCACTATCACCTATTCCGATCTCTGCAGAATTTTATCAATAGAATTAAACTGGTTTCAAAAGAAGCCTGTGAAAACCACTTGATTCAGTTTTTCAACCAGAAACCACAGAAGGTCTTCACCGATGGCATCATGGCTCTACCCGAAAAATAGCGAAACGTTGTCGATAATAATGGAGCATATTTGGTTTAAATAAATTCATTTTCACACTATAACAAAACCAGTTGAATTTTACTAAAAAAACGCCACGAAGTTTTTCCCAGACCTGATATATAGACAGTAACTGACAGATTCTTGATAAAATATCTGTGGATTTATGAATAAATATTATATATACACATTGAATTATATAAAAGCATACAAAGGTTTCATTATTGCACACTGTCTCACCCTACCATTAGAAGAAATCGTAACAGTACACTGTCTGTTATTTTGTGTATTTTGCCATACTATTTTCCACTTTTCTTCAAGTTTTCCTCTGATATAGCTCTTTAGGTTATAACTTGGTACGGGTATGTCCATTATTTCTTCATTATAGCTTCTTTAGCTATGTGGTCAGCTTGCTCATTGCCTTCGATTCCTATATGTACAGGTATCCACATGAGAATGAGTTTCCTGCCCTCGTGAATGGCTTTCTGTATCGTTTCAAACAAGGATTATGACATAAAATAAAAATTGCAAGAAATATGGAAAATAACACCGCAAAACAATGAAAAAATAGGCAAGGAAGACGAATAAGAACACCGTTAAATAACTGCTCGTGCGCTCACTCATTGTAGATGTATCTAACTAGGCAGCTAGAAACATAACCGGTTAAAATCCACTCGTGCTTGCTTGCTTTAACTGTCTGTCAGAGAATGATCAAAATTGTATCAAATATATTTCTACTGCAGTAAACAAGTATCTGCTATAGATACGAGTATATTCGATTTTATATATTCTTATATTTTCTTGTCTTGGTAATACTGTTTTATTATAAAATACCAAGTATAGGAAATAAATATTGAACGTTAGGTTATTGTCCTTTTTAGATTTTTACTCCATATTTTACGTTCAGATTTTATAACATCTATATGTTTTCTACGAGAGTAAAATTGTCTTTTCTTTATAATACAGCTTGGAACTAGATTTGCTTGTGTTTCTGTATTAGAAGCAATTTATTTATTAAGGTTACATCATTGTTATATCAGGAAACGTCTTTACATAATTTATTTAATTATTTATGTGTGTGCTTAGGCTTCCAAGAAAAGTTACGTACATTCATAGGTACTACGTTGAACTACTCTGATCTACATAGTGGCGCCACCCAACCGGTTTTCAACGGTTCCTGGAAACCGGTTGTTAAATTTTATGGCTGTGTTTGGACTCTAGATATTTTATATTTTTGAATTTATAATGTTGCTCTTTTTATATTTATTTGTTTCCTAGGTTCCTTGTTTTATAATGTAATTTGCTGCTTATATTTTATAATTTACTGATTTTATTGCACTTATTGTACATGACCTAATAAGTCCTCACTCTGTACGTAACAGGCACATGTTGTGCAGGTCCGTTTTCTTTAGTCCATCGTGGAATATCTAATATGTTAGTACCATAAAATTCATTATTATTTATTGCCTATCATATTTTGAATGGCTCCCCGTTCTTAGGGGTGTGTTCAGTTCACCTATAAGATATTCCAAATCTTTAAGCGGATCCAAATGGAATTTTAATTTTATTAAGTTGTCACGATTTAATTTTTTAATATTTGAAGTTGGCTTTTGCAAAACAAAATGATCAAAAGCTTCAGTCAAACGTTAATAGTTACTAGAATTCAAAATCTAGTTTCGCTTAAACCAGGGGTCGGCAGACCGCGGCTCGCGAGCCGCATACGGCTCTTTGAGGACATTCCTGTGGCTTTTCAAATTAAGTTAATAAGGAATAAAATTTAGAAAATATTCAAAAAGTCATGTATTTAAACAAAATTATGGCTCTTTAAAATATTTCCAGATGCCGTAAAGGGTGTGTTTGGCTCTTTAGCCTCTAAAGTTTCCCGACCCCTGGCTTAAACCAAAGAAACATGCTATTGCTGGTACCAGTTTGTTTTCAGTTTATCTCAAAGGCTTCAATGCATTATTTTCAAGTTAAAAATACCCAAGTAGTGTTTTTAAAGTGCAACATGTACACAATTATTTTGGTACAACAATAACAACAGTACAAGCTTTAAGTTCAATCCGTAAATAATAATTTGTTAGTTTTAAGTTAAATAGCGTAACACGTTGTATAAATAACATGTTTGTGTAAATAAATTGTTGTATATTAGTATAGTAGAAAGCTGACCTGTTGATAATTACACCTACTCGCGAGCTAATCTCCAATAATTACACTTACTCGTTATTCCTGCAAAAGCCGGGACCTCCAGCCCCAGTAGTGCCACGCATATAACAAAAACAAACAGGCGATTTATTGTAAACTGCCAGTATTTTTATCCATAGTTTACCAGGGTTGCCTTTTATATTTCGGTATTTGAGATCAAAAACAATTATTTATCAACAAAAGTGGCTTTATTGTTTTTCAAAATATTCTCCATGAAGATCAATAAACTTTTGTATGCGTTTGAATAAATTTTTGAAGCACTTTTTCCACTCCGATTGAGGCATTTTCCAATCCGGTTGTCAAATTATGTGGGATCCAACGGGAACAAATCTTTTTGACGGTCAAATGTTCATGCAATAGTGAATGTATGCTGGTCCCACAATGCCCCATCAAAAATGTCAAACTTTAGGATAGAAGCGTTAGTTGCCAGGTGGCGCAATATAAGAGGCAATCCTCGTATTTATTTACGAGTATTTACCCTATGCCCAGGGCCGGCGCTAGGATTTGCGGGGCTATGTGCGAGAAGAGCAAAAAAAAGGTGCTCACCTCCCTAATTCAAGTGAAGAGCAAAAAAAAAAGTCCGCACCTCCCAGATCCAAGTAAAGAGTAAAAAACCGGGTCCTCACCATCAGATCCAAGCGAAGAGCAAAAAAAAAAAAATGGTTCTCATCTCCCAGATCCAAGTGAAGAGCAAAAAAAAGGTCCTCATTTCCAAAAGTGAAGACTATGCACGGGGCCTGTTGTTGAACCGCGGGGCCTGCTGTTGACCGCAGGCCATGTGCCACCACACATGCTGCACATGCCTCGCGCCGGCCCTGCCTATGCCTATCCATACCATGCGTAGGTCCAGCAATTTTTGAGGGGGGATTTAATATATAACATAAAAATACAGAGCGGTCATAATTACTTGTCAGTTATACAATAGTTGACACAAACATTTTGTTATCAAATTTATTTCCAAGGACCATGCACACATAGACGTAGATTCGATTTTTATATTGGGTTATGTATGTTCAATATTTCACTTACCTCTAAGAGCTAACCTCGATCAACAATCGTCTTCCAATTACATTCTTAATAACAATAATATCAACAACATCAATAATAACGGAAAAAAACAATAATATATCTTAACAAAAACCAATTAATTATGAAATGAACACTTCTTTTTCTCTACACGCCAATGAGTTAACGAACAACATGAAGTTATCAACAAACAAAGAAATCTGATTGGTTCTTTGTTAAATTGGAATTTTGAGATATGAGATAGAATACAGTTTTGATATTTTTAAGCTCATTGTTTACTGTTATGTAACTGACAAGAAATTGTGATCACACGGTACAAATATCTATATTCTCTACCCTACCTCACCCTTTTCAAATTTTCGGAGGATTTATGGAGGGGGGTTGCTTCCTGGATCCACCCATGACTTTTCCCCACACTATGGAAAACGGTTCTTTATTAATTGGGACGACACCTCTGAATTTTCAGCTCAGTGGATATCTCAAGATTTTAGGGTATGCAGATGACCTAAATCATATTATGAATAAAACTAAAGACATATAATTGTTTTGTAAAAAGTTTGTTCAATGACAAATGAACGAATCAGCAATCAACTTATTTATACATTTCTTCCTCATTCATGTTTGCACGGCATGTGTAATAGGTGTGTAGACAGATTTCTTTAAAAACTGAACTTTAGGTACATAATATAACTTATTGATTTTCAAGCTCAAACAACAAAACAACAGATAAAGATTCTGGACTTATGTGAGTGAGGCCAAAAATCAATCTGACTAGTATTACACAAGAAGAGAGATTGTAATGGTTATTATCATAGAACAATATTATGTTTGTATTAAACAAATGTGAGAAAACTAAAAATCCCATGGAGAGACGGATGATATGTGTCGCTGTGCGAAGTAAAAGGACTAATGACCCTCATATGCTGCATACAGATGCAGCACATCAAAGGCCACAGATGTTGAAAAAAGAATATGTTTACTCCGATGAAGCTAGGCAGGTCATATATGTAAAACCAGCTATATCCGATGGACCGTAAAACTGTTGGAGTGGAGACCTTGACCACATAAACGCTTAAACGCAAGAAGCTTTATAGAAGATGGACGTATGTAATTAAAATACATGCAAGACACGACAACATGACATAAATCACATACACTAAAACCTTGCTCTTGTGACCACCTACGTACGGTGGTTACTTGCTTAAGTTGCCCACTTTTTGATGGTTCCTGCCACAAATTATAAAACAAGGAAGATAGCAGACTCCCACGTTACGGCTTTGGACAGCGATAGTTGCGACATTCGTGGTTGTAATATGAACTAGGATTAGGTAGTATGCAACCCGCAGTGCACACAAATATATTTTTATATTTTAAATTGCTATGCATCGCCGCGATCATTAATTTTCTACCAAAATTACATTTTATTTTTTAATTTTGGTAGAAAATTAATGATTGCCTTGAACCGAAAATTATGATTAATTTATTTACAACTCTCCTAATTAATTTTCTAAAATTAAAATTAATTACAATTGTTAAAAGTTAATACTTCAGTAAGCATTAAGTTTTATTATTTTATTTGCAAGCAAGCATATGAAATAGATAAACAAGTATTTATTTTTTACTTTTATAGTTATTGTACATATTGAATTTCGTCTGCCATTTTTTTTATTATAATCCGTCTCAATTTGTAATACGAAAATAAAACTGGTTACTTTGGTGACTGTTGTGGTGTAAACAGACTTTGGCGTATCCGTGTGAACCAATACTGTTTTACTGTTAGTTCCGTGTTACAAAATGAGACAGATAATACATTATTATATATATATATATATATATATATATATATATGGTCCCTTTGGTGTACACTTTAACCTGGTTTTATTGAATAAAAAAAAAATCAGCTATGGCCACCACAGAACCGACCGCCGACCGCCATCATAAAGTACTTATATAAAATACATTCTAGCAGCAGAGTAGAAATAACTTGACCTAATATTTTCTAACAGAGATATTATTTATCATGACCATGGAAACGTTACATATAAGTATGAGGAAATTTCGAAAAATTTTACAAAAATTATTCGAAATTTTTCGTTTTATCAAAAAACGTCTCAAATAAGAGTTATTAATTATTGCTTTTGTAGCAACTTTGGTTTAATACATTTTTTCTAAATATTTTTCTGTTGTGAAATATTCACAAAAATCTTAAAATCGACACGAGTAAACTCCTATTTTTAGTCAACCGATTTTTACCAAAAGTTGATCAACTTGTGCCATTGATGGCAGAACCTTAAATATGAAGTTTCATAAAAATCCTTTCAGCCGAATTTGCTCTGCACGTGTACACAGACTGACAGACGGACAGACAGACGGACAGACGGACGGACAGACAAACCGACAGACATCATGCTAAAAAAAGTCAAAACGTATGTAGTTACCTCAATTTGTGGAGATCCATCGAAATCTCGAAATGTCAAAATCGGTATGATTACCTCCCTTACATATGTTGGCGGTCGGTAAAAATGAAAGTCAGACTTACAAGAAAAGGGAACTTACATTCGACGATGGAGGATAGTTGAAAATGATGAATATATATGCTATATACCAGTGGCGCAGTCAGGATTTTGTCTTGGGGAGGGCCGAATTAAATTTCGAAGGCACGCGGGCCGCATACGGCCCTCAACCTTATTTTTTGTAGCCTCTTAAGCGGTAATCAAAATCACTTGAGCTTATTTAGGGGAGAAATATATTTAAAAATGTAAAATATACTCTTTTCCCCTTTTCTGTTTATAAAAAAATGTCAAGAAACCCTTCGGAATATTTAAAGTTCTGTCACTGCTTATCATTTTGTATGTAAAATAGACTGCGACCCAAATCAGTTCGACATCCCTGCTGTTGGTAATTGTTGTTTATATCAAATAATAATTCCATTATTTGTTGATAAAAAAATGTAATTGTTAATCCATGTATCAAAAACTTTCAGTTGATTTTTTCTTCGATAAATACATATTTATTTATATTTTTCGCGGGATATATTTTTGAAGTCTCAATATTTTTCTTACTTATGTACAATTCTGTAAATCTCCGAGCAGCGCCGTGTAATCTGCTGGTCCTGGGAGGGGCCCAGGCCCGTTGCCTTCCCCCCTTTGCTGCGCTACTGCTATGTACAGTGACGACCTCTCAGGGTTTCAGCCGGAGTCTAAGAGTTTCAACATCGAATCTTCGGGCTCCGGGTTTTACTACAATTTCTCCGGGCTAGATTTTGCTCATCAATTAATTTGAGTTTCGTTTCTTTTTGCTCCTCATCTAGTTTGAGTTCCTGTTTTTACTCATCAGCTATATTCAGCTACTATTTTTTGTTCATCAGATAATATTAGTTTCTTTTTTACTCGTCAGCTAATTTAAGTTCCTCTTTTTTCTCTTCAGCCAGTTTTAATTCCTTTTTTTGCTCATTAGCTAGTTTAAGTTCGTTTCTTGTTCATCAACTAGTTGAGTTTATTTTTCTTTGCTCTTCATCTAGTTTGAGTATTCTCCATTATGAGTGCATTTTTGCTCATCAGCTATTTTGAGTTCATTCTTTTGCTCATCACTTCTTTATCATTTCTCTTTTTTTTTTTTGTTTAACAATCCCCCTCAGAAAAGATGTTTACTCTAGTTATATATGAATTAATTGCATTCTTTGATAGGTTTTTTCCTTGGTTTCCCATACAATATCTTTCATTGTATATTAATATGTATAGTCACCTATCAGCAATCCAGGTGACTGTTCGTTGCTACAAGTATCGATATACAATACTATATGCTTTCTCTGTCTATATCATTATAATTATTTGCATACCCATAGTAACGTATAGTGACGCAAGTTGACAACTAACCTTCCAAATTATTTGAATAAAAAACAAATCATTAGAAATAAACGGCATGATTCGTAGATATCTTTACTAATTAGAACACGAAAATAAATTCACAGCAGTACTCAAACAAACAAAATTATTAATTTTAAAGTAATAATTATAAATAAGGAAAAACTTATATTCATACGTAAATTTTGGATTATAATTTGTTGTTTAATTAAATTAATTTTTTTTGTTTCCCCTAAGTACAAAGTAATAAAATATTAAACAAAAATATATTTATTCATATAATATATTGCTACAAGTTGTATTTAAATGTTTATTTTTATTTTAAAAAAATTAGTCACTCTAATGCATGATATCGTCGTCATCTGAACTATCGCTGTCATTTCTTGTATTTATTATTATTGGATTAATATCATCAACAATCCTTTCCCTTCCCCGCCATTCATTTATTAAATTTTCGATTTTTATAACAGGTTTTGCCCAAGTTTCACAACTAATTTGATCACAGGCTACTTGTCACATTTTCAAAACTTCGTTATCTCTAATACCAATATGTCTATCATAATAATTTTTTGTTATACCCCAAATTAGTTCAATGGGGTTAAACTGGCAGTGAAAAGGAGGTAATCTTAGTACTTCATGACCATACGTTTGTGCCAATGTATCAATAAAATAAACTGGTTCAGATTTTAATTTCCTTCGTTTTCTCGTGATTTTGTTAGTAAGAAGTTCAGATTTATTACATTTTATAATTCTACGAATTGTTGATTCCGAAATCTTTAAGGCAGCAACTACTCTTTGAAGGACACAAGATCGAGAAATAAGTGGCCCATTGTTCTCTTTTTCGGAATTAAAATATCTCAGCAGATTTAAAATCAAAGTTTGTGAATTTAATAATTGGTCGCAAGCTCTACTAATTCATGTTATTAACAGACACTGACAGCTAAGACAATAACAAAAAACATTTTTAAAATCGCTGAAAAATGGTATCTAGATTATTATACGAATGCACTACTTGATACATACATGTAACAGTCACCTATCAGCAATCCGACTATAGTAGTAAT
Source organism: Liopterus haemorrhoidalis (assembly GCA_963971575.1). Classification (NCBI taxonomy): domain Eukaryota; kingdom Metazoa; phylum Arthropoda; class Insecta; order Coleoptera; family Dytiscidae; genus Liopterus; species Liopterus haemorrhoidalis. The sequence continues at coordinate 13,097,788 of OZ020617.1, forward strand.
TATTTTATTCATGTATTTTGGCCTTGAATTATATACATTTGAATAGTGTGATATATACATACATTTCAAAATAACTCTAACAATAATCTAACATTAGTTATTACAAAAAGAAACATTTTAAAATCTCGTGCTTCCTAATAATCTAGTGTTTTCTTCCGTTATTTTTCTCTTCTTTCGAGGACCTCCTTCATCCATAGATACCCACTGCCTGCCTCATCCTGCACTCTACGCATTGAACGAAGTACTTCTCCTCCGAAGTTCTACACGTTCTTCGGTGTTCTGGTTTCCAGAAGCAGTTTGCCCCTTATTTTTTTCCGCACCGGAATCTAGCTATGATCTTTTGCTTCATCCCTTTTGGCTTCGTAAGGTATAGTGGCACTGCGGGAACTTGTACGAGTTTTATATCCTGGGTTGTACCGTGATCTTTCTATTCTATTTTGGTGCTCCTGTCTCTGTACCTGTGTGTCCCATCCTCCATTGTATATTTTAAATATTCTCCTTCTTCTTGTCTTCTTCTTACCTCCTTTATGCTACATCCATTTCTTTCAAAATATTTTCTTTTGTCTTCTCCCCAGCTAGTTCTATAGTTCTTTTTAGGGTTTTGTAGGTATGAGCAAAAAACCCTTATACCGTCATTTTGTCGTCTGTCTGTCTGTCTGTCTGTCTGTCTGTCTGTCTGTCTGTCTGTCTGTCTGTCTGTCTGTCTGTCTGTCTGTCTGTCTGTCTGTCTGTCTGTTCGATAAAAATTGTAGCCAAACGGCTAAACCTAGAGAGTTGAAATTTGGCATGCTTATACAACTCTTTGACCCGCACATAGGAAAAATACTAAAACATCTAAAAAACATACCCCCCTAAAAATATAAACAAATATGTGCTCATCGAAAACAAAAATATTTTTTTAAAATTATGAGTAGGGTATCAAATGAAAGCCCTTAGTACGTGGATTAACGATCAAATTTTTATTTTTGAAAAATAAATTATTTTGATGCGATTTTTGCCAAAAATTTTTTGTCCCACACCCTGTAACCCAGATGGTTTAAACTAAAAATCTAAAAAAAATTCTAAGTAATGTATATTGGTGTGAACCGAAATAGTACAACAGGAATTTTTGATCAGATTATGTTTTCGGAAAATAACGCATTTTTTGTGGTTTTTGGTTCACAAAGTACAAAAGTTATACCAATGTAAGACACTCACATGCAAGGCGTACAATGGCGTACAATGGCGTTATTGGTTAGAGCACTGGTGTCGTAAGCTAAAACTAGCTGGTAAACGAAGGGTTTCGAGTTCGAGTACTGAGTGAATTTTATTTTTTACTGTTTTTGTTTTTGCATTTTTATTATGTTGAAATTATTTTGTCAAAATTCTAGTTATATTTTGACAAATGTTGTATTTAATTTTTAAGAGCGTAAATTTAATAATTATTTTATTATATGATTAACAGACGATAAATTATTTTAAAAATATCGTTCATTTTGCCGTGATTACTACAAAGTAAAATTTGTCCTACACACTCAGCATACCGCCTTCACTTATTATATACCTGCGAAACCCTGAAATGTGTGAATATTCACACTTCACATCAATTTTTTCTTTTTCTTTTCGACATTTTTGTAATAATGCTGTGTTGCTTATTCTGATCTTCTTTTAGAATCTCACCGCCGTACTTCCGGTTCTTATCCTTATCTTATCTCTTTTCGTTTCTTTAAGTATTTTATAGCTCGGTATACTTTTGCCGACCTCAGTAGAGCAGTGGTAGCGACCCTGCTTCTCGTGCTAAATGTCCCGGGTTCGAATCCCGACCAGGGCATGGATATTTGTATTTGTCCTTATCACCTCATCCTCATTTAAGATAATAAAAATTTAAAAAAGAAAAAAACATCATAATATCATACATATAACGCTCCCAACCTGGATTAGGTCACCGTGGGAGTTGTAAACCTGAAACTTCACTCTTCGGAGTGAAAAGCTCGTGCCCAACATAAAAGTAGCAGTACGGTAGTGAAAACTACGACTTGGTGAGACTACTGTGGGACGTTTATGGGCTGAAGATGATGATACTTTTGTCCAATGCGAGTGTCCATCTAATAAAGGTTACTTGGATTGTATATTAATATGTCCATGAACAGGTGTGCCCGTGAACAAATGAACAGTAAAATCTAATTCCCAATATATTTACAAAGTTTGTAATATTACAGTCAATGTGAATAATGTACAAGAGAAAAGTACAAAAGCAGGAAACAGAAACGATTCTTGGCAGTTCTATGATATCTCAAAAACAAATCCATTCTTATTTAACTTTGTAAAATATATCAGATATCCACATAAAAGAAATATTCGTACCAGATAAAATTGAAATAAACATTCTTATTCATATAATATTCTCTTAGATTTCTCTTAATTTAATTTGGATATATATATAATATTTGTTTCCTGCTGATATTATTTTTGTTTTCTAAAATTATTGAACGATTTTTTTCGGGAATAACAGCCTTTTATGTCAAATTTAATAATGGAATGAGAATAAAAAGTATTGCCGTCAAATGTGGAGTTTAACAAGACTGCCTACTATCTCCTTTATTATTTAATGTTCTATGTATTTATTATTAAGGTTGGATTGGGCTTTTGTCATTGAAATTCGAGTGATATTGCGCAACAACCTAATAATTGACCTTGAACGGAAGCTGTTATTACATAAAAATAAACAACGCTGACTGTTTCACAAAATAGTTTTTAAATAGTGATAAATCCTCTCTATTCCAGACACTTTTCAAACAAGACAGAACAAATAAAAACAATTCTTCTTTACAGTTTCTAAAAAGTAAGCTATGAACAAAAGTTACCGTCTTCCCTTTTTGTTAATCTCACATTATTTCAACTCTTGAAATGTTCATTTGAATGCAGCTCACTCGTTTACAATGTTTTTATTCGCATTGTAATGCTACGTTCCATGTATTTGTTCACATTTTACTTGCAGCCACATGCATGCTTATGTACAACAAAATACAGGGAAAATGTTGGAACAAATAAACAAATTAAAATTTTACTATGATGTTGGAATTCTATTAAAACTAAAACTAAACATAGTATTCATATAATTCTTTGAATTTCTGGTTTGGTGCAAGGCTGGATATTTACGTTATTACGAGCATTATGTTGATTATGCTTTACGGCATCCGATTTCCACTGATGCATTCATATTGCTCTTGATTCCAGTGTTGCCAAGTTTTAAATTTCAAAATCGGAAAAACGTCTAGTGAAATTATTCAAAAGTAGCCAAACAAAGTGAAAGTAGCAAAACAATGAAAAGGAAATTGTAAACGGAAAAAAATTAAAATATTTTTGTAAGTATTCAAAGCTGGGTAGTACATATAATAATATTATATTAGTATACGAGTTTTATAAGACGAGCAAAGCGAGGAGTGCTCCAAAGTAACAAGTGTAACAATACATCGTATAAAACGAGCATAATATACTATTTTTTATACTTTGCATCACTTATTTTAAAGAAATTTTAAAATTTCATACATAATAAATAATTATTGTGAAATGCAATCACCATAGCATTTTTAATTTTCAACTTTCTGCCTGTACTATACAGGTTTTGTATTTTTCAGAATGTTTTACGATGAAATTCACGCCCGGTAATTCCCCGAGCTACTGCATATTCCCTTTTAGAAGAAGTTATTTGTTTCGAAAAAAATTATCTGTATTTGTGAATGATTTACGTGCAAATTTTTACATTTTATTAATTTACAAAAACATGTTATTAATGCAATTTTTTTTTTTGCACAAACTATTGTTAACATGAAAGAAGCTTTTCGAGATAGATTTAAAGAGTTTAGAAAATATAAAGCTACACTAGATTTTTTTACAAAACCAATTGAAGTAGATATGTAGCAATTACATTTATCACCTTCAATTAGTGGATTTGAAATCCAAAGGTTTATGGAATTATATATGCTTAAAACTTAATTCTGAACTGGCAAATTTAGAAAGAAAAAAGTGAATTTTATCTTCCCAGCATAAGTGGACCGAAATTCGCAATCTTCAAAATGTAGATAAAGTTCTTTTCGAAGCTTGGAACCATCTTCCAGAATCGTTCAATCTTTTAAAAAATTATGCTTTTGGGCTACTGACAATTTTCGGTTCCACATATTACTGTAAGCAAATCTTTTCACATATGAAATAATAAAGAGTCAGTTAAGAAGTAATCTTACTGACCTGAAACTAGAGTGCTGCCTTAAGTTAAAATTCAACCTATGCACTGCAAAATCCGTATACAACATCGTTACAGGTGACAAAACTTGGATTTATTCATATAAACCGGGAAACTAAGCAACAATCCACTGTTTGGGTCTTCCAAGGTGAACCGAAACCCACAAAAGTTGTTCGTTCACGAAGCACTTGTTTCTGGGTTGTACTGGACATTTCGCAATCATTACTTTAGAGGATCGGAGAACATTTAATGCTGAATGATTTACAACAATTTGTTTGCCAGAAGTCATCGACAAAATCAGGAAAAACAACCAAAAACGTCACATCATTCTTCATTATGACAATGCAAGCTCCCACACAGCACGTCAAACAATTGAATATTTGAAGGAGAAAAACATCGAATTAATGTCTCGTTGCCCGTATTCACCTGATTTATCCCCTAACAACTTTATTTTTGTTCCCATTTGTGAAACAAAAAATGCGTGGCCAGCGATTTTCATCACCTCAAGAAGCAGTTAAAGCCTGCGAAAACCATATTTTTGAAATATCAACTTCAGAGTGGAAAAAATGTTTAGATAATTGGTTTGAACGTATGCAAAAGTGTATAAATCTTAAAGGCGAATATTTTGAAAAGCAATATAACAGATTGTTCAAAAATAAATTTCTTTCTCAGTTTTTAGTAAAAAGTTAAAAGTAGCCCTCGTACTTTTTTTGTTAATAAAACCCAAATTAATGACTCACTGTTTTCATTTTCAACGAACATAACTTTGTCTACTCGTTGTTTGTAACAAAAATGGTTGACCAAATATCCAAAAAAAAAAAAAGATTTTTATTACACAATTGTGGTGTGTTGGAAATATGGATCGCCCACATTTTTCCTCGTAAAACTTCAAATTAAACGACCATTTGCTTTAATATACAATCATTTTACTATAATATTGTCACAAAGGTAATCCCAGGTCATAATTGCGACACCTAGATATTGTGACGTTCATCTGTTTGATTAAAAAAGTGTCTAGCATATGTAACTTGATTACGTAATGCATATGTTGCATTTTCGTAACTAGCTAATGTTTGTCATGAAGAATGAATATCGGAACTAAGTCAATCAGAGGTATAAGTAAATGGATGTCGTACGGAAACCGGGCAGAGAACCCTAGCCAACTCCTCTACAAGTTCTACTCAACAAGATGACGACCAAGAGAACGATTCCATATACCGATATATCCGGTGAGCCAAGGCGCGGTCACCATGAGAGTGGAAGAAGGCTTCTCCAGGATCCTCGACTCCCTGATAGGCAACCCCCGCCTCGGAGTTAGGCCCGAGTCGATTACGGTCAATGCGGAGTGGACCGAAAACATCCCCAACTCGCATAGACGAATACAATCTTACTATAATACTTTAATTTTATAATTGTTGAATAAATTGTATTGTTTAAACCGGAAGTTGCATTTCCATCTAACTACCCACGTGACTTAGACGTCAATTTAGTCTATGAACGACAAAACTCACATACATAATTATCATTTTCTACTCCAACACACTCGGTGTGAGCCCACATTTCACTTATTTACATTGAAGCCATAATATAACGTGATTCATCATATTCATTAAAAAATTTCAAAGCATATTTTTTGCAGTGTTTAAAGCTCTTATAATACTTAATGTCTGTAATATCCTCTTCAAAGCCAATAAAGTAATAATTAAAAACACTTTATTTCATAGCAGCTAGTTTTACATGCTCATGCACAAACGCTTTTATGAATAGAAAATTCCGGGCATAGGTATTACTTGTACATGGCGGCAAGCGGAAAGCATCTGCGGGTTAACTCAACATGACAGTAGCAGAGAAAATTTAATAGAAAATTTGTGTCCTGACATTATATACAGCATGCAACATAAGGAGACTTTTTAAATTATGTTAGAATGTGTTTTAAAATATATTTAGTAATCTTACAGTATTAAACTTTTAGATTGTCTACTTCTTTTTCTTCTTTGGGCACTGCCAGTCGGATTGACATTTGGTCTTATCTTGATCTGTTAATTCAGGTCGTTCCATGTAACCTGTATAAGAATACTTGTTAGATCATACTTAAAGCCAGTGGTGAATTCAGGGGGAGCAATAGGGGGATGTACACTCTTTCAGGTCAAATGAAAATTTAATAAATAAAAAATAATTATACTACAAAATTTAAATTATTTGTACCAAAATAATCTTTCTTAGTTTGTTGAAATTATAAATTTTATATCTTCAATAGTTACAATCACGTGTGGAGTTCCGCAAGGTTCTCAGTTTGGTCCTCTACTTTTTTTCTATATTTCTTTACAATATCCGAAGTTTTTTCAAATCCACTTATTTTCTTTTATATGCAAACGGTCTTAAGATTAAAAAAAAAGGTAGTAGAATTAAAGGTTATAGTGAAATGATGCAGGATGACCTTAATGATCTGTATGACTACTGTAAGCGTGATAAAATATTTTTAAATGAATCAAATTGTAACCAACGTCATTTGCAAACACAATATCGTTGATTATAGCTTTATTGTAAATAACATATTAGTTAAAAGGGTTCAACAAATCCAGGATCTTGGAGTAACTCTGGATACGAAACTCAGCTTTAGCATTATCACAAACATTGTGCAAAAGGCACTAAGAAACCTCAGTTTTATATTAGAATATCAGAATGGGAACTGAATTCACTAATCTGTTGCAGTTTATTACCTTGTTAAACAACCTAGTTAGGAGCCACCAAGAATTTACCTGTAAGGTCTGGAATCCACAGTATCAAATCTATATTAAAAAGATTGAAAACTTACAGAAAAAAATATTTAACAGATTTAATAATAATGTATTACAGACCCAGCAAACATTCAACTAACGGCCGAATGCTGGCAAACTGCTTTTATGCTGGTAAATTACTGGCACCAAAAGTAAGTGCAACGCCAGTATTAATAATGTACTTCACATTTGTATTTCGCATTCCGCCTATACGAAGTACTTTACCAGCATTTTATAAGCACTCTTCTTCACTCATACTTTTTACTTAAAACCATCAGAAATAAATCTTGCAACTAATGCGATTATTTTGCACTTTACCGTTGCTGGGCCGGCAACTGATACATCAATGGGCCAGTAACGGCCACGGGGACACCGGGTTACTGGCCCATTACTTTCAATGCCGGGGAGTATGTGCTTTACCAGTACTGGCCCGTATAAAAATGTTTGCTGGGGATCTTAAGAAGAAAATTTAAAATTCTCTAATATTAATAGACTTTAAAGTAGACGTGTAACTTTGGATTTGAATTGTGGTACTATTGTGCTGCACATTTGACTAGAATTCTTCGCAAACTGGAACATGTGGAATCAGACGAAATCTTCTTAAGTGGATAAAAATATTCCAAACAGTTTTTAAATTTCAAGTACGAGTTAGTGAACACCTCCCAAATCTTGAAAAAGTTTGTATTGGTGCACCACAGAGTTCCGTGCTTGGACCTTTTCTTTTTTTAATATACATCGCTAATTTAAAAGCTAATACAGCATTTTCCTATCGTTTGAAATCGTTCCCTCCAAAGGATTTGGGTAATAGCCGAGGTATAGTGCCTCAGTAAGCCTTCACAAAAATAAATAAAAGAAAAAAAAAAATGGCTCAGAACACACGTTAAAGCTGTAGGTGATTGTGTGAAAATCGCCAAACACTCGTAATTGAGTACGCAGAGATATACAGACGCACTGACAGAAACAAATTGATTTATGGTGGATATTCTTTTTTTTTTTAATGGCTTTTGCTGCTTTGGCAATTAGCCAGGACAATTTTTATTTGAGAAAATTTCCATGCCTGAACGGGATTCGAACCCGAGACCTTCGCCACGCAGAGCACATGTGTTACCACTACGCTACGCCGGTCGGCATGGATATTCTCTTAAACATATAGAAACGAAGTACGAGGACGAAAATTAAAAAATTCACTAAACAAGATGATACACTTACAAAATTGAATAGTAAAAACTGGACCATTTCTGCTAAACCGGAACACACAGTGTATTTTCCACGCAATCTTGGATTTCTCAATAAAATCCTAGAAACGTCAAATACGCTTATTATACTCGTAATATGATTTCAATATTTTATTCCTTTTGCGATAGATGAAAATCCTTTATAAAGTTGATTTTTTCTTTTGTTTTAATATTTGAATACGGTTCAGCGACCAATAGTGTAGAAGTGTAGACTACTTAGACTCTGAAGTGACAGCGACAACGTAAAATCCATCAAGCCATTTTGCAGCAGTGCAAAGAGCATGCACACTTCATTGATTGTCGGTGTATTCACATATTAGATTGATGCATACGTTCGTAGCATATTTATTATTTATTTATATATATATATATATATATAATTTGAAAATACATAAATTAATCAATAATAACAAATTTTCATAAAAAAAAACCTCTAGTTTGCTATAAATTTTTTATGAATTTGTAGTTAATAATATTGACAACTTTAACAGCTTATTATTTGACGTTGGTTTAATATTTTACCATTCGGTTTTTTTTTTCGGAAAGTTACACATCTCGCCTGTTAAAAGAAATCTAAAAATATCATTTTTTTTTTAAATTAATTTTGTTGAAAATGGAACGGTTGGAAATTCGCACTGTTATGAAGTATGAGTTCTTACGTGGAACTACGATATCGCAGACCGCACGAAACATAAATAGTGTATTTGGCTCTAGTGTTACTACGCATCAGACAATATCAAATTGGTTCGCCAAATTTCGTACAGGTAAATTAAAACAAAAAAAAAAAAAAAAAACTGGCTCATCGATCACAGCAGAAATATACTGCAACTATACTGCAACTTAAAGAAAAACAGCATAGATTGGTCAACAGATCGAGTCCTATCTTATTGCATGATAACGCTAGACCACACACTGCACAAATGACTGTGGCAAAACTACAGGAATTGGAGTTGGAACTTCTTTATCATCCTCCATACTCATCAGACCTAGCTGACTACCACTTCTTCCGCAATTTGGAGAACTTTTTAATAGGAAAACAGTTTAATTCCGACAATGCTGTAAAACTGGCCTTGCAGGAATTCATTGATTCTCGTTCGCCAACCTTTTTTGCAACTTTTCTTTTTTTTCTACAAATTTCATCCTTGACGACCTAATACAATAACTGTAAGTAGTTTTCACAATAGAACAAAGTATACTCTATCTCAAAAAGACTGATAGTATTCAAATTTATTATTTGTAAAAAGTTATTGTTTTATGTTTTATCACACAGAAGCGGCAAAACAAACGCGACAAAATATGAATAGTTCGAAACGAAATATTGTTAAAAACAACCGAGTGTGCCACACATATTATATGGGAATACGAACTAGGGTTAAACACAATAGACCATAAAATTTGACCCTAAAATTTTGAGGAAAAATATGGTCACAAGGGTGTGTTTAATGATATGATAAATATGGTCACAGGCGTGCGTTTAATAAAATGATAAATAGTAATATAGAAATACACAAAACCAATTTAAACGTGTTAATAATGTGCACGCCACTGGTAACTGCCTGACAAAATGATTTATTACTATCAGCCTTTTTGAGATAGAGTATAGCTTAAAACAATATTTGTAGAATTGAGCTTTTACTACAACTTGCCACATCGTTCGGAAGTACGAGTCTAATGGTTTACAATGTGGTGTCTATAATGTAATTTGTTAAATGCGGAGCGTTGCAATGTTCCCAGACGGATATATTGACCAGATTCCTGTTCTGAGGAGCACATTCGCAACGATCGTAAAGCAGGACTCACGATCTGGATGAAAAACGCGAAATAAAGCGAATGGACTTTATTGAGCGCAATCTCACGCAGATGGGGTTGGATATATACAGATTAATGGACTTACCTAGTCGCTGAAACGTCATTTAGCCCTTTGAGATACTGTAGGCTTCGTAATACACCAGGTAATTGAGACTTTGGATAGTTAAGGTCGATTTCACAAGTCCACACCGTGTATTCGCGAAATATACTAACACACACGAATATGAATGCAGACGTAAAATGCATTCACGATAACAAAGCAGAGTGAACGAAATGATGTAGAACAAGACTAATTCTACCTCTGCTTAAAGACGCACGATACTAAAAGCTCAGGTGATGCGGAGACCGAGTCGAGTGACTAAAATACACTAAGACTCGAGATGAGTGTATATAAGATACATTCGAGAACTGCTACAATACAGGTAACCTGAACGGCGATCGCGTACAGGCAAAACTGAGTATAAACCAGTGACGAAGAGAAACTTCCGCTAGACTTGCCCTCAACCAAAAAAAAAAAAAAAATATATATATATATATACATACAGTATTGGCCATAAAGATTTCAACTTTTAACATATCTCAATTTTTCAAATTTTAATAATAATATTGGAAAATAAATACTCTTAGTTCTATAATTTAATCATATTTTGTCTGCTACATCAATTAATAGTCAAATATCTGACTTACAGATTAATAATAAATTATTTTTTCATTTTTGCTTGGACAAAAATATTGCAACTACTTGAATTTTCTTGTTATATGCAGATTTTATCCATAAATAATATGTTGTCCATAAATAATTTTAAGTAATATTTCAGTTTATATTTGTCAATCATGGGTCGTAGTAAAACTGTTTCAAGTGAAATTAGAAACTTAATAATTTCTGGTTTTAAAGACGGGCTGCTGCAAAATGTGATTTCACAAAATTTAAATGTTCATAAATCTACTGTGTCGCGAATTATAAAACGATTTCGAGAAGAAGGTACGTTTGAAGTTTCAATAATCCCAGGACGGCCACGAAAAACTACAAAACGAACTGATAAAAAATATATTTATTTATCTACCAATAACTCCTTTCTGTCATCGGAGAAAATTTTGGGACTTTTGCCACATATGGATCAAGAAAACATCTCAACAAGAACTATTCGCAGAAGATTAGTTAGTGAGGGTCTTTTTAGTCGCCGTCCTGCTAAAAAACTACTTCTATACAAAAAGAATGTGAAGGCCCGATTATAATTTGCTAAAAATCATATTGACTAGACTGTGGATCAATGGAAAAAAGTTATTTTTAGTGATGAATCTAAGTTCAATTTGTTTAAAAGTGATGGTGTAAGTTACGTTAGGAGGCCTGCTAATAAAAGATTAGTTCTAAAATACACCTTGCCAACAGTTAAACATGGTGGAGGCGGTGTGATGGTATGGGGCTGTTTCTCGGGATATGGTATGGGTCCTCTATACCACATTGAAGGAATAATGGATCGATTTAAATATAAAGACAGCATTCAGAATGTTATGGAACCTTATTCTGATGAGTTCATGCATTTAAAACATATTTTTCAGCAATGGTAATGATCCAAAACATTCTTCGAAGTTGGTCAAAAAATGTTTCGAGGATTCAAAACTTAACGTAATGACTTGGCCGTCACAGTCACCCGATTTAAATCCAATAGAAAACCTTTGGGAGATTGTCGACAGAAAGATTAGAAATAAAACGCATTCAAATATTGAAGATTTCTTTAAAGCTTTGCAGGGTGCCTGGTCTAATATTGATAATGAAATGATCACGAAATTATTAGAATCAATGCCGAAAAGATGTCGGGAAGTTATAAATACTGGTGGTTACACTACAAAATATTAAAAATGATCTGTTAATAATAATTCATTTTCTTAATTAATAAGAAAAAAGATTTTTTTAAGAGTAGTTGCTATCTTTATGTCCAGGTAAAAATAATAAATACTATAAAAAAAAAATAGAATTAACTATTAAAATTTAATTTTTTACTATAATATATGTAGAGCATTGTTAAAGGTAAGAATAACATGTTTTAATTTTAAAAATATTGAATAGAATAAAAATAAAAGAGGATTATCAAATGTTGCTATTTTTATGGCCAATACTGTATATATATATATAAAAATTTAAATAAGTTGAAAAAATTTTAACCTTCAAAAATACATCAAATTATGTTTTATACAAATTTTTGTTCAAGGCTTGGTTTAATAGTTATGAATTTTTTTAAATTTTAAAGTTTAATAACTTCCGTTTCCGGTTTCGGATCTTAATTGAAAACAATAGGGTTTTTCACAATTATTAGGAGAATTTTTTAGAACCAGAACGAACTCTCTAAGTTAAACCTTTCTTGAGTTATCGTGTATACACACACACATACCCATACGGACGGCACCATGAAACGTGGTCATCAGTCAAAGTCACGACATCGAAAATTTTCCCGATTACAATACTTGCTTCTTATATATTAAGGTCGGGCAAGTAAAAATAACACGACACATATGGTTCGAATGTTATTCGGTAACTAAACTAAAAATAATGTTGGATTGAGAATTCTGCTACATTAATATTAATAATTTACGCATCTGGCGCGAACAATATTAGATAGATAAAGGTTCCCTAGAAATTTTGATACATAGATTGTTTCTAATGTTATTTCAAATGGTTAGTTTTGTATCTTCTTCTTCTTCTTTTTTGGGCACTATCAGTCAGGTTCGGCCTCACTCACATAAGCCCTCCATCCCGATCTATTCATTTTCAAGTCTTGCCATGTACCCTGTATACCAGTGCTTGTCAGATCTTCTGTAAGCTGATCTCTCCATCTCTTGCGAGGTCTTCCCACTGGTCGACGGGTATTCAATCTTCCTTCCCATATCTTCCTAACCATTCTGTCCTCCCTCATCCTTATAACGTGTCCTATCCACTGTAATCGTCTGCCTCTGAGTTCTTGGGCGATACTTGGCCTTGAGTACAGTTCTCGGATATCTTTGTTCTTACGGATTCTGCATGCACCATTAATTTGAATGGGACCAAAGATTCTGCGTAATATTTTATTTTCGAAAACTATGAGGTGTTGTCGATCTCGCTATGTTAAGGTCCATGTTTCGGAGCCATACATAAGTACGTTTAAACGCTTTAAAGAAAAAAATAAAATGTTTTTCTAAAAAAGTTAGTATTTATCAACTAAATTACATACCTAAGATTTTGCCGCCCGGTAGCGATGCACCCCTGTACCCCCCGGGTTGTAGCGGCCAAGGTTATTATAAATATTAAGGCAAAAAGAAAACTTTTCAGATTATACGAATCTATATAAAGAAATGAAAAGACATTTTTTAATTTCACGTTATTTACATCTTTAAACAATGAAAATGGCATAATTAATGTTTAATTATCCTTAAAATTGTTTCATTCTTATTTATTACTTTTTGTTCTGAGCACAATAAATATAAATTATACATTTCATTTACTCATTTCTCCCCCTTGTAATAAAAAAAAGTACTTTTTCCATGCATTCCCTAAAATTATAAGGATGTGGATGAATAAAATAACATTGAGCAACGCGGAAAGAACAAACTTTTCGCTACTTTTCAGCCCTTTTATTACCGTAGTCGCAGATAATTCCAACCAACTGCGTCACGCGAAGGTGGGAAAGTTCAGTGGTGAAACTTCACTTCCAGGATAAGGGATTTAAAATAAGTACTTTGTAAATTATTTATATATAACGATAAAGTCGTTTATAAAGCTACATTCATTCGATAGGTTAATAAGCTTTTAGATAATATGATCGATAAAAAGGCGTCTAGTACAACTTGACTTTTAAAAACGTTAAGTTGGCTGTCTGGGCTGTTAATTGTTTCTGAGTATTTATTTTAGTTACTTGTTGTCTGAATGGAGACGCGACATCCACACTCTGAATTTCGCGTTTAAATTATTCAATAATAAACTAGATGCCCCAGAACTTCTTCAAAATTTAAATATTCGAGTCCCTGACATAAGATAGAGAATAGGGATACGCATAAAATTTGTATTTCCTTAAAACTACATTATTTTGATATGTTAATGTTAGTTATGTCACCTAACAAAACAAAAATCATTTTAATTAATATTATAGCCAAATTTTTTAATTAAAATATTGTAAATTTGAAATAAGCCGACCACGCCGCGAAGGTTGCCGAGTAAAAACGACTGAGTATGACGTCAAACGATAGGGGTTTCACGTCACAGATACAGCAACATAATCTTTACACGTGTGTATATTGTATTGTTCGAGAGTTTTGTATTTGTTTTTAAACAATTTTTCACGCATTTACTATTAAAATTGCAGATAAAGATTTTGTTAGGGCTCAGAGTGATAATTTACCCAACATTGATGCATTTATTAACACAACATAAAGTTTACTTTTTTCTGAAATATCGGTTTTATTTCGCCTCATAGTTTTCAGCCACAAATTTTGCCTTTTCTGTTGCTTTTTGCCATCAGGTAATGATATAAATTGTTTTTTTGGATTTCTAGTTGAACTAATTGTGCACATCGGTACTGAACAATATTTTCGATAATGTTTCGAAGTACTGGGGCCTGGATCTTCCATATTTTATATATTTTAATATAAAATTTAATTCGGTAAACATGTATAAATTGTTTTTATAGAATTAAACTTTATTTTAATTAAAATCACTCTAACTTTACATAACCTATAAAAGTTATACAAACAAATAAGATCACAACAGACTATATACGCTGGGTAAGCTAGTAGTGTCATGCGTCAGTTAGAAGGGGTATGACGTCACACGTCGTTTTCGCGCGCTACATACATTTATGATTTTTTTAAGCCTTCAAATTAAAAAAAAAAATTAAAATCTGTTTTTTATGTTTATATGCAACAAGAGGAATATAATAAAAATTTTAAAAAATATCATGCCTATCCTCTATTAAAAATATTTTTTTCAAAATTTCAGAATCTATGTCACCACTGAACAAAATGCTCAGTCTAGTAAACAAGCAAGTCTCTGATAGAGATGTAGATATATTTTACGACAGTTATAAAAAGTTTGTTAATATAAAAATAAATTAGACTAGTTATATTGTATCTTATTGTACGTTTGCTTATATTGTGTTTTATTCTTTATTTTATGCATTATAAGTATTTCTATTATATTGTTATTATAATTGTACTGTATAGATCTGTATAGTTAAATACTGGTTAAATAAATAAATAAATAATGTGAATTTTTCAATGATTACACAGTCCAACAGACATTTTGGTGCCTGCGAGTTTTTAACTGTCTCTAGGTAATTTTTTGGCACAGAATGCAAAATAGCCATCAGATTTGGTCTATCAGATCTAGTTTTTGAGATACGCTATATTGGCCTCTTTTACAATAAAATATCTTATTTCTTAACTTGTGTATTTTTTACGTTATTACTGATACTATTTGCTCCAACTGCCAGTTACAAACAAAAAAGATACAAAGTAAGGTATTTATTTCACAAAGGAGATAAATATACATTCATCACTTAAAAATGTTCTTTTGTACGACATTCTAGCATGGAGTTTACCAGAACAGTCTTTCTGAAAACTCCAACTAGGCCATCAAGTGGCTATCTTATCTTCCTTGATATCTATCTTCCATAGTTTTATGTCCTGATGGAATCTTTTCCCCGGTTCTTCACTAAAATCACCTAGGTTTTCTGGTAAGTGGTCATAATACAACCGAGAATATTAAAGTTGGAAAGCATATTTTCCAATTCTCTGCCTTATGATTTCCAAGAAAATTTCGTACTACTTGAATAAATGAACGCCAAGAATTATATTCAATCTCGTTCATTGATGCGGTTGGATTGGATTGTGGATCTTCAGTAGGTTGCCTTATCTGGGGACCATCAAATATTCTGGCTTTCAGTTTTTCAGAGTTAATCCCAGGAAATTTACGTGTCAAGTAGCCTACATAAAGTCCATCTCGATTTAAAGCCTTCAAAAATTGCTACATAAACCCAAACTTGATATGGAAGGGTGGAAATATAATTTTCTCTCTCGCAACCAAAGGTTCGTTGACAACGTTTTGTTTTTCTTGAATTATGACATTTCTTAATAGAAATTACCCAAATTTCTGTTAACCCAGTGCTGATCCTTAGCTCTGCTCTCTCAAAGACATAAAAAACAAGGATATTTTGTATATCCACTTTGCTGTCCAAGTAGGAAATTTACTGTTTTTATATAAAAAACTAAAATCAATTAGTCTGTATCTCAAAAACTAGAGCTGCTACGAAAAAGAGTCAGGTATTTTTGGAATCAGTTCATCAAAAATATCCAAAATCAGTTCTTACTTTTCCGGATATAAGATAAAACAATTATTTTGTTGGGCAGTGTTATAATACCAATACAAATGTATCTTTTTTCAGTGACCAGACATATCCGCACAAGAAGAATGCTCATGCAAAAAAATGCCCACAGAAAAGTGCGCACAGTCACTTTTATAAATCCTCACATGACCAATGCCCACAAGAAATATTTTTGCTATAGTTACAAGGGTTACCTTTTAAGTTTTTACAAAAACTAAGAAAGAAATATATATATATGTGGGAATCCCCAATTGGTGAGAAACATAAGTTCATTAAATTAAATAATCATTTATTAATTAATTACACTTTTAAATAGTAGTTGATAACACATTAATTATAATATAATTTCACAACACATAACGGCCATTTTGTACGTTACGTTCCGCGTGCCTTGCCCGACCCGTTCCGACTTCCACCAACGACTGAGCCGTTCGCTCGGGTTCTTGACCTCGTCACTGGCATTGGCGGCGGTGACGGGGTTCTTTGGGGCACCAAGCCCACAGTTCGGCCATTCCTGGAATTGACTGCGGCCCCGCGGTCTGGCGGCTCCTGAAACTGTAAATCATTAAGTTTGTCTGAACAAGTAACTTCATTGTTACAGTCAGCCCATGGTTTCATAAAGTCAGCAGCTGTGGTGGTCTTCAGAGGCGGCTCTCCATAACCCACCCTCTCGACATCGTACCTCTCTTTAGGTTTAACCCTGGTGACTTTATATGGTCCTAGGTATTTTGGTCTAATTTTAGCCTGTGTGGAGAACTGTGTTCGCTGGATGGCTACGAGATCATCTATTTTGTATTTTCTCGCTTCCTTCCTTCGCTTATCGTATGTCTTCTTATTTTCTCTTTGTATCTTCGCTATCTCTCCTTTCGCATGCTGGCGCATTTCTTCTCTATTGTCATCAAATTCCTTCGTGTATTCTTCTGATATCATTTCGGGAATCTTGTATGCTTCCGGACGCTTCATTTTAACTCCAACCATCAGCTCGAAAGGTGTTCGACCAATGCTTCTCTGGTACGTATTATTGATGGAACATTGAAGGTCATCAACGTATTTGAACCAATTCTCGTGGTCATTCAGTGCTAGCTTAGTTAATACGGTTATGATGATTCTATTAATCCTCTCAACCTGTCCATTGGCTCTTGGTACGCCGGTAGTTGTATGCAGAAGTTCTATATCTTCACTCCGGCAGTAGTCTTTAAATGTGGCAGAGGTAAAGGCTGTTCCTCTGTCAGTAATGAATCGTCGAGGATTACCGAATATCTTCTTTTGTGAATCTAGTCTGGTTATAACTTCTTGAGTAGAGACGGTTTTAGTAGGGTAGATCCAAACGAACTTGGTGAATGCATCTACTACTACAAACAAGTGTTGGTAGCCTTTTTTGGTTGGTGTAAGCGGTCCTAAATGGTCAAGGTGATAAGTATCTAAAGGTACATCACCTTTGTCTAACGGATGTAAAAAACCTTCTTGCTTCCCAGTCTTTTTGGTAGCCACAATACATGGTATACAATTCTTGATAAAAGCTTCGATCTTTTCTTTCATGTGGGGAAACCAATATTCACGTAGTATTATGTCTTGGGTCTTCTTAACAGCAAAATGTCCGTTTGTTTCATGAGCGTTTCTAATGATTTGTATTTCCATCTTCTCAGGTATAACTAACAAGTTGGTTTCGTCTTTTCTCTTGTATAGTAAATTATGTTGAATTAGGTAATCTTCAAAGTTGTGTCCATTTTCTAAAATTGTTATGATAGACTGTGTCTTCTCATCTTCTTCTTGTGTTCGTCTTAATCTGTGTAGGAACTCGCTAGATCTTATAGTCAATACTGGATTTCTTGACAGTGCGTCAACGTGTCGCATCTTGGTTCCTGGTCTATGTTCAATAGTGTAGTGAAATTCCTCTAAATACATTACCCATCTGGCAATTCTGGGAATTATATCTTTTTTCTTTAGAGTCATGGCAAAAGCGGCGCAATCAGTCACGATTTTGAATTGCAATCCTAGTAGGTATACACGGAACTTTTTGATAGCATTTACGATAGCTAAGACTTCTAGCTCATAGCTTCCGTATTTCTGTTCTGCTGGCGTTGTTTTTCTAGACATGTAGTGAACGGGGTGCATCTTTCCATCCTTTTTTCCTTGTTGGAGTAAGACAGCTCCATATCCTGCGGCACATGCGTCGGTATGCAACTCTGTGGGTGCTTCTGGACAATAAATGGTAAGTACTGGTCTAAGTTTTTCAAATGCTTTCATTTGGTCAGGTCCGAAGTGGAACTTTACATCTTTGCGAAGTAAGTCGCTCAATGGTTTCGCAATGACTGAATAATTTTTGACAAATTTGCGAAAGTATCCTGCTAATCCAAGGAAACTGTGTACTTTCTTGACTGTATCTGGTTGCGGGAAGTTAATTACGGCTTTCGTTTTCAGACGTGACGGAGATATGGTGTTGGCTTCGATGTGATGGCCTAAGTATTCGATGCTTGTCTTCAAGAACTGGCATTTCTTCCAGTTTATCTCCAATCCATAAGATTCGGCAGTGTTAAGGACTTCTTCCAGTCTAGTCAATGCTTCGTCTATATTTTCAGCACGTATTACTATGTCGTCCATATAAACTAATACGGTTCCTTCTTTGATGTGTCTGTCAAATACTTCGTTTATGAACCTCTGGAAATTCGCTGGGGAATTGCACATTCCGAATGGAGTTCGTAGAAATTCATATTGCGCGTTGTGTGTTACAAATGACGTATACTTTTGACTCTCCTCATCGACGGGTACATGGAAAAATCCATTCTTCAAGTCAATCGTACTGAAAATTGTGGAATCACGGAGTTTATCCAGTTGGTCTTCTATCAGTGGAACTGGGTATCGGTCTTTAATTATTTTCTCGTTTAAACGTCGGTAGTCTTGACAAATCCGAGTGCTTCCATCTTTTTTCTTGGTGAGGACGATTGGGCTGGCAAATTCTGATTTACTGGGGATTATTATGCCATCTTCTAGCCAAATCTTCATTTGCTGTTCAACAATTTTTTGTTCATGTTGCGAAATACGTCGTGATGGCTGGTATATGGGTCGTTCATCCTTGAGGATAATCTTTGTTTTAATCTTGGCCATCTTGGT
The DNA here is from genome assembly GCA_963971575.1 of Liopterus haemorrhoidalis. NCBI lineage: Eukaryota > Metazoa > Arthropoda > Insecta > Coleoptera > Dytiscidae > Liopterus > Liopterus haemorrhoidalis. The sequence goes on from OZ020617.1 coordinate 13,117,289, forward strand.
TTTATTATTAACAGGGTCGTACTTAGATTGAAGTGTTTTAATCCGCTTCCTATGGTGTTTATTCTTAATATGCCCCAAATCTAGTCCGTCGTCGTGGTGTATTGCGTATGCTGTCAGAAAATTGACTTCATCATCTTCGCTGTTGTGATTCTGTAATTCTTCTTCATTTCTCTTTATCGTATCGTATTTCATTTCATCGTATTGCTCCTTCAAAAGTATGCTACTTTCATCTTCTTCGTCTTCATCAATATCTTCATTTTCGTCATCAAAATCTTCATCTTCTTCGTTTTCAGTATCGCCTTCTTCTTTATTTGTAGTATCTTCGTATTCTTTATCTTTAACATTTTCATCGTCGTCGTCGCCATCGCTGATAGCTCGGACTTCCTCGTCATCGTATTCCTCTTCCAATTCGTTGGCATCATCGGAATAACATTCATCTCTCTTGTTGCTAGTTTCTTTTTCTAGGTAGTCGATTTTGCTAATCTTCTCTTGTTTCATCACAGGTGTTCTGTTCACCTTTTTTACGGAACATAGTTCGCCTTTTCGGAATATCAGCTCAGCGTTGTGCAATAAGGAATTGCCTATTATAATAGTCGGTTCAATTGCATCGTCGTTGATCACGTGGATGGTTGTATCGAAGCTCTGACCTATGAGTTCGACTGTCGTGTCGAAACAGCCAAGGGTACAAGTCTCTCCTGCTCCAAGACCTTGCAGCTTGAGTGTTTCTGTTCTAACCTTCGGTGCACCTAACTTGAAGTAGTGAGTCGCCTTTAATAAATTAACGCAACTTCCTGTATCAATAAGAGCGTTGATCGTTTGATCTCTTATTTTTACTGGAGCTCTGACGCATTCGGCAGTCATCTTGTTAACGAAGTTTACTGGGTTGCCGTTCTTTTTATCTTTATCCTCCGTCCTCTTTGAAAACTGGTTTCGCCTCTTGGGACATTCTGGTGACTTGTGACCGTATTGATTGCATGCAAAGCATTTGGGTCCTTTTGTCTGATCAGGACAATTTCTGGTCATATGGCCCAACTTTCCGCATGAGTGGCAACGTTCTTTGTCATTTCTATTCGCATCATTCGAACTGCGGTTTTGGAAATTTGACCGTTCGTACGGCTTTATAGAATCTTGGTCTCTTCGTTGGCGATTTTGGGTCATTAGGCTGTCGTAGTTCTTGATCCTAATCATCAGCTCGGTTACATCACGGAATTCACAAAGTGCTAACGACTTTTGGAGATCTCGGTCACCTATACCTGCGATAATATACTTGATAACTGATCTTACCTCTATATTACCTGTCTGGGCTATGGCTGCCATTTCGTAGATGTAGCTTTCATATGTTTCATTATGCTTCTTCATGCGCCTTGTTAATCGGGCATGTACATCTGCTTGATCTAATGTGTCGGGAAATGCTGCACAAATTTTCAATTTGAATTCTGTCCAAGATTTCGGTGGTTCGGATACGCTGTCGTACCAGTGCCTAGCTGCACCTCGTATCTTGCTAACTGCATAAAAGAGTGTTGTTTTGTTGTCCCATTCGTAAACAGAAGCTGTGTTTTCGACTTTGATAGTCCATTGTCGTGCGGTGAGTCCAGTGATTTTAGAAGGGTCGTATTCTGGGATCGCACGTTCGTCGGCCTTCTTCCACAACGGTGTCTGTATAATAGTCGTATGTGCTTGCGAGTTATTGAGTAATTCGCGCTCACGTTTCAATAATTCTCTTTCTCGTCTTAATAAATCTCGCTCTCTGGCTAAATAATCAATTTCTACACCATTAGCGTTTCCTCCTGTCGTTTGAGCTCCTTGGTATTCGTACGGAGTGCTTGCGCAAAACTGCAATACGCCCTCTGGTAATGTTTCGTCTTCACGGTCTAACATGTTACGGTCTGATTCTCCGCCCACTGCGTTATTATATTCGTCAGTCATGATGGACTTTTTATCTTCTTATGCGTCTTAAATTTTAACTCTTTACTTCTATTTCTAAATCTTCTTACTGCTGTGCAGTTCTTTATTTCTCTTAAATATCTTATTTCTTCTTTGTAACATGTAATTCTTCTATATTGACCTCTTATAATCTTAATTCACGTCTTTAATATTTCTTTAACATCCTACTACTCTTTTAATAATCTTAACATCTTTTTAAACTGTTATTTACTCGTAAATTATTTAAAATTTGCAATTGTATCGAAATTGGCAAAAACAATACATGTACGCCACTGCTTAGTGTTTACATATCGTAGATAACATTTTACCGCGCAATTGTCGGACGATAACAACGTAAAAACAAGGTTATATTGAATTTTAACGTATTTATTATAATATTTTTAAAGTTTCTCACCAATATACTCAAAATGTTGAACATGTAATGACACTTTTCATTATATTTCACTGTTTCACACAAATATTACAGGTTTTTATACTTTATTTACTCCTTAAATAACGGTTTGCACAATCTTAACAATTTAAATATCGTTTTAAAACATTTTTACTTTTTAAATCTTTCACTTCACCTCTTTTCAGCATATCTTTCTTTAATTTTTAACTCTTTTAATTATTAATTTAATGTTTCACTTCTTATCAAAACTTTAAAACATGTTTTTTCAATCGCGGCTGAGCCCCCAAGTCTGTGGGAATCCCCAATTGGTGAGAAACATAAGTTCATTAAATTAAATAATCATTTATTAATTAATTACACTTTTAAATAGTAGTTGATAACACATTAATTATAATATAATTTCACAACACATAACGGCCATTTTGTACGTTACGTTCCGCGTGCCTTGCCCGACCCGTTCCGACTTCCACCAACGACTGAGCCGTTCGCTCGGGTTCTTGACCTCGTCACTGGCATTGGCGGCGGTGACGGGGTTCTTTGGGGCACCAAGCCCACATATATATATTGAACAAACTGTTTAATTGCTTTTCAAAATATTGGCCTTTAAAATTTATTCACTTTTGCATGCGTTCAAACCAATTCTCGAAACATTTTCGGCTTCAACAGCTTCTTGAGGTGATGAAAATTGCTGTCCACGTATTTTTTGTTTGACATTTAATTACATTAGTGTAATTAAAACTTTAATTTTTATTATTATGGACATAATGGAAATCGGACTACTAAAATATAAAATCATATTTTAATTTCGCTTACCAGTACAAAATCCACATAAAACAAAATAAAATCTGTTAGATTGCTTGATCAAAACTAGAGCTACACAGAATTATTTTATGTAGTAGGGGGGCAGCTGATGAGACAAACAAGGCCTTTTGATATCAGAATTATTAAACTTGTTAAAAGTTTTACAATACCTTATTTAATATGATACTACAATAGATATTAAAATTATATTGTTATTTGTTATTGTGTTGTTCTTTTTAAATACTTAAATCTGTACCTGCCAAAATTTTTGAAACAGTATGAAACTTTATAATATTCGCCGCCACATGTTTACAAACTAGTTTAATATTCTATAACTAACATTTCGTCTTATTGAATGTATATGTTTGTGCTGACAGTAATATGCTTATATTACATATTGGCAATACATAATTTACAAGCGTGAAATGGCTTTGGTAGTTTGAATAGCTGTAGTTAATTCCCATGTATTATTCTCAGTAATCTCACAGCATTCGTTCTCTCAACTTAGCGTGCTCATTTAAATGCATCTCACTGAGCAGAGCGAAACCACGCGCCACTCCGTAAACTGTCATAATACCTCACTACAGTGGCGGCTCACCTGACAATTATACACAATTAGGGCTGTCACTTTTTAACATTTTAAAATCTGGTGGTTGGAGGACTTTATTTTTTAGAAGAGGTGCATAAACCTAAATATCAAATATTTAATGCAAGCACTTATTAATGAAGTATTGCTTGCTACGAGGGTTACCTTTTATTATACAAGGTGTCTCAAAAGAAATTTTATATTTATTTAGCTTACTGCGTGAACGCAACGTATCCGAGGAGCGCGGGGGTTATGTCAATCGGTAGCCTGGCTCTTGGGAATTCAGTCTCTATGGAGTGTTCCTCGGGAGGAGACCGCGCGTTATGCGTGCGAGAGTTTTACAAAAACGGTGATTCGGAGACTGTAGCGCGTAGAAAATTCTGCAGTATTCGAGGTTTTCGCCACTTAAATGATGCGCCAAGCATTCCTCTCATTCGAAATTGGGTTAAAAAGTTTGAAGAGACTGGTACAACGCTGGATAAATCAAAATCCGGGCGACCTAGGTCATCAAGAACGGTAGAAAACGTGGAAAATGTTAATCAGTCTGTTCGTGACGACCCGAACCTTTCAATTCGGAAGCGCGCAAGTGCTTTAAATGTGCATAGATCATCATTACATCGCATTATGCACAAAGACCTAAAGCTGCACCCCTACAAAATTCAATTGGTGCAAGAATTAAAGCCCCAAGATGCCAGTCAGTGGCTTAATTTCGTAAATCAGGTGATTGAGCGATTTTCAACGTTTACCAACATTTTGTTTTCGGATGAAGCTCATTTTCATCTTAATGGCCACGTAAATAAGCAGAACTGCCGCTACTGGAGTGCAACGAATCCGAAACGCAAACATCAGAAACCCCTACATTCGCCTAAAGTGACCGTATGGGCTGCGATGTCGGCGCGAGGAATTATCGGCCCTTACTTTTTTGAAGACGAAAGGGGGTGTGCAGTTACAGTGACTTCAGAGCGTTATGTGGAGATGTTAGACAACTTCTTGGTACCTGAACTGCAAAACTTTCCTGGCTATAACCAAAGAACATGGTTCCAACAGGACGGAGCAACTTCACACACGTCCAATATGTCTCTGCCACGTGTTCGTGAAATTTTCTCAGGCAAATTGATCTCCCGGCGAGGTGACATAAATTGGCCTCCACGCAGTCCAGATTTAACCCCTATGGACTTTTTCCTATGGGGTTATCTTAAATCTAAAGTTTACGCCAATAAACCGACTTCACTGGCGCATTTGAAAGAAAATATCCGTCACGAAATGGCAGCCATCCCTGAGTCCACCTGCCGAGACCTCATAAGTAATTTTACTGTTCGATTAAATGAGTGCCGAGAACGCGAGGGTCTACATTTAGACGATATTATTTTTAAGAAATAAATCCCCAAAAAGTGTTTTTTAATAATTAATAAACATTTTTTCTATATACGGCTTACTTTTTTTTTAATCGATCCACTAAATATAAAATTTCTTTTGAGACACCTTGTAGTTGATAGGTAATGGGGATTCGGACCACCCATTTCCTATCAACTATAATTACTAACTTACGGACGTAACTCATCTAATCAAGATTTTTACTTTTTATGTTTTTACAAACGACCACTAGATAGCAATATTGAAATGTGTCATTACTATATTCGTAAAATTTGACATTTGTTATTGTGAAATCAGTGGCAGCATGTAAATTGAGTAGTTTGCTGACAATGAGCCTTAAAAAAACAAGTTTGTGAAAAAATGGATATTACTCGTGAAGGTTTTCGTTGGAAGATTTTTTACGATTTAAGTAAAGGCCTATCTCAACAACAATGTATAGATTCGCTTCGTTCAATTTTTGGTAAAGAAGCACCATCAGAAAAGATTGTTTACAATTGGTTTGCAGAATTTCGTCGTGATCGTGCGTCCGTCAGTGATGAATCTCGTGAAGGTCGACCAAAATCGGTTGCGATTAAAAAAAAAACATCGATGCTGTGCGCCAAATGCTTGAAGAAGATCAGCATGTTTATCCTTTGGCATACCGCAGACTGCAATACATTAGATTTTGCATGAACATTTAACAGTGAAAAAGATCTATTCCCGATTAATTCCGCATAATTTGACCGAAGCTCAAAAAAGGGCTCGCGTTGATTGGTGTAAGGGAATGCTAAAAAAATTCAACCTAGGCACTGCAAAATCCGTATACAACATCGATACAGGTAATGAAACTTGGATTTATTCATATGAATCGGAAACTAAGCAACAATCCACTGTTTGGGTATTCCAAGATGAACCGAAACCCAGAAAAGTTGTTCGTTCACGAAGCACTTCCAAGTAAATAATCTTTTGTTTCTTCGGTTGTACTGAACATGTCGCAACCATTCTTTTAGAGGATCAGAGAACAGTTAATGCTGAATGGTATACAACAATTTGTTTGCCAGAAGTCATCGACAAAATCAAGAAAAACAACCAAATACGTCGCATAATTCTTCATCATGACAATGCAAGCTCCCACACAGCACGTCAAACAATTAATTATTTGAAGGAGAAAAACATGGAATTAATGTCTCATTGATCGTATTCACCTGATTTATCCCCTAACGACTTTTTTATATTTCCCAATGTCATACAAAAAAGGCGTGGACAGTGATTTTCATCACCTCAAGAAGCTGTTGAAGCCTTCGAAAACCATGTTTTTGAGATACCAATTTCAGAGTGGAAAAAATGTTTCAAGAATTGGTTTGAATACATGCAAATAAATCTTAAAGGCGAATATTATGAAAAGCAGTAAAACAGTTTGTTCCAAAATATTTTTTTCTTTCTTAGTTTTTGTAAAAACTTGGTAGCCCTCGTATTCAAAATTTACTAGCCAACCTTGACTTTCGTTCTTATAACGGGTGTTTTTTTTAGAGGTATAGAACTTTAAATTGCAATAAAACAACGATGGATTATTCGATTGATATGAATTGTTTTTTATTCGAAAGATAATCTTGTGGCATTACATTAAATCATACCAACAAGACGGCGCAACATGTCACACAGCTCGTGCCACAATCGATTTATTGAAAGACACGTTTGGTGACCGCCTAATTTCACGTTTTGGACCTGTGAATTGGCCTCCAAGATCTTGTGATTTAACACCGCTGGACTACTTTCTGTGGGGCTATGTAAAGTCATTGGTCTATGCGGATAAGCCACAAACGCTTGACCATTTGGAAGACAACATTCGCCGTGTTATTGCCGATATACGGCCACAAATGTTGGAAAAAGTCATCGAAAATTGGACGTCCAGATTGGACTACATCCGAGCCAGCCGTGGCAGTCATATGCCAGAAATCATATTTAAAATGTAATGCCACAAGATTATCTTTCGAATAAAAAAAAATTCATGTCAATCGAATAATCCATCGTTGTTTTATTGCAATTTAAAGTTCTATACCTCTAAAAAAAACACCCATTATAAAGTAGAATCTTCAAAATGTAGTTTGAAAAGGTTAAGGAGAATTGCTCTAAAGCTACGTATGTTACTAACATTTTCTTATTTTGTTTCTATGTTGAGTTATAATTATAAAAATCGAACACGTTTGCAGTTTAAACCCGTCAATTTTCAACACTATCATTAATATAAATTGCTGACTCTACTTATTACGTTTTCTCGCTATAAAATTCTTGATAGTTTGTTATCCTAAAACTAACAAAACGTCTAAAGAGAAATATAACATTCAGCAGAAAATAATCAAATCCTGACAGTATATCAGTCGTCCTTTGAAACGATTGAACAGCCTCAAATGTCCGGAACGCCAGTGCCAATATTTATTTACGAAGGAAGGGTCGTGTGTACTGTCAACATTGCGATTGACTAGGCAACCATGCACACATCTATTGCCCTTTTCAACCGATAGCCGTTATACTGAATTTCAAAAAAAAAAAAAAACTATAAAAAAAATTATTACAGCGTCAGACTTAATATCAACATTTCGTTAATAATTTAGGTATCAATATATATGTAATAATAATAATAATAATAATAATAATAATTTATTGACCAAATTACATATACATTTATTGTTTTTAGTCAGTCATTATTATTAGTTTATATATTATACATTATATTTAGTAAGTCAATATTATTATTATTATTATTATTATTAGGTACATAAGATTTCATATACAAAATTCAATATCTTCAAAATTATTAAAATCATAAATGGGATTTTTCAACAAAATGTCCCTAATTTTAATTGAAAATTCTCTGCATGATAGTTGTTTAATCTCCTCGGGCAACACATTGAAACATTTTATACAATAATAATTTGAGCTATTTCTGGATTTGTTCATGCGAAGGTATTGAGAACGGATATCGTTTTTTTGAGCGAGTATTGTATTCATGCGAGTCTCCAACAGTAGTGAATTTGCTCAAATTCTTATGTATTAGCAAGAGGCAATTATAAATGAATAATGCTGGTAAGGTCATTATTTTGAGACTTGTAAAATACATTCGGCTCTGTAGGCAGCGCCGGCGATAATTCTGACAGTTTTACGCTGAAGGCTAAAAATTCTGTCAGCGGACGGAGAATGTCCCCATATAAGTATCCCATAATTTAGGTGGGATTGAAATAATGAAAAATAGGCTTTCAATACTACTTTATATACTTCGTATTTCAACCTCCTTATCAGGTAAATGGTGGACCTAAGCTTTCTACTAAGAAATTCCGTGTGTTGGTCCCAACATAAATGAGGATCTACGTGGATTCCAAGAAACTTGACGTACTGAGGGTTTTCAAAATTATGTTTCCTAGTAGTAAACAGCAGGGTCTGGGATTTGTTCGTATTTAAGCATAATTTATTGGTGTTAAACCAAGAATTTGCTTCAGCTGTCAAGGATCTATTTTCGGAAAAGAGAGCAGTTAGATTGGAGTTTCTAGTTAATAATGTTGTGTCGTCTGCGTAGAGAACTGTTTTAGAAGTCATAAAAAGGGGTAGGTCATTAACATATATTAAAAAGAGTAACGGACCAAAGAGTATGGAACCTTGTGGAACACCAAACTGTAACGGAAGAGTTTTAGAGTTATTGTTGTTAAGCTGAGTAAATTGTTTCCTGTCCAATAGATATGATCTAAGCAAGGAGCAGCTGTTTTCATCAAAACCATAAAGATATAGCTTATTTAATAAAATGTTATGCGAGATGCAGTCAAATGCTTTGCTGAGATCTAAGAAGGTACCAACACAGTATTCACCAGCTTCCAATGCGTCCACAATGTAACCGACAAAGTCCAAAACGGCATCAGTTGTGCTTTTGTTAATTCTGAAACCAAACTGAGAGTTGGAAAACAAATCATTTTCGGTAAGATATTGAGATATTTGTTTGTAAAGCACGTTTTCTACAATTTTTGAAAAAACTGGCAGAATAGAAATGGGGCGGTAATTATTTACACTATTGATGTCTCCTTTCTTATGCAATGGAAGAACTTTTGCTATTTTTAGCTTGTCAGGAAAACAGTTTTGTAAAATACAGGAATTAATTATTTTCGTTAAAGGTGACATGACTTGATCCTTGACCGATTTTAGTAGTTTAACCGACAAACCATATGCATCATACACCCGATGCATATGGCTTGTCGGTTACCTTTGCGTATGGCTACCCGATGCGTATGGCTACCTTTCAAAGAACTGTAGTTATATCATATATTTTTTTATCTATATGATTAAATACGAACTAGATTAAATACCAACCAGTGAAGCTGAAGGACTTGTTAGTGAGGTCATAAGTTAATCTGAGTGACAGTTCCTTAGAAGAGAAAAAGGGTGCTTGTCTCGTACTCCTATTTTACAGTTGACTAATTTACGCCGGAGAATTCTTCGATAAAATATGAAATGTTTGGCGGACTAATTTGACTATAATATTGGCATTGTTCATTCGTATTTACTCTGCACAATCGTCAAACTCTAGGTCTTCCTCACACTATTAGCTTCCAAGTTCGCGAGCGGATCAAGTCTGGAACCCCCATGTTCGCTAGCTGGTTGCTATGATTCTTAGGAAGAAGTTAAGGGTTGTTGAATTAAACTCAACTTTTTAACGAACCTACTTTAATTACGATACGGGTTGTAAATATTTACATTATTTATACAATTACGTTGATACCAGCTAAATCCAAAGAGACAAACATTCACAGCACTAATCACTCGAGATACTCTTTACCACAAACACTTATTTATCCACTGTACACCACAGTCTTGACTAACATCGTCTAAAACCATTTGTCTCTCACATGTCTCTGAATGTATTTCTCCATCTTTTTAGCTGGACACAAAAACTAACGATCATACGGCATTACTTGATTACACTCCCGAACACTCTAAATATCTCTAACCCATGGTTACCATAAACTGAAATCCCTTAAACACGCCTTAACCTCATCACTCTTTAAACTCAACTACCCTGAAAGGCTTCCATCACCTAACTGTAAAATATCATCCCACACCCTCTTGAACTGTTCATCTTTTAATATCTTAAAATTCACAATTTATTGGTGACAACTCAGATAAGTATCCTATTAGAAAATTAACCTAAAACTTATATTTATTTTAAATTCAGAGTTGTTATTTTTATAAGAATTTACGATTTCTTTTTCATGTTAACTTTACAAAGGTTTCAAGTTACAATAAATAAAATAAAAAACAATACATATATTTAATATTAAGACATTTTTATTATAAATTGTTTAGTAATAACTATTGCGTATAGAAAGCAGCTAGATCAATTTATCAATTATATAAGTAGCAGAAAATGGTATGTTTGTGTTGTGCTTAGCCACTAACAACGCGCAATGAATTAAGTGTTGTCTATTAAAACATGAACTATGAATGTGGCTAAACACAAAACTTACCTGCATTTTTAGGGTTTTGTAGGTATGACCAAAAAACCCTTATACCGTCATTTTGTCGTCTGTCTGTCTGTCTGTCTGTCTGTCTGTCTGTCTGTCTGTTCGGTAAAAATTGTAGCCAAACGGCTAAACCTAGAGAGTTGAAATTTGGCATGCTTATAAAACTCTTTGACCCGCACATACGAAAAATACTAAAACATCTAAAAATCATACCCCCCTAAAAATATAAACAAATATGTGCTCATCGAAAACAAAAATATTTTTTTTTTAATTCTGAGTAGGGTATCAAATGAAAGCCCTTAGTACGTGAATTAACGATCAAATTTTTACTTTTGCAAAATAAATTATTTTGAAGCGATTTTTGCCAAAATTGTGCAAAAAAAAATTTGTCCCACACCCTGTAGCCCAGATGGTTTAAACTAAAAATCTAAAAAATTCTAAGTAATGTATATTGGTGTGAACCGAAATAGTACAACAGGAATTTTTGATTAGATTATTTTTTCGGAAAATAACGCATTTTTTGTGGTTTTTGGTTCACAAAGTGCAAAAGTTATACCAACGTAACACACTCATATGCAAGGCGTTCGATAGCGTAATGGGTTAGTGCACTGCTGGTAAACGAAGGTTTCGAGTTCGAGTACGGAGTGAATTTAATTTTTTCCATTTTTTTTTTTTGCATTTTTATTATGTTGAAATTATTTTGTCAAAATTCTAGTTATATTTTGACAAACGTTGTATTTAATTTTTAAGAGCGTAAATTTAATAACCAGTCTTATATGATTAACAGACGATAAATTATTTTAAAAATATCGTTCATTTTGCCGTGATTACTACAAAGTAAAATTTGTCCTACACACTCAGCATACCGCCTTCACTTATTATATACCTGCGAAAACCTGAAATGTGTGAATATTCACACTTCACATCAATTTTTTCTAGAGACAGGTAAAAGAAAAATCGTAAAAAATAAAAGAAATCCCGAGAACGGGCCTGCTAGAATTTCCGTCTGGAAACACTACTGATTAGAATTTTCAAAATTTATAATTTAAAATTAATTTTTCATTCTAATTAATATTTAATTAAACTTCAAAGGATTAATTACAATTTATAAAACTAGATTTAATTCTCGACTACCTAGCTTTCAAGTGTTACTAATTCTAGTTTAGTGAATTGGCAACATATATAAAAGAAAATAGAACAAAAATGATATATGAATCAAATGATGTATGAAAACCAATTTACAGCCTGCCTCGTACACCTGCGTGTCAGTACGTGCTAGACCTACGTTACCAACTATACATACTGATCACTTTTTTTCAGATCGCTTATTAATAATTTAACAACTTTTTATTTTACCACTTTGAGAATTTTCGCACCAGACGTAATTTAATTTAAATAGAAAAGTTTTCTGAAGACACCAAAGGTATTTATTACCTATCATGATTTTTGAAATATTACCCAAGTCAATGAAATATTGGTGGAGACCAATATTTCATTGACTTGATACTACATAACTGACATGATACTACATAATTGACATAATACTTGGTATCATTTTTGTACGTATACTTTTCTGCCAATGCTATAAGATTTAGTATTATTTTAGTATTATTTTTGAGCAAATAATTTATAATGTATTATTTAATTACGTTAAAAATGTCATTAATACTGAGCAACATGGATTTTTTCCAGGAAGGTCCGTTGATACGAATTTAGTTTTATATGTTGATTTTATTCTAAAGTCAATGGACAAAAGGATACAGATTGACTCAATTTACACTGACTTTAGTAAAGCATTTGATACTATTGATCATAACTTATTATTGTCAAAACTTTCTAGTATCGGTGTACATGGCAGTCTTCTTAAATGGTTTAATTCGTATCTGACTGACAGGGAACAGTCTGTAGTAGTAAATGGGTTTTCCTCAGAATATATAAAAATTACATCAGGTGTGCCACAAGGATCTCACTTGGGTCTTTTACTTTTTAATATCTTTATTAATGACATATCTCAATGTTTCCTAAACTCTAGATTTATCATGTATGCTGACGATTTGAAAATTTTTGGAAAGGTAGAAAATTTTAATGACTGCAAAAATATCCAAGAAGATATTGATAGATTTGTTGAATATTCAAAAATGAATAGACTGAAATTAAATATAAATAAATGTCATAAGATATCTTTCACAAGGAACAGAAACGTGCTGAATTATGAGTATGTAATTAATTGCAGTCCATTATCTAATGTTAGCCAAATTAGGGATCTCGGGGTTATTTTAGATTCTAAATTGATATTTGATGTTCATATCAATACCATAATACAAAAATCATACAGAATGTTAGGATTTTTATTAAGAGTTAGTAAACCTTTTGTGAAATGCAAGACTATACTATCTTTATATTTCACTCTAGTGAGAAGTCATCTTGAGTTTTCTACGATTTGTTGGTGTCCTAACTATATTACCTATATAAAACGTATTGAGAATATTCAGGATAGATTTGTTAAATATTACAGTCGGAAATTTCCTACTTCAAAGATTAATATAATGTCTCTTGAGAAAAGACGATTATTTCTAGATTTATCATTTCTGTTTAAAATTATTAATAATGTAGTTGATTGTCCAGAAATCTTAAACATTCTAATGTTTCACGTACCATCCTATAATACTAGAACTAATGATCTCTTTTCCTTACCACGTAACCGCACTAATTCGGCGTATAATTCACCTGTTAACAGATTATGTTTAATTTTCAATAAATATTCCGCATTAGAATCTTTTCCAGATATTTTCAATTCAAATATTCTTACTCTTAAAAGGGTCATAAAAAATTGTCTTTAAAACTATTATTTATAGTAAATTTTGTATAAAATTGTATTTTGCGTAATTTAATTGTTATTATTATTATTACTTTTTTTTTTTTTTTTCTTTTCTATATTATTTTTGTTTTTGTATAAATGAATTAATATTTTACATGTACACTGTAAATTTTTCTTTTTGTATATCAGTGTTGCACTATTATTGGGACACTGTCCTGTTGTGCCGCCAATTGAATAAATAAATAAATAAATAAATAAATAAATAAATTATGATTACCAGGCGTCACTGTATGGTCACTGTAAAGAAAACAAACTTCTAGTTTTCGAAAAATACATACCGGGTGACAACTTTTACGCCGGAACGTAGGAGAATAACATCGAAATCTATATTTTTTGCAATTGCTGCTTCCCATATTAACTTACTAGCTTCGTAAATGTATCAATCTAAAGAGAATTTTTACCCGCTACTAATGATACCTAAAAGTTTTGCAAACGATTTTGGTATTTTATTTCTTTTACTATGAAATGTGGGAAAATTGATCATGAATTTGTTTTTTAAATAATCAGGCATCGCGATTAATTTGACAGGTAAAACAATATAATATATTTGTGAGACTCATACTAGTTATGGGCGCGTGCCGTGAAATATCCGTGTCACTTTGTGACACGGCCGTTCACGGTAAAATCGTGAGTGAACGTGATTCACATTTTTCTTTCGAGCTTGATTTGAATTTTGTCGTGACACGTGGTGTGTGCAGTCACGGCGTGTCACGACTCACGTTTAAGACACGACTTAAGTTTAAATTTTAGTAAATAGAAGGAATAAGAAGAAAGAAATGTCTATTTTTTATCTTTATTTATGCTGGGTTTTGTATTTTTCTACGACGTAGCAACATGTCTCCGTTGTATGCAGGTGTTTGAGTGGATCTGACTGGATATGGATAGCTCAAAACAATCTCATTCTAACTAGTTTGCGCTTTTCCTCTAACCAGTTGGATTTGGTGGGATTATACGGAACATTAACCAATATTCTTCATTTCTTCAAATTTTCTTCATAAGTTATAAGTATCCTTTTCTTAAAATAAATTGAGCCCTGCAAATCTGTGGATTTTTTTGCGGATGCGGATAAATTATCATTTAAATCGTGCGAATGCGGATGAAATATCATATCCGCTTATTTGAAATATGCGCGGGAACATAAAATCTTCGGTTAGACGGCTCTTCCCACGGAAGACGCGTCTAGAACCCCAAAAATCTATCGCTGGCATTTGTATTGTGCTTATGGCAAGAGTGAAAAAATGATACGTTAAGGAACTTTTTACTTTTTACTCTTCCCATAAAGACCTATTTTACGCTTACTTATATAGTTAAATATAGTTGAGTTTACATAACAGTCGTAAATACAACAATTTCTTTGGATTTATTGCCAGTTTATTAATATAAAAAAAAAAATTTTAATGTATCGTCTTATTTTGCATTTTTTGAAATATTAGTAAAAATTAACCATGGAAATTTGCCACAGTTAAATACATATGAAGCTCATCAATTTAAAAAAACAAAAATATCTTAACATTCTTGAAATCGTCATTTAATAATAGGAAGAAATTAAGAAATTAGTTCTATTATTAAAATTCTTTTTTTTTTCTTTCTTTTATTTGCTGATCTTACAGGTCTTTTCTTGTTATTTATTGGTCGTAAATATGATAAATTAAGCTGTTTAATTATTTCTAAATATCATCATATAATACATTTTGGAAATGTATGTTCTATTCGTCTTTTGGTGTATCTTAATATTTTCGCTAACGCGGAGAGAGGGAAATGAAAGAAATATACTTCTTTTAAATATCTACATAACATCGTTTCTTATTAACAAAAATTTGGGACGGGCGTGGGTTGGCCATTCTAACATGAAAAAATTCACGCGTAAGTCACGTAACACGCGTACCCGTGAGCACGCGTGCGTGACCGTGAAATTTTAAAATTATAATTTCGTGTCCATGCGGGTAATTTTAAATCTGATTTCGTGAGCCTGCGTGATCGTGACAACATTTTATTCACGCGTCCAACACTAACTCATACACGCTAGTGACATAGGGATATAAGACCTTAGACAGCGTTCCCAATTTCTCGATATGATATTAGATGACACTAATATCGCACAGAACATATACAAGGCCACAGTTTCAATATTCAGCCACTTGAGTTTTGAATTCTGAGTGTGCTTTGAGTTTTCAACAGTTTTTTTTTTTAATTCCGTGACAGTTAATTGATATAGACAACTAAAATAGTTAATTTTGAGTGAAATATTGCAGTTTTAATACAAACATTTTGTATTTTTGCAAAAATTGTTCACAATAAAAAAACAAATCTCATTTATTCTGTGCATTTTTTCACTTGGATAAAAATTTTGGGGAAAAATGGCGGTACATCCTAAAACTAATATTTCGAAATAAAGTCTGTTCCAAACGGTTAGGCGGAACTAGATTTTGCAATCTAGTTACTTTCATCTTTTAAATCGTGCTTTTCGACCGTTTTGTTTAAGCTTTGTAAATCATACTTACAATAAACATTTTTTAGTTAAGGTATATATCATTTTAAAATGTCATTTTCTTTATATTTTGATTTTTGTGTCATTCTTGATACAAATTTCCCATTTATTTATTTTTTTGTCATTAAAATAAGTAAAAAAATAAATTAATTTTGACATAGTCATTCGTTGCCATGGTTTCATTGTTGGAATTTTAAATTTTGACATTCCAACGTGAAAAATGAAATAACCCAAGCAAGGTCCCTTCTCGTGACAACCTAAAAGAACGAAATTCCCATTTAGTTCCGCCTAACCGTTTGGAACAAACTGTATCTCCTGTATTAATGACTTAACAGAAAAAGGTATAAAAAAAAATTTAATAAGAATATGTTACTAATTTTACTGTTTTGTTGTACATTTTTGTTGTAGTATGTAGATATAAAATAAAATAAAAATATGAAAAATATTTTATATTTAGTTTTATTTGCTGTACATTTAATCACCTAAGTATCGAAATTTATTGTTAAACATGCACACTTTTTCTTGGACATAAAACTTTTGGATCTATGTATTTAGCAAAATTTTACGTTAAACAAAAAATGTGTACAGGCTATTCCAAACGATTTGGCGGAACTAAATGGAAATTTCGTTCTCTTAGGTTGTCACGAAAAGGGACCTTGCTTGGGTTATTTTATGTTTCAGGTTTGGTATGTGAAAATTTTAAATTCCATCAGTGAAGCCATGGAAACGAATGGCATGTAAAATTTTAATAAATTTTTCCATATTTTGAAGACAGAAAAATAAATCAATGGGAAATTTTTATTAAAAATTACACAAAAAATCAAAATATAAAGAAAATGAAATTTTAAAATTATATTGACCTTAACCAAAAAATTGTTCTCGGCTGCGCCTAGGCCTTCAAATCTAGATGCGGCCGAAAAAGATCTACTTTTTGGCCATGGTACACAAATAACTTTTAAGATATCTTTGAATTATTTAACACTTTGCGAAAACAATCATATTTAAATCAACAAAGATCTATTTATAATTTCCAAATAATTATCATAGCTATTTGAAATTATTTACATAATGTAAATAGTTGTAGATCAGAATAATAAAAGATGTTTTTCTAAATTCTAAGAGTTTATGAAGTGTTTCATAAAACTAATATTAGCTATAATAAAGTTGTAGTTTACATAAGATCACATAGCACACATAGTGATAAACCGCATAAACTCGTCTGGCGTTTTCTGCATTGCCGCCGGCTAAGATGATGCAGACTTGAATTTTGATTAGCTTCAACGTGAATCCGCCTACAGTATGTGAAAAAAAAATCATCTATGTGGTAGATAAGCCAAGTCTCAAACTTATTTTTCGTACGTACCTATATTAAAGTAGCCAGAAAATATATGAAAGGTACAAGGGAAAAATACAGTGTTTCAATACTGGTAAATTATCCAGAAAATCAATTTTTATTTTAACCCTTTACTGTATGAATTTTTATTTTTGGCTGAAATAATTCATGAGCATTAGGAATTGGTTCGTATTGATGGAAAAATTAATTTAAAAAATATATTTAAAATATTAATTATTATTTTTATGAAAATATAATAATTAAAATAATAATTTAGGGTTTGTGTCATACATGGAACATTATGATTCTACATTATGTTACAAAAGAAAATGATTCCTTATTATTTGCTCGTCAATTGCTAGGTGTTCTTCATTAGGGATTAAAAACAGTTGCCCTCGAATTTTTGAAAGAAAAGGTTGCATCTTCTAGTTGACCTTTCTCAATAAAGCCAGAGTTATCGTTGAAGTGCAAATTCCTGTTGATATCCTCAAATCTATTGCAGCCCATTACTTGAGATACTGCAGGATCCATTGCTGTGTATGTGGCATATATGAACATTTATGAAGTAACGTTCTGATTCAGTTTTAAAAGTAAAATAAAAAATAAAAATCGGAATGTTCCATATATGGCACACTATGCGGTAAAGGGTTAAAGAAAATTTTACTTAACTCCCGTCTCTAAAAAGTAAATATCTCGTCCGTTTTCCATAGTGTAACTTATTATTTAAAATGCAATTTAAGCACATATTTTTTTCGAAAGTGTATAATGTACTAATATGATTTTTTTTAGGTATAACAGAGAAGCAAAATACTGAGACTTCATATGTATATAATAATAAATTTATTTTGTGCCTTTCGGCTTTGAAAGAACTGGTTTACATACTGTAACATTTATATACAGAGTGTTAGGTAAATGTCCGGCACAATTTAAAAGACAGCATAGTGACGTAGAATGCAATCGATTTTTCCTTTGCCAATTTTCTCTAAAATGTAAATTTCGTCCAAAAATAAACAAACAAAAAGATGCCCCAAATTTTGAATACCACTGACTTTTTTAAAAATTTTCATATTAATCCAGAAGTTGTGTAGTTGCCATAGACAAAAAAAATATTTTAATTGTAATTCAGTAATAGAATATCAAAGTACGTGTTTTATTTTGTTAACTAACTAACTCAGCCAGGCTAGGCCTCTCCCCGAGTCTTCTAGTAGGTCTTCTGTTTTTCGTACTTCTGGCTGCATTCCTTTAGTTTCTTAGGTGGTCTATTGTTTCTTGTTCTTCACTGTAGATTCTACATATTTTCGCTGTTTCTTCCATCCAATAATTGTTTGCCCTCTCCTCGTCGCCACATCTTGCGATTACCTTCTGGTTACTCGTTCCTTCTGTCAGGTATCTGGGTAATCCAATAGTGGTTATATCTTTGTACACTTTATTATATGTAGAATCGTGTATTCTGATATACCGTTCTTATAACTGCACTTCTTAGTCTCTTTTTACTCTCTTAGTCTCGTTTCAAAATTGTTGAAACAGAAATGTCAAATATGAATTCTGTAAATATGTTGTTTTAGTATTCTAGCAGTGCAGATGAAACAAAATTATTTAAATTATAAATTAATTATAGTTGAAGGTAATGAGATTCGGACCAGTCAGAAAATAAAACAAATTTATTAACTTCGCTTACGTTTCGATTTAATTTAAATCTTCCACAGAGCTTAGTTAATAGTCACGATATAAAATAACAATTTAAAATTAATAAAAAAACACATCATATTGTCCGGTCATTGAACTCAGAGATAAGCTAATAGTTTAACGAGTTCAATGACCGGTCAATATGATGTATTTTTTATTAATTTTAAATTGTTATTTTATATCGTGACTATTAACTAAGCTCTGATGAAGATTTAAATTAAATCGAAACGTAAGTGAAGTTAATAAATTTGTTTTATTTTCTGACTGGTCCGAATCCCATTACCTTCAACTATAATTACTACTTACGGACGTTACTTATCTAATCAAGATCATAAATTAATTTAATGTCTTTAAATGTAAATATTATAAATATACAAATAAAAAGAATATGAAAAAAAAAAATAGATTTAATTAAAAAATATGTAAAAGTTGATACCAAAATGTTGAGTGCTGCACGAATATTTGATTTCTTTTGACTTGGAATAATTTTTACTTTATTCTAAAAATCGTGCATTTCACACGCCTACTTAAATTTGTGTGAATGTTTTCTTTTTGATGATGTTCTGCAAAACAATATTCCCACTATTGAGCTCTTATTTTAAACTCAATAAATAATTCTTCTTGGACTTTGATGAAATGTTTTGTAATTTATTTCTATAATATTTACATGTCAAATCAATATTAATTATTTTTATATCTGTTAATAATCTGTTGCTTAGCAAAAAGCATAGCACACTTTTTTACAAGAAATACATAAAATTATTATATAAGACGAACGTCACATGACGTAACATATTCGCCGCCTTGAACGATTCAGCGTTCAAAATAAAACATAAATAAGGATAATAGTAAAATTAAACAATAACAAAATTTTGTCTGATATTAATAGTAATCAAGTTGTAAAACACACATTTTCACTTTTAAATTTGCACTGTATCCACTGGTAGGGGGCACAAATTCTTGATACCACGTTTATATGTCCCCGTTGCGGTTTTTATCGTGGCTACTCGAACAACATGGTCGTCACCAGGATGTATGTGAGTGATACGGCCAAGGCTCCATTGCATTGGAGGCAGGTTGTCCTCCTTGATTATGACCAGCGTTCCAATTTCAATTTTAGCAGAACCAGGTTCATGCCATTTAGTGCGTAATTCATTGAGGTACTCTTTGTGCCATCGTGTCCAGAAGTGCTGTCTCATTTTTTTATGTGTTGCCACATGGACAGTCGATTGCTAGGCACTTCGCGCAAATCGTCTTCTGGTATGTTCATTATCGAGTCATTTGTTAAAAAATGGGCAGGAGTTAAAGCCACAAAGTCATTAGGATCGGGTGATAACGCAGTTAAAGGCCGTGAGTTCAGAATAGCTTCAATCTCGATAATATATGTATTGAAATGTTCATATGTAAATAAAGCATTTCCGACCGTTTTGTAAAGATGCTTTTTAAATGATTTTACCGCGGCTTCCCATAATCCCCCGGAATGTGGTGATCGCGGTGGTATAAAGTGCCAATTTACTCCTTCAATACCAAAGTACATAATGGGAAGGCATCGTTATGAGCAATGAAGGTGTAAATTGGCATTTTATACCACCGCGATCACCACATTTCGGGGGATTATGGGAAGCCGCGGTAAAATCATCTAAAAGGCATCTTTACAAAACGGTCGGAAATGCTTTATTTACATATGAACATTTCAATACATATATTATCGAGATTGAAGCTATTCTGAACTCACGGCCTTTAACTGCGTTATCACTCGATCCTAATGACTTTGTGGCTTTAACTCCTGCCCATTTTTTAATAAATGACTCGATAATGAACATACCAGAAGACGATTTGCGCGAAGTGCCTAGCAATCGACTGTTCATGTGGCAACACATAAAAAAAATGAGACAGCACTTCTGGACACGATGGCACAAAGAGTACCTCAATGAATTACGCACACGCACTAATGGCATGAACCTGGTTCTGCTAAAATTGAAATTGGAACGCTGGTCATAATCAAGGAGGACAACCTGCCTCCAATGCAATGGAGCCTTGGTCGTATCACTCACATACATCCTGGTGACGACCATGTTGTTCGAGTAGCCACGATAAAAACCGCAACAGGGACATATAAACGTGGTGTCAAGAATTTGTGCCCCTTACCAGTGGATACAATGCAAATTTAAAAGTGAAAATGTGTGTTTTACAACTTGATTACAATTAATATCAGACAAAATTTTGTTATATGTTACGTCATGTGACGTTCGTCTTATATAATAATTTTATGTATTTCTTGTAAAAAAGTGTGCTATGCTTTTTGCTAAGCAACAGAATTCAACAGATGTAAAAATAATTAATATTGATTTTGACATGTAAATATTATCTAAATAAATTACAAAACATTTCATCAAAGTCCAAGAAGAATTATCTATTGAGTTTAAATAAGAGCTCAATAGTGGGAATATTGTTTTGCAGAACATCATCAAAAAGAAAACATTCACACAAATTTAAGTAGGCGTGTGAAATGCACGATTTTTAGAATAAAGTAAAGAATTATTCCAAGTCAAAAGAAGAAATCAAATATTCGTGCAGCACTCAACATTTTGGTCCTTCGAGCCGGATATCTACGATAAGTGCTATCGAGATACGTTTCGTGAGTATATCACATTATGTCACACTATTGCAGTGCGATATTTTAGGAACTACAATCTGCAAACAATTCAACTCGGAAGTTACCGAATAGTTTACATCCCACATCTGTAATTGGACATCTTCCTGGACAACTCGACTTCAGCGACTGAAGATCGAGGACTTCAATTACTACTAGCCCAGATTACTACCTGGACATATACTTCATATACTTCTTCATCGGCTGTGATTTTAGAAAATCGTCTGGTAAGTTCATACGAGTCAGTTCATACAAGTCATTTATTCCCTTTTACTGTACTATATAACCCTTCAATCTCGATTACAATATGTCAGAAAACGAAAAACAATTGAAATCGCTTATAAAGAGTCGCGGTGTTATAAAGGGTCAAATAACACGTTTATTAAACAATTTACAAACTTCTCAAGATTTAGGGTTAGATGAATTTCAAACTCGTCTCGCAAAATTAAAAGAGATTGAAAATTCTTTCGAGAATGTTCAAAGCTCTATAGAAGATTTGTATGACGACGATACTGAACAAGATTCAGAACGCGATCAATTTGAAAAACACTATTTTGAATGTTCAGACTTTCTGACAAAGGCGATCAGAAAAGTACATTCTGAGGCGCCGAAAATAACTAACCAGACACCAACTACCGTTGTGATGCAGACATCAAAACATAGTAATGCACTATTGCCGAGAATTAAAATTCGCCCGTTTGACGGAAATCCTATTTATTGGAATAGTTTTCATGACAGCTTTAAAAGTTTAGTTCATGATAATGATGAATACCCCGCGGTTCATAAATTCCATCTATTAAAGAATTCTCTTATTGGTGATGTTTCGTCAGTAATCGAGTCACTAAATGCTTCGGAAGAAAATTATACTGTGGCATGGGATTTGTTAAAAAAACAATGTGACCAACCACGAATAATCATACAACAACATATTAATGCGTTATTAGATTTACCTGATATCGACAAAGATACGCCCAAAAATTTGCGCTCCTTATTAGAAAAAGCTCAGATGCATGTCGGTGCCTTACACGCTCTAAGCAGCCTACTGATAAGTGGGACGCATTTTTAGTCAATATAATTAGGAGAAAATTAGACAAAATTACGCGCAGAGCTTGGGAACGCACTCTTGACAATGAAGACATGCCTACTTTTAATGAAATGATTAAATTTTTACAAAAACAATCACGCGGCGATGAAACAATATCATCTGATATCCATAATTCACAAAATACTAAATTTCCAAAACGAACAAAGGCTCTTGTCGGGAACCAAGGACAAAATACGTGTCCTGTTTGTAAACAGTCGCACTCCATTTATACTTGTCCTGATTTCTTAAAAGTAACCTCACAAGAAAGATTAGTTGTCACAAGGAACAACAAATTATGTACAAATTGTTTAGGCAGTAACCATACAACAATTAAATGCAAGTCTTCAACTTGTAAAAAATGCTCTCGGAGACATCACACACTTTTACATTTCGGTAATGATAATGAAATATATCCGGAACCTATTAATACTCCGAAAACTTCAGATATAAATGAAACTACGCCAATAGTCGGTCTTGCATCAGCATGTGCAAACGATACAGAAGTTCTTTTAGGAACAGCATGTATGATTATATTTGACCAATATAAACGACCACATAACTGTAGAGTTCTAATTGATCCTTGTTCTCAAACAAATTTTATCACCGAAAAATTAGCAGAACGATTAAAATTGCATAAACACAAACAACGTGTACCATTTTTCGGGATAGGTAATGTAACAACAAATTCGAGTTACAAAGTTAAAACAACCGTGAAATCTTTAAACTCATCATTTTCATATGATATGACATTTGTAGCGCTACCTGAAATAACTGGTATGCTTCCATCCAGGCAAATAAATCGAACGTCGATTCCTATTCCTAAAAGCATTACGTTAGCTGATCGCGACTTCCATAAACCTGGCGAAATTGATATCTTATTAGGCAATAAACTATCCTATTTATTATTACGCGTAGGACAAATTAGAATTTGTAATGATAATGTTGCACTACAAAAGACCGGTTTAGGTTGGATAGTAACCGGAGAAGTTCATAATTTTAGTAACAAGCAACCGCCTAATAGAAATCGTAATTATTGCAATCTAGTTACCACTTTAGAGGATCAGTTAAGTAAATTTTGGGAAGTGGAAGAAATTACACAACCTAACTATTTATCAAAAGAGGAGCAAGCGTGCGAAAATCATTTTCTACAAAATACGGTTCGTGATGATACCGGGCGGTATACGGTTCGCTTACCATTTAAAGAAAACAAAAATAACTTAAGCCATTCATACAAAATGGTATTAAAACAATTCTATAGTCTAGAACGAAAGTTAAAAATTTCCACTCATCTATTAAAGACATTTATTGCTAACCGAGTTTCGGACATTCAATTGCATACAACTAGCAGTCAGTGGTTCCATGTTCAAACACAGGACAATCCTGCCGATTTTATCTCACGTGGTCAGTTACCTGGAGAATATATCAAAAATTGTCGATGGTTACACGGTCTCACTTGGCTATCGCATGACAAAAAACATTGGAAATTTCAAAATACTCCAAAAATTGAAATACCGGAACAGCGAGTAAAAATATCTTTATTAATTAATAGTTCATGTGATATCCTTGAAAGATTTTCATCTATCACATCATTAAATCGATTTGTCGCTTATGCTCTAACATTTCGCGATGTAGCCTCTCACAGGCATCGTGGTGAACTTTCTGTATCAGAAATTTACGATGCCCTCATTCGGGTAATCAAATTAGTTCAAGAAAGACATTTCTTAAAGGAAATACATGACTTAGTCAAGGAAAATGTTATAAGTAAAACTAGTAAGATATAAAATTTGTCACCATTCATTGAAGAAAAAGGTATTTTACGTGTCGGTGGTAGACTTCAAAATGCTCCTGTCAAATTCCACAAAAAATATCCGATTTTATTACCACGAAAAGATCATATGACTGATCTAATAGTACGTCACGAACATGAAAGATATTTTCATCCGGGCGTCCTTGCTACATTAAATGCCATCCGACAAAATTATTGGATTGTTGATGGCAAGAATACCGTAAGACGAATTATACATAAATGCATACGTTGTTTCAAACTAAGTCCTTCAATACCAAAGTACATAATGGGAAATCTCTCAGAAAATCGCCTAACAAAAACTCGTCCTTTCGAAAATGTTGGGCTCGATTACTGCGGTCCATTTTACCTAAAAGAGAAAAGATTCCGAAACAAAAATAAAATCAAAGCTTATGTAGCTGTTTTCGTCTGTTTTTGTACAAAAGCTGTGCATCTAGAATTAGTTACTGATTTGACTACCGAAACATGTTTTGCAGCAATTATACGATTTTTCTGTAGAAGAGGACGATCGAAAAATATTTACTCAGATAATGCGACAAATTTTATCGGTGTAAAAAATGAATTAATAAAAACACGGGCATTTTTGTTATCATCTGCTCATAACGATGCCTTACGCCATCTTTTGGTTAATGAAGGTATAAATTGGCACTTTATACCACCGCGATCACCACATTTCGGGGGATTATGGGAAGCCGCGGTAAAATCATTTAAAAAGCATCTTTACAAAACGGTCGGAAATGCTTTATTTACATATGAACATTTCAATACATATATTATCGAGATTGAAGCTACTCTGAACTCACGGCCTTTAACTGCGTTATCACCCGATCCTAATGATTTTGTGGCTTTAACTCCTGCCCATTTTTTAATAAATGACTCGATAATGAACATACCAGAAGACGATTTGCGCGAAGTGCCTAGCAATCGACTATCCATGTGGCAACACATAAAAAAAATGAGACAGCACTTCTGGACACGATGGCACAAAGATGTTGAGTGCTGCACGAATATTTGATTTCTTCTTTGACTTGGAATAATTCTTTACTTTATTCTAAAAATCGTGCATTTCACACGCCTACTTAAATTTGTGTGAATGTTTTCTTTTTGATGATGTTCTGCAAAACAATATTCCCACTATTGAGATCTTATTTAAACTCAATAGATAATTTCTTCTTGGACTTTGATGAAAGGATTTGTAATTTATTTATATAATATTTACATGTCAAAATCAATATTAATTATTTTTGTATCTTTGTCGATATCAGGTAAATCTAATAACGCATTAATATGTTGTTGTATGATTATTCGTGGTTGGTCGCATTGTTTTTTTAACAAATCCCATGCCACAGTATAATTATCTTCCGAAGCATTTAGTGACTCGATTACTGACGAAACATCACCAATAAGAGAATTCTTTAATAGATGGAATTTATGAACCGCGGGGTATTCATCATTATCATGAACTAAACTTTTAAAGCTGTCATGAAAACTATTCCAATAAATAGGATTTCCGTCAAACGGGCGAATTTTAATTCTCGGCAATAGTGCATTACTATGTTTTGATGTCTGCATCACAACGGTTGTTGGTGTCTGGTTAGTTATTTTCTGCGTTCCTGGATCAGGTTCTTCAAACACTACATGTTCATTTTACTCTATAAAATATTTTAATCATGATATTCAGCCATATTTCTGTCCACAGTTTTTTCTAAATTATGCTAGATACAGCAAGCCGTTATTAATTTAGCA
The DNA here is from genome assembly GCA_963971575.1 of Liopterus haemorrhoidalis. Taxonomy (NCBI): domain Eukaryota; kingdom Metazoa; phylum Arthropoda; class Insecta; order Coleoptera; family Dytiscidae; genus Liopterus; species Liopterus haemorrhoidalis. The sequence goes on from OZ020617.1 coordinate 13,143,540, forward strand.
ACTTTTTCTGGCTGAACACGTAAATAATTTAAACATGGAAATTTTTCTTTTAACATCGCATAATTATTTTCAATATATATTTTTTATGGCATCTATTGAATTTATTCACAAGATTTCTTTTTATTGGATGAATAAGACAGCTTTAGCTGGACATGCACTGTTTCCTAATATAACTGCTACTGGAAAAAGTTGCCAATTATGGTTAATTATTTGGAACACAAATAATCGCAACATTTAGGCCCAGTCCTCCACCTTCTAAACTTCTAGATAACTATCTGACAGATAAGATTGTCTGGAACTTCATCTGCTGAATAAATGTCAATATCAATCAGTGAATTTAATATGTCAGTGTCATTATCCGTTAGATAACTATCCGGTAGATAAATTTGTATTGAAAGATGAGATGACATTTATTCAGCACAGGAAGTATCATATAGCCTTATCTGTCAGAAAGATACACAGAGATGTATCGGAAGGTGGAAAGACTGGGTCTTAAAGAATATAAAATATACCGTGTCTATGAACATAGTTCACCTCATGTTCATTAGATGCATCTAATTTGATGATTGTTCGTCATCAACAAACGAAAAACATTCTTTTAGAAAAAAATGGAGTTCCAAATTTGTTGTATTCTCTGGCCAACAAACCATAGTATGCAACATGGTATCTAGCATCAACAACACCACGTACTTTTCTACAAACTGTAGATTTGTAGAAAACCATACATAGCAGCAGCACCGTGAAATTAGGCTTTATTTCCAAGCCAATGTAAACTTGAAAGTAACTTCTCTTAAGTACTTGAAGCTTTATTCATGTTACTTTTATTTTTAATTAAATGCCCTATTTGCTGTAATACCATTTCAACTTATTTACTAATTCTAAACGCTTCTTTGAATGAATTATTATTTTAATAACTAAAATTAATTCTTATTTTGTAATATTTTCTTTTTCTTGTTCTTTCAACTTCCTCTATGTCGCTTTCATAATATAATAATATACCGTATTTTTCGGACCATAAGACGCACCGGACGATAAGACGCGCATCAAATTTATGAGACGATTTTTAGAAAATATTTATTATTACGTTAACTTGTACCAGGAACATTCTGTTCATCTTCACTCTCTGTAGGTATCACTCGTCTCGTTAATGTCACTGTTTGTATTATTTTCGTCGGAACTATAGTTGTCATTCTCTACAAAAACCAACTCATCTTCGATATTATCCAATGCGTTACTCATTTCTTAAAACACTTTATAATCGTCTTTTCTTTTACAGCTTCTCATGAATTTTTTACCCAGGTACTTCTGAATTTGTTCTGTTGTTGTAACATCGTGATTTGGCTTTATCATTCATTTGTTTCACTCTTCCCGCATAAAATTATTAAATGGTTTATTAATCGACACATCCAAGGATTATCGTTGACTTGTAAGGCCTCCAGAAATGACAGCTAATTCTGTTTTTATTTCTATTATATTTTCTTGGTTGATTCTGTTTTATGCGCTCTAAATTGATTCCACACTAACATCGCACACATTTTAAACAACGTAAGTATATCTTCGAACTATAAGACGTACTTCAATTTTAAGTAAATTTTTCTACGTAAAAAGGTGCATCTTATGGTCCGATAAATACGGTAATATCGTATCGAATAATATAATATCTTCGTAATATTTTTATTATTACTTGCAAATTAACAAAATTGAAAGAATTGCAAAGTAACAAACTGTTGACTTGATATTTTATTTCTTTGGTGAAACAAATGCATATATATATAATCGATATCCTCTTTTACCCATGGGATGTTGAGGTTTTTTGATAAATCTGTTCCAGTGTTTGCTCTCTAGTGTTAATTTCATGGCTTGGGTTCTTGTAACATTTTTCTTTTCAATTATTTTTCCTATGCAGTCATCTCAGATCTTTGGTGGTCTTTAATCGACCCGTCCTACGAAGATCATCGTAAGTCAATATTTAAATTTTTTAAATTATGTTAAATATTAGAATATCGTGTAATCTTTCCATGAAATAATTCTTATCTCGCAAAACTATAATTTTGGTAGCATAACGTACAGTTTTGTGAGACAAATATATTTTTTCACAAAAAGAATATCGTGTATTCTAATATTTAACTTACATAAGTCAAAAAATTAAAATATTTAGTTCCGACGATTTTCGTAGGATGGGTTGATATTCCTCTTTTACCAGTCGTTCTATTTTTTCATATCTTTTTACACGATATCTCGTTTATCATCCTTGTTATGTGGCCATACCATTGCAGTTGATTTTCCTCATTTTTCGGTTGGGCCGATTTCTCTTCTTATTATTTCATTTCGTATGTGCTCTCTTTTGGATACTCCTTCCACTCTTTTCAGAAACTTCATCTCAGCGGCTTGTATTTTGCTAGTTTGTCTCTTAGCTGATATCCTGGTTTCACTGTCATTTCAAAGAATGAGTTGGTATATGGTTTTATAACAAATGCTTAAATATATAAGTGAAAATACAATGTACTTTGAATTTTTAAAATTTTAGATACATAAAGATTGTTTGTAAATTGCAAACTAGACAGTAGTGGAAGCACAGCCCTGGTCACCTAAGCCCGAGCAGTTTGCTTCTTGTCATTCTTATTCTAGAGGTTTTTCTACCACATTCCCAGTTTCATCACTCCATTCTTCGTTGTAGCTTCCTCGGCATCTTCTCTTACATTCTCGGGCTGCATTACCTTTCTTGCGTCTTTACCTTTACTTAATCTTTGAATATGATAATAACATTTCAAATGACCATATTTTTTCACTTCTTCTACTGATTTTGTCCAACTATGAGTATTTTCCTGCAATAAATTAAAATAAAAGAATTATGGTTTCATGTTTAAAGTTTGCGTTCATCCATAATTAATTTAAAATGGCATCTTCGGACTTTTAGATATTTCTTACAGTTTGTTTTTTTGCTGCCATTACAAACTTTTAAGTGCTTTTATACGTAGTCTTAATATTCCTCGCTTATAGTTTGTTTTAATTATTTTTTCCCTGTTGTTTTAATATTTATGATATTTTACAAAGTTGGGATTTAAATATTGACGTTTATTTATTTTTATTTATTTTATTTTATACAGCAATTTGCTGATTAGCATTTTTTCATATAAAAAATATAAACAAACCATAAAATGATCGGAAATATTCAAAAGAATCATAACAAAAATCAAGGTAGCGTCTCTCCTACTGGTTCATCAAATTATAAAATATACGAGACGACATATGATGGTAAACCCTTGCCATAGACTGCAATAGCTATGCAGGATAGTTAAAAAGGCAACGCATGAAGACGGAGAAGAGTTACAAAGAGATTCAATAATATAAAAATATGTTACTACTTACTGAATATCTATTCCTAAGATTAATTAAGAAATTTGAAAAACTTAACTAATGAGTAGTGGCACGAACAGTAAATAAATATAAAGGGTTTTGCAAAAGGAGGCTATAGGATGTTGTTTTTTAATAAAAACACAAGTACATGGAATATATCTGATTCCTGTATTCAAAATATACAATTACAAAACCATCAATTATAATTAAACGTGAAAGATGATGTCAATTAAATGTCTCGTACCAAGTTATCACCTAAAGAGCTACTTCTGTAGAAAACTCAAAGAAAATTGGAAAATGGCATGGCAAAATACCCAAAATAATCACTTACACAAAATAAAAGGCGTGTAGGTAAATGGACCTTACAAAAAGAAGAGAACAAGTGATCCTAACAAGACTGAGACTTGGGCACACTATGTACACCCACGTACATATATTTCAAAGAATCGACCCGCCACAATGCAGTACATGAAACACTCGTCTCACCGTGGAACACATTCTTCTAGACTGCCAAGAGTACCAAATACAAAGAGCAAACAACTCCCTATCAACAACCCTAAAGGATCTGCTAGCCAACAACACCGATATAGAAGCCAGAGTCATGCAATACCTTAAGGATATTAGCATCGCAGCAAAAATATAATTCTAAATTACACATATTTATACAAATTTATATATTACAAATACATACTATAGTCGGATTGCTGATAGGTGACTGTTACATGTATGTATCAAGTAGTGCATTCATATAATAATCTAGTTACCATTTTTCAGCGATTTTAAAAATGTTTTTTTGTTTTTTGTCTTAAATGTCAGTGTCTGCTAATAAATATTAATTAAAATATGGCTTGCGGCCAATTATTAAATTCACAAACTTTAATTTTAAATCTGCTGGAATAAACAACAAATTATAATCCAAAATTTACATATGAGTATAAATTTTTCCTTATTTATAATTATTACCTTAAAATTAATAATTTTGTTTGTTTGAGTACTGCTGGTAATTTATTTTCGCGCTCTAATTAGTAAAGATATCTATGAATTATGCTGTTTCTTTCTATGCTTTGTTTTTTATTCAAATAATTTTGAAGGTTAGTTGTCAACTTGGTTCACTATACGTTACTATGGGTATGCAAATAATTATAATGATATATTCAGAGAAAGCATATAGTATTGAATATCGATACTTGTAGCAACGAACAGTCACTTATCAGCAATCCGACTATACCCATGTAAACTAGAACGTAACTGGTGGCCAATAGCCCTAGTAGCTGAGGCAACCAATACATTATTTAAAAAAAGTATTGTTCTGAGATCTACTGCAGGTAAAACTGATCTCCCATCATCTTTCAGGTAACTTCATGATTTCATTCGTCCAAAAGTTCCTGACTCTTTCGTTTCTTAACTCAAAGTGCTTTCTATAGTCCTCCAAAGAATTTAAATTCTTGCCATTAAAATAATTTTGTTACGGAAATAAGTAATAATCTAAAGGTATGGTCAGGTGAAAACGATAGATTTGGTACAACATCCCAGCTAAATTGCCAACATTTTAGCAGAGTGTCTAAAGAAACGTGAGTTGTCGTGCTGAAATACAAAGCTCTTCCTGTTGAAATTTAAAAGGTGTTGCAAAATAACCTGAACCATTTATGCTGTGTGCAATTTCTTAACAAAATTGAATTAAAAAACCAAGTAAACGGCAAAGGAAAGTTTAATTCTTCAATTTTTTTTATATCAGTGATGAAAATCATATCAGGTAAGTGACCGCTTCTTACTCGCAGGCACGTACTCTTTTTAAAAACCTGTATGAACTTCTAGCGATAATCAGCTATAAGTGCTACTTTTTCGCTTGTACTATAACCATCCATAATTACTTCTACATTCAGTCAGTCGAGAACGAGTAGGTAGTAGAGCAGAATATTCACGCGAAATGTACTTCTCGCGAATACGTTTGCACTGAAACCGCAGCCTTAGGTACGATGGTGCAGCTGTTAAATTAAGCACCGGAGCCGAAAATTTGATCATTCCGGCGCTGAATATAAGATATTGGTTTTGTTTTACAATGTTTACACCAGACGACAAAATATCACCGCACGGTCATCTTAGTTATACCTACGAAATATCTTTAAAAGCAAATAAATGTGATGTCCTGTGATAAATGTATTTATCCGATTTTATTAATCGACTCAATCTAACAATAATTACGGAAAATAACAATTATATGTTTTTCTCTTTCTCCAGTTATATATAATGCTGACTTATATGTCTAGAATCCTGTGTAATTTTTTAACCAGACTTAAAAAAGTGATAAATGTTAGAAAGCAACTTTTTTTCACTTTAGAAATTACGGTTTGTAAACTTACTCTGATTATTTAAATTTCCAGATAAAAAAGAAAACAATTTTACTCAGATGAAAGATAAAATATGTCTAGTTATAATATTTTTTGTAAGAAAAATAATTTAAACCCCAGCAAAATATTCAAGAATTTTTTTTTCATAGAAAATATGGCATGTCGTATGAATGAAAGCAACGTAACGTGACAATGTAGCAAGTTGCCAAGTAGCAAGAGAAAAGAGAATTTTTTAACGAGTACAGACTAGCGGAAAAGATTAATAGCTGCTACAGACAGATTAATACAAGAATTTAAAATAGAAAGAATTAATTACCGAAGAAAAGTTAGAGCAGAAATTATATTTTTTATTTAGTTTGAAAGGACTGAAAAGATTTAAAACATTAATTATGAATATTTTAGTTGAAGGACAAGTCGAAACGGGTATAGAGATCATTCTTCCTCGAATGTTTTGCCTGAACGGTAAATCCTTTGGTTTAAAACTATTAAAGTCAGGAAAAACCGTCAATGTTGACAGTGAAAGTTGAAAAAAAAACAGTTTCCAGGGATTTCAGGATTTCAAGATTTTAGTTGTTTGAAATTTAGTTGCGGGCGACTGTGTGCAGTTGGTTAGTGTGTGACTAGCTATGCTTAAGGTACCATGTACAACTCTTGGTACCGGCAAGCATTTTTCAATAGTTTCCCAGTTGTTCTCCCTCGGAAAGCAGAGTGCTCAATACCGAGGTAAATATGCAGACGAGAACTTTCCCAGAAACAAAAAAGTGGTTCACAGTCCACGTCAAAATAGTGGATAACTTTTGGTAACCAGACAACTGGGGCCGTAAGACAATTCGGGCCGTTCACAATTGGGGCTTTTCAAAACTGGGGCCATTAACAACTGGGACGATGGACAATTCGGGCCGTACACAATTGGGGCTTTGCACAACTGGGGTCATTAACAACTGGGGCGATGGACAATTCGGGCCGTTCACAATTTCGGCTTTTGACAACTGGGGCCATAACTATAAGAGCTAGAGTTTTCTTTTGTTTAAAATAAAAAATAATTATTTTACAAGTGGGCATAAAAAATTGCGTGTTCTATTGAAAAAAAAAAAAAAAATTGTTTGATTAAGTACATTTTGGTAGGAATTAGAATAAATAAAAAAATTGTATTTTAGGAGTTGGCTTAAGTAAATTTTCGTGTTTATTTGATTAAAAAGAAATTGTATTTTAAGGGCATATGCGAGATGACTGATTATCCAAGAAGCTTTGGGAGTGATTCCTGCACGCCGAAAAAGATCAGGGCAATCAAGAGGACCTGGGCTCAGGATGTACGGGAGACGTTGGTGGCCAGTGGTTTCCAAGATGGTGAATGGATAGACAGGATCGCCTGGCGAAAAGAAAGTGTGAAACCGCGCTAGCCGTAAACCACTGGCTGTATATAGAATTGGATCATACAGGATAGATCTCTCAGCTAATTAGTTTGTGTCTTCGGTGTAATCTCAGAAACTACCAAACCAATTTGAAAAATACTTTTAGTGTTGTATTCTGTATCTTAAACCGTTTTGAGAGAGGCGCGAGCTCCCTGATTATTTACAGAAATCTTTAAGCTACAGACTTGCTCAATATTTCAAAAGATCTATAAATCCTTAAAAATTTAATAGATGCGGCTTACAGAAACTATAAGTTTACACAAAATTCCATCCACTAGTATTTTCAGATTTACGTATAAAATTAATATTTTGATTTACGTAAGTTTAGTATAAATCGAAACAAGCATATCGTATAGTAATAAATTATCTGAATTAATTACTTTGCAATTGCGGATTAATTAAATTCTAATTTTAGCGATTACCGTAGCGTAGAAATAACACATGAGTTTACTAACTTTCTATTACAAAAGTCCCTGGTTCAAATCCCAGTTTGGGAAATGATATTACATGTAATTAGTAATTATAATTATATATCTATGTACATAATTATTATATGATATAATATTTAAACGTAATTTATATTAATTTCGTCATGATCGGCGAATTACGGGTTAGGTTAGGTTAGAATAGGGAAGAATATGTCCACTGCTCGACAAAAAATATATATAATGGGTGTTTTTTTAGAGGTATAGAACTTTAAATTGCAATAAAACAACGATGGATTATTCGATTGACATGAATTTTTTTTTATTCGAAAGATAATATTGTGGCATTACATTTTAAATATGATTTCTGGCATATGACCGCCACGGCTGGCTCGGATGTAGTCCAATCTGGACGTCCAATTTTCGATGACTTTTTCCAACATTTGTGGCCGTATATCGGCAATAACACGGCGAATGTTGTCTTCCAAATGGTCAAGCGTTTGTGGCTTATCCGCATAGACCAATGACTTTACATAGCCCCACAGAAAGTAGTCCAGCGGTGTTAAATCACAAGATCTTGGAGGCCAATTCACAGGTCCAAAACGTGAAATTAGGCGGTCACCAAACGTGTCTTTCAATAAATCGATTGTGGCACGAGCTGTGTGACATGTTGCGCCGTCTTGTTGGTATGATTTAATGTAATGCCACAAGATTATCTTTCGAATAAAAAAAAAATTCATGTCAATCGAATAATGCATCGTTGTTTTATTGCAATTTAAAGTTCTATACCTCTAAAAAAAACACCCGTTACATACATATACTCTTTGAATTTGCAGTTGTTTAGTCGCCATATCTCTAAAGAGGTATCCAGCTATCCTACTAGAATCGGTCTAAAAAAGAGCCACAGAAAATCCCAGAGGTCTACTATACGAGGAGAGACTTCGTCTAAAAATTACCAAGCTTGTTCAAAATCAAGCTCACGGAGACTTGATGCAATTATATTGCATAATCACCAGCAAATTTTCAACCAACAAGTCTGCACTGTACCAGCTTAATTCTGATGAGCGACTCCGCGGCCACTACCTGAAGCTCTCAAACGAAATATTCCTACAGCCCCAACGTCAGCACTTCCTAACCAACAGAATTTTCAACACCTGGAACTCACTCCTGGAGGAGCCAGTGGCTTGTTGTGCTCAATGATACAATACATATACATACATTAATATTCAAACAAATCACAATTGAAAATGTTACAATACAGAATATGCACTGGTAAACAAAAGAGGTAACATCAATATATACAGCAATTATTATTAATTTTTAAGAAAACAGGAAGGCAATTTTGCTTTTAAAATTGTTGATGGAGTGGGCCGAGACTGCTTCATCTGGCAAAGAATTCCAGATGTCGAATATGCAGTTGAACAGGAAGTTTTCCCGGTTTTGAGTGCGGTATTTTTCATGCTTCAACTTTAAGTGGTGACCACGAAGACGTGGGTTAGCATTGAAATAATGGTGACATGACTGTTTTTCGAAATTTTCCTGTTGTTATTCGATACATCTGGATCAGGTCACCACAGGTTCTTCGATCTGTCAGTAGTGGGAGATCGAGTTTTTCTAGACGATCATTATATGGCAGGTGCTTTAAACTCAGGAGTTTGGTAGGTCGTCTCTGAACTCCTTCTAACAACTGGATGTCGCGTTGTAAATGAGGCAAATAAACTTACAACAAATGCAAATTCAAGGAGTGGGCGGCTATAGGATAGATACATTTCGCGAAATAGTGTAGGAGTAAGGTGTGGGAAAGATTTACCGACCAAGTAGAGAACTTTATTTGCCATGTTGACTACTTGAAGAATGTGAGTGGACCAGTGGAGATTCCGGGTTATAGTGACTCCTAAATGATCTATAGACTGGACGCGTTGGATAGCATTTCCCATTATGTGGTACTGATGTCCTGGGTTATTCTTTCCTAAGTGAAACACTTGGCATTTGGATATGTTGAAGGAAAGAAGCCATATTGTGCACCAGGCAGTGATACTATCGAGATCTTGTTACCGATTTGTCCAGTTGGATGCTTTACCATAGATTTTTAAATCGTCGGCAAACATCTGGTGTTCGGTCAAAAGGTCAGTTATGAGGTCCACAATAAATATTAAAAATAAAATTGGTCCTATTGCACTACCCTGTGGAACACCGCTTGAGACGGGGTAATTTCTGGAATGCGACGATCCAACTCAAACCTTGAAGCAGCGGTTGGTTAGGTACGCAGTTATCAATAACAACAGGTTTCCTCTGATGCCATAGTGGTTCAATTTAGCAAACAGATGCCTAAGTGCTACTCTGTCGAAGACCTTAGCAAAATCGAAGTAGATTACGTCCGTGGGAGTTGAATCATCCAGATGTTTTGACCAGGTATTAGTTACAAGTAATAAATTGGATACCACTGACCGTCCTGGGATGAAGTCATGCTGTTTTTTTGGAATTATATTATTGTGCAGGAAAAAATACACAATTTCATCGGTTAACATTTTTTCCAGTACTTTGGCCGTGGTTAAAATTAGACTGATTGGTCTATAATTAAATGATTGCAGACGGTTGCCTTTTTTATAAACTGGAACAACAGTTGAAGTAAGCCATACATTTGGGATTAATCCTGAGTTGCATGAGTTACTCATAATTTTCGACAACGGTATTGCCAATTCGTTGCAACACTTTTGGAGAACCAGAGGATGAATGTCATCGGGACCAGTTGCCGTAGATGCACACAGTACTTTTAACTTACCTGCTACCATTTCGGGTGTTAAATTTAATTCAGATAAATAGTTGGTAAGAGGTAGAGACTGTACTTTTGGCATATTTATAATGTTATCTAAAGATTTTAAGAAATGCATCATTAAAGATGGCACTACTGATGACACCTGTAGTTGCTGTAAGTCCAGCACCTAAATCATACAGCATATTACATCTGGGTACCAAACAATCACGAATACCAACTACAAGAATAGACACGACAAGGTTGCGAAAATACGTCACCAAGAATTAGCGTGAAAATATAAATATAACTCAATAGATCTTCAAATTACAAATATATTCCAGAGAAAAAAAACGTATAAAAATATATTGGGGACAGAGGCATCATAACTGACAGAACAATAGCTTGTAATAAATCACTTTTCGCCTTTATAGATCTCAACAAACAAATAGCCTTTTATAATAAATGTTGCTGTACCACAAAATAATAATTTATTAAACAAGTAACAACAAGCAACACATTTGCAGATAAAATAACTAAATACAGAGAACTGGCTATAGAAGGATGCAAAATCAAACAAGTCAAAATTTAACCAATAGTATATTATTATGCATTATATCTGCCACATAGATTATTAAATTATTATCTGCCACCGATATAGAGCTTGACTGGACAGGCAAGACAGAATTGTGTTTAGAAATGAATGCATGGAACCCATAATCAAGAATTTAACCCTTATAATATATTGAACGTCTCTCCGTAAAATTATCTACTATTATATTGTACAAGTGTTGGTATGTATGTTCTATTCAACTTCTGGTGTATCTTCATTTTTCCGGTAACGCGGAGAGAGGAAAATGAACCGCCGTCTTATCCGGGTGATATTTATTTTAGTGCTTAGACTTAATTTTATTTCGACAGGGGGTACTGACTAATTATTGATAAAAATAATGCATTTTTTCCTCGAAACCGTGTCGAATCATTGATCGGCACGGACAGGTTTTATCAGACGATAATTCAAAAATATTCTTAATACAAGACGGCCGGTCCAGAATATCTACGGCGAGAATCAAAGTGTTAAATGGTAATAATGATTCAGGATAGCTTTTTGGACATGCGAGATAATATTTTGAGGTATCAGAAAACATTTTTCAAAGAATCTGGGCCATTATTTGAGCATTTTGAGGCAAAAATATACTTACAAGGTTTCTCGACAGCTGTCAAAATGTTTGCATTTTAAAATGGGACGAGATTTCACATTTTGAATGTGTTTCTTGACAGAAGAATACTAATTAAGGATTTAAGGTGAATTAACGATAAAGTTTAAGACTTTTGCAGGGCGAATTTCCATAAAATAGTGTTAAAAAAAGATTTATATATGTTAAAAATTTCAGGGTTAATCAAATTGTTAAGTGGTGATAATGGTTCAAGATAGCTTTTTTGACGTGCGAGATGATATTTTGAGGCATCAGAAAACATTTTTCAATGAATCTGGGCCATTATTGGATCATTTTGAGGCAAAAATATGCTTACAAGATTTCAAAGGGTGACAGCTGTCAAATTTTGTGCAATTTAAAATGTGACGAGATTTCACATTTTGAACGTATTTCTTGACAGAAGAAAACTAATTAAGTATTTAAGGTGAATTAACGATAAAACTTAAGACATTTGCAGGGCGAATTTCCATAAAATAGTGTTAAAAAACGATGAGCGACGAGTTTTAACAATGTAGGGGAGAAGACCGGCGTAGCCGGGCTGAGGCCCCTAGTTGTTATAATATTGTAGTAAGTGGTAACATAGTGTGTTCATTATTGTATCAATTATGTTCTATTCAACATGCACTGCACTTAACGCGCGATAGTAAATGTATTGTGCATTCCTTTGTCCTTCTGCTAACAATACCACCAGGAGATGGTAGTTTGTGTGCACTTTATCTAATGTATTGCACTTGCTGCTGCTCTAGGTGAACTACAATTAAGCTAATTTACACATTTCTTGTTGCTTGCTCAAACAGCCTCCCATGAACAATTTGATTTAATACATCTGTTAACAAACTACTTACATCTAAGTGTAATTCTATTAAATTCACTAAACGTTTCAATTTAAAACTTCAAAATATGCTATTGTATTTGTACAATATATTCTTATTTTAAAATATGTAATATAATATGTATACAAAATATGTACACAACTTATTGTAAAATATGTAACCTTATAACGCCGAGCGTCGCGTTTTCGTAACGTCTTGTAGAGTTAATAGGTATTTTGTGGAGCCGCCGTCGATACTGATGAAATGAACATTTTAGCGGCAAGTACTTTACTAGCAAGTTTTCCTTGTTAACTACAGTCCGTTCAAACGTTAGAATGCAGTACAGGGCAAATGGAGTAATTCTTATTCATACTCTTTAATGGGTTCTCCCTTTTCTTTCTTGGCGAAGTTGCCAGCTGTAAATCGCGGAAGTCTTTGCAAACGCGATACAAATGGTTACTCATTTTCCCTGGTACTTTTTCCACTTAAGGGCTGCTTTTACAAACCTCGGATAAGTAGCTGTATAACTATCTGAGGTATTTAAGTTTATTCCGATGTTTATTCCAACGTTCGCTTTTACAATGCATTTTTTTATCTCAGATAGCCATCCATAGTTTTATTGTGAATAAAATAAAGTTGGTATTGTTTGACACATAAACTAACATATTAGAAAAGTCATATTTTAAATTGAAATTACTATTAACAACATGAGCATGTTTGGAGAAATATTGGGAGATGGCGAAATATTCGACTCAGATAATTCTTTTACTGTGGTATATCCGCCCCGTGAGTGCCAGCCTCTCGTGTGTACATTCATAAAACCGCCTTGTAATAGAATCGAGCCCAAATACCGCCCATGTGTAAATTTTAATAATATCACCCTCTACTAGTAGAATTCTTTTAGAATCTATACCAAATGCTGTCTCTTTGATGAGCAAATCGCGTGCGGTGCAGACTATGTACAACCGCACGCGGTATTTTTAATTGTGTTTCATATTTGTGTGCTGTAATCCCTTATTACCGCGGAGCTTAGGTTCCACTAACATACTGTGGACAAAAAAACGCGAGTAATAAGATTAAGTGTATATATATAACCTTAAGAGGAAAATTTCACGGTATAACAACATTAACAATCAATTCGCTTTTCGAAAAATATATAAATAAATAACAACTTGTTCATTCGAATCGGCTCCAGCCCAACACTGCACATATACACATACAAAAACAGGCATTATGTGTACATAGTGTGGAAGGGGTGATAGTGGCCAATTAGATTCGAAGCGCTCAAAGTGCTAGGAGCATATTCTAGCGGTAATCGGCTGCTGTTATTCATCGCTATGCTATTAATAACAACTGCGTATAACCAAAACTGCTGAACAAATACATGGATAACGAGGGATTACTGTACTATTATTATTTTGTATGGCAATGTCTAGGTTTTAGAAATTTTCAGGTCGCGACTAGCGTCCTCTGACATGACCTAACGATTAGTTTTTACAGTAGTCGAAACCACCGATTTTACGTGCCCTGTGTAGCATATCCCATATTTCCTAAAATTAATTCAGAGATACAGGCACTCATTGTAAAGAATCTGAGCCTATGGTTGCAACAGCCAAGTTTTTGTTTTTTAATCTTTTTGTTCATACTAAGTCGATCTCATGATTCCACATTTTCAAATCAATTGGGCTAACCACTACGCTGCTGCAACAACAGTTATATAAATAAGTGTCACAAAAATTCAAATAAAATGTTATAATTTGACAGTTATCATGTGTCAATTTAATTTTTTTACCGTTGCTGGGTAACAAATACTTATTCACCAATCAGAGCAAGGTAATAACTTATACTGCCCTTTATCTGAAGTACCATTGGGCAGATAAGGTATTCTGGTGTTTATTCCGATGTTTATCCTATCCGAGCTTTATCCGAGCATTGTAAAAGCGATTTTTTGACTTTATACCGGGAATAGCGTTATCCAAGCTTAAAGAATATAAAATTACGAATATGTCTTATATAAAGAAGAAAAAAAAGGATGTAAATTTGAAGTTTTTTAAAGTTATTTTATATGATACGGCAAAAGTTTTTATGTGATCAATGGGCTATGGATTATTTGGACTATGGAAATAAGGAACAAAAAGGTTGTTTATTTTTACCGACCGTCAACATATATAAGGGCGGTATTGTCATCATACCGATTTTAACATTTCGAGATTTCGATGGATCTCCACGAATTGAGGTTCATACATAAAGTTTTGACTATTTTTAGAATGATGTCTGTCTGTCTGTCTGTCCGTCCGTCCATCCGTCTGTCTGTCTGTCCGTCTGTCTGTGTATACGTGCAGAGCAAATTCGGCTAAAAGGATTTTTATGAAACTGCATATTTAAGCTTTTGACATCAATGACAAATTGATCAACTTTTGGTAAAAATCGGTTGTCTAGAAATGGGAGTTTACTCTTGTCGATTTTAAGATTTTTGCGAATATTTAGCAACAGAAAAATATTTCGAAAAAATTTATTGAACAAAAGTTGCTATAAATGCAATAACTAATAACTTTTATTTGAGACGTTTTTTGATAAAACGAAAAATTTCTAAATAAATTTGTAAATTTTTTTAAAATTTCTCAATTTTTTCATACTTTTATGTAACGTTTCCCTGGTCATGATAAATAATATCTCTGTTAGAAAATATTAGGCCATGTTATTTCTACTCTGCTGCTAGAATGTATTTTATACAAGTACTTTATGATGGCGGTCGGTCTTGTGGTGGCCACAGCTGATTTTTTATTTAAAATTCAGGCATTTTAGGATTTATATATATGTAGATAAATAGACACTTATATATTTTATGAGTGCTAAATAAATAATAAAATTATTATGTACTTGATTTTTGTAGTTACTTTTGTAGCAACGATAATTTAATTTTTTGTAGACCTAGGCCAAGTCTAATATTGCGCTAACAGAAATTTTGATTCAAGCGAAATGAAATTTGGTAGCTAATAATAAGCCGTGCTAATTCGAATTTCTCACTAATCAAACCGACGCTAATCGAAAGATTTCTGTATTTATTCGGCTGTTGCACAATTTCTGTCATATTCGTGTGCTGAACTCGAACTTCTATAACAATATCCTAAAGGCTCTACTTCTTGAATATCCATTTTTTCTAGCAGGGAGATAAAGGAAAGATTGGGCTTTGATCATACAACATTATGTCGGTTTATAAACAGACTGGGGTAAATTTGTACAATGGGTGATCTACATTAACTAAGCGCAACCAACTTATAACTATCTGCTTCAACAGATGCTCGCTGTTAATCCAATTAAAAAGTTTCTCGCGGACATGGTAATGTTCAAGTTTTTGGAGTAACTTTTGCTGAGGAACTCGATCAAATGCTTTTTCAAGTAAATGGCATCAATTGGAGAATTTTTATCTAGGCTGATTGTCCAGACATTCACAGCTGAAAGTAAATTTGTTGTAACGGAATGACCAGGAAGAATTCCATGTTGGCTATCAGGAAGAATGATTTTGTTAAGTAGAAATCTTATTAGTTATTTAACAACCAAACAATTTTTTGTTGGCTTTGCTGAAGTTTAACTTTGGTAAATAAGGAGATAATTTTATTCAATGTTTTCTTTTTCTCGAAGATTTTATTTTTCATTGTCCGGACTGTTTCCATTTTATGAGATGTTGGAGACAGCTCTCTGACAATAGAGTATAATACATTTTAAGCAAGTGTGTCACATTTAGAGACACTTTGGAAGAGGGTAGACCTGTATTATGATTAATCTTTTTACTTGAAGTGACGAAAACCTGACGTGCTTAGAAATTTCAACGAGGTAGTGGATGCGAGTTGGATTATAGATATTATTAAGAGGATGGTATCATCGCATAACAAATTAGTGCCTATGGCAACTACAATGATGGTAGATTTTACGTTTCTAAAATATTTTAATGTTTACACTGAAATTTTATGTATTTGTTTGTATAATAATGTTTACATCAAGGGTTTTCAAAGTGGGGGGCACGACCACCTTGGGGGTCGTACACGATTCACCAGGGGGTCGCGGGGCGCAGGATTTTCCACATTAGCTGTTATTAAAACAAAATATCGTGCACGGTTGATAGTGGAAGACGAAATAAGAGTGGCTCTTTCTTCATATAAACCGCGATTTAACGAATTATGTGCGAAGAAATAAGCCCATACACATTAAAATTGATTTTTATTACATTTTTAATTTGTATTACATATTTAATATTAATATAATTTATTTTTATATGATTTTTGTGATTTATGTTGTGAAAATAAATATTTAGGAATTAGAGAAACTATTTACATTACATATTTTTGCTACTTTTGTGATTATTATTTCAATAAAGAAATTATTTACAAATTGTTTATAAATTTCCTAAATAGGCGGGAGGGCGCCAGACATGGGATTTTTTCTAAGGGGGTCGTTACTGAACAAAGTTTGGAAACCGCTGGTTTACATCATTATTAATATTCGTAGTTATCTGTCCAGAAAGTTGTGGTGTAGTTATGTAATAATTAGCCTCCTGTACCCTAATAATGCAATTTCTATGTTTTAAGAAAAGATTCGGTTCGATATTAATGGATGATTTACTCTTTTTAAATTAAATTATGAGGTATTTACTGCATTTCAAAACTTACTGTAATAGCTTTTAGCAATTTAAGGTTCCTCACTTATTGTCTGTCAGAGCATCAATTTGTCATCAAAGAAAAGTCACAACAAACTTTGTTATTGCCACTGCAATATTGCTCTTATACACAGGCGCATTGTCATGCAAAACTAATACCCTTTTGGTTAATTTTGCTGTCCTTTTCTGCTTCACAGCTTCTTTTACCTGTTTCAACAAATCAGCATAGTACTGTCCTGTTATTGTGACACCCTTATTTTTGTAATCGACCAGCAGGATATCCTCCGTATTCGGAAACGGCAGCCGTAATCTTTCCAGCTGATTGCGAAGCCGAAACTTCTTGGAGGGAGCTACGCCATTTTTAAGCCACCGCATAGACTCCTTAGACTCTGGCTTGGACCAAGTTTAATCTCCAGTGACAATTTGGTTTAAAACTTTATCTTTCTTGTCTCAGCAGAGGTTTAAATACTTTAGAGAACACTCAATGCGTTATCGTTTCTTTAGCGTAAATATTTTTGGCACCCATCTTGCATTGACATTTGACATTCCTAGATGCAGATGAAATATTTCTACCAGCTACTTTTTCTTCAAAAGGACGGAGGGGCGCGGATATCCTCTTCAATCAACTCTCTTGCTTGAAAAAGCTATACAACTTGGAAACAGTGGATTTCCCAAAGCAACAACCCTAACCTAACCTAACTTTTATAACGGGTCGAAACTTAATTTTGTCCAAATTCGCGACGTTTTTATTAACTTATTCAGTAATATCCCTCAGTGTAAGGACGCAATCTTGTTGTAACTTGGTTAGATACTAATTATGAGTCACATAATTGACCTATATATATATACATAACAGTTTTATTCATGCCTTGCGGCTTCGAATAGATTATACAATAGAGTATATAATCTAATAATATAAATAAATACCATAAAGGTAATTTACAATACATTAAGAACTTTTTCTTCAGATCCTTTGACTGCTATTGTTAGGCTGAACTCTTCTTTTCTTAACCTTCCTCATCCACTCCACTCCCCCTGCTTCGTCATCCAATAACTGTTTTCTGTTTAACGTTTCCGATTCCATCTGAATTCTCTCAAATGTTCTACATTTTGCAGTGCCTATCGACAAATCTTGCATAGTTTCTCTGTCTCACTTAACCAGAAGTTGTTTATATTTTCTTCGTTTCCATAACGGAATCTTGTAACTATTCTTTTAAGTTTCCCCTCTGCTGTTAAGTATTTTGGTTGTCCTTTTGTTTGTATATTACTGTATTTTGCATTGTATCTTGATTTGTCAATTCTGTTTTGCTGGTCTTGCTTTTGTATGTCTCTGTCTTTGTCAGTAAACAAACTTGTTACGTTTTCTCCATGTGTCAAAAGAACATGTATATTCTTTTAATTTTAAGTCAGTCAGTACTCAATAAACTTATATTAAGGACGTGTGCATTATTATTTAAACCACTCAAACACCACACTGGCGACGAGGTGTTTTTGGATTAAAAATTAATAATAAATTAAATATCAAATTAAATTTGAAGTGAAATAAATAAACCAGGTAATATAAAATATTAAAAAAAACAAAATGGAACCGGTAAATTCACGACCTTGGCTTGGGACTCTTAAAGAATTTAATTTTAAAACTTCCGATTGGACAATTTTTCGCAATCGTTTGCATCAATTTTTCGCCGCAAATGATTTCTTACTTTCTCTTGCAGGCTTTATCCATTCCTTTCATAATAGTATTTTCTTTCCTTTCACTAGTCTGTCTCTAGTTTCTTTTGATTTTCTACTATACATTTTCTGAGGATTTCATTGCTACTGTTTCTGCCTCGTTGGTTAAATTTTATAGCTCTCTTTCCGATTTCTATTCTTAACTTATCTCTCTTAGTTCCCTCTAGTACTCTGCATGATGGGGTGTGTCTATCTAGTCCCAGTGACCATCGTATATACCTCTCTTGGGTTTATTCAACTTGTTCGACCTGTTTCCAGCTCCAAATCTCACCCCATAAAATAGTATGCTTTCGATAAGGGTGTAGAAAAGAAACATTCTTCTTTTTAAGGAATTTATAAATTTCCTTTCAGATGAAAGGAAATTTTTGGCAATTAGTATTATTATTATTTGGGCAAGTTTGGAGCATAGATATGCTCCAAACTTGCTCCATCACGCTGGCCTGTTTCATTCTGGCTCTAGTATGTCGTCCACCTTTATTGTTTTATTGAAATACGTATCCCAAATATTCTATTTCCCTAACCTGTTCGAGCTCACTATGAGCTTATAATGAAGCCTCCATTCTACAATTTTTTACTTCTCCTCGTAAGTTAATATTGGGAGCA
Source organism: Liopterus haemorrhoidalis (assembly GCA_963971575.1). NCBI lineage: Eukaryota > Metazoa > Arthropoda > Insecta > Coleoptera > Dytiscidae > Liopterus > Liopterus haemorrhoidalis. The sequence goes on from OZ020617.1 coordinate 13,162,851, forward strand.
AGAACCGCCAAAAATATGGATTTCCTGTCATGTAATTTTCCTCTTCCGGGGTAATGGTGTTCACTCGATATATATTTTTTTCTTAGACATAAATAATAATAATAATACTAATGCATCACGTAATTTATTAAAATTTCCAATTTCTGTTTAAAGAACCTGACAAAAATATTTGTAAACTGATTTAAAATTCAACAACATCCACCTTTATCAATTTAAAATTTGTGTCAGAAGTTTTATTTGAAGAAGAACTTATTCTAAAACCATTATTCGATAAGGATAATATTGAGATTACGGAAAAACATGAAAACTAAACTCCATCAAAGAACATACACAAACAAAACTTATATCAAAACAAAAAAGTTTTAATATTGTCTTCTCAAGGGTTCTATTTTATTCACGCCTCGAGCGCTCCGTCACTTGAGACCGTTTATAGATAAGAATATTGTATTGGACTGTCTGTCTGTCGCGACGTCATATTATACTTCTGAATAAACATCTTCATGTAAACAGATCGACAAAGACAAAATTAACATTCGCGTCAGCTTTTCAATTAAATATTTTTATAAAAAATAAGTGTGGAGTTGGTCGTGGCCGTAAATGAATATATGTAGAGAAGGTTGTACAGGCTGCGGACATAAATAATGCAACTAGATCTACCTGACCAGTTTCGAAATATTTTATTTCTTCATCAGAGCAACACAAAATATAGAATATAAGAAGTGTAAGAATTTAAAATATAAAATTACAATATGAAATTTTATAGTTTTGGAATTTCTTATAATTTTTTATAATAATTTTTCTTTATTTATATTTACATTTATATTTATATTATTATTCATTATTATTTATTATTTTATACTACTATATTTTTTATATTTCATATTGTAACTTTTTGGTAAAATTTTTTGTAAACTTTTGGTAAAAAACGGTCATCTAGAAATGGAAGATTTTCGGCGGTCAGTCCTGTGCTGGCCACATCTGATTTTTAAAAAACATTTTTACGTTATTTTTACTTTATTTTTATTATAGTAACTAGCAGTGTACCCGATGCTTCGCTACCGGAAATAATACAGCCGTAGCCGGTTTAGACCGGGCCCATGTCGGATTGGGTTCAAATTAGATTTGGTGCGAATAGTTTTAGTATGGTCTAATTATATATTTTTTGTTTTACTCTAACATTGTATAAATATGTGCTTGTTCACAAATAATTTAAGTGAGATAATTCTTTAGCGTTTTCAAGGCGAAATGTCATATTTCTGGAGGCCACAAACTGTTTTAAAGATGCCTATACTAATTCTCCCATCGGAGTGTCCCCCGATCTCCGTCATATCCCAGGAAATCTTAAAATTTTGGTAAAATAGTAGACAGAGTAGGTACTATTTTTTTCTGTTGTATACAGGTCTAATATAGTTTTCTTTAAAACTCCTTTATCAAAATCGTCTATATTTCTTTTCGTACGATCCTTTTGTACACTTTTCAGCCATTCAAGCAAAAACTGATTTGAAAGGAATAATAGGTTCCCCAGCCTCATAAAAGTCAAAATATAAGAAACTATTTCGCGACTGTGGCTAGTAATACCGCGACCATTTAACTTACTTTTAAAAGGCATATTTACTATTGCTAGATTTTCTACCGACTGTACTCAGAGCGATGTTGCCCACACGAACTACGGAGATTAAATGCGTCCCCACTCCTACATATTTGAGCCATTTACGATTTTGACCGAACACTCCCGATCCCAATATAATTGTACAACCAACTATTGAAGGGAAATTCCCGTGTTCTCACTGACGGTTTAATAGATATTCCAATGGTCCAATATAATTAAAAACAAAATTATTAATATCTCGTTTCTGATGGCACTTTTTTGAAATTTTCGATTTTTCTAGTTATGATGAAGGCATTCCCTACCTGTATGCAAAATTTCAACTCGGTAGCATATCTGGAAGTGGGTTAGAATTTCCGGACATAGCCACAAATATTCTCTTTTATATATAAATATAATACTTATTAAGTATTTATTTTGTCATACGTATATGTAATGTTTCCACGGTTATGGTAAATAATTTCTGTGTTAGAGAGTATTTTGTTTAAGTACCTATTATGTGATGGATTTCGGTCTTGTGGTGGCCACACCTGATTTTTTATTAATATTTTTGCTTTTAACTAACAAAGCATTCTTACATTTTGTTCAGTTTTTAATCCACTAAAATATATATAAATATATAGACAGTGGTGTACGCATAGGAGGAATTAGGGGGATAAATCTCCTCTCCCCGAAAATTCGAAAGGAACTAAAATTATAATTACCTCATTTCAAGATTGCTCGCATTCTCAATAAGTATAAATTCCGATTTTGTGGAACCCCCCTCCGAAATATTTTTCGGCGTACGCCACTGTATATAGCAACGATCGTGCTCCACGACGAATTATTCTCGTGAAAAGTGCTCCGCGGCTCAATAAGTTTGGGAAACTCTGCTCTAGATCAGCGTTTCTCAACCTTTTCTGGCATGGGACCCCCCAAAATTATTTAAGCATAGTCTGCGGCCCCCCTATATATACATATATACAGGATGAACCGTGGCGTCAGCGTTTTTATTGTGTCTGTGCCGTAGTTTAAACGCTTATGACACGATTATATATTTGTAGAAATACTAAAAAAAAAACTTAGAAATAAAAGCAAGCTCGACACAAAAACACTTGTAAACAACTTGTAAACAAATGTGATTTTTAAAAGTTCAGTTCTTTTCATTAACAGACGGCATAAATAAATATTTACATCAGTAATTTTTATAAAATGATGTTTGCAAGACGGCGCAGTAAAAAAGGCGATGTGTGAGCTACTTAGAATAATTTTTGATGACCAAAGCTTATCCAAAGAATTGAATGGTAGTACCTATTGAAATTCTCCGAAATTAACCTGTACAGGATATGAAGGACATTTTTGTAATGGGAACGTATATTAACCTTGGATAGAATTTTTTAAAAGACAATTTTTTAAATACAAGAATAAGTGCTTTCCATTTTGATTTCAACATTTTCGCTTCTTTACTCTTGAGTTATTTGTAGCTCGGCATATAATAAATAATAATAATATTGCACTTTTAAGTCGTGCCCATTTGAAACTACAACTTACAAGTACAGAGTGATTATTTAATGGCGAGACGACGTCACCGAATTTTACGTGCCTCCTAGCAGAAATACTGGTGAATACTATGACTATAATAACCTTGAAGAGATATAATAACCTTGATGCGCATGCGCGCATAATCGCCTGCTACGATGTGTATGAAACGGCAAATTATTAAAACTTCCAGTGACGTCGTCTCGCCATTAAATAATCACTCCGTACTTGAAGTACCTCCAACGCGAATCGTTATCACAGAAACGCATCAGCCGACACATACACTTAATTTTGACATTGATATTATTTAAATTAGTTAACAAAATAAGTATAATTTATTTTATTTATGTCATGAATTAATATATTTATGAATTGAGCACATTTGAGCAAAATTGAGTGCATTCTATTATATTTTCATGCTTCGATCTTGTATGACTCGCGGCCCCCCGACGAAGCTTTCACGACCCCCCAGGGGGCCGCGGCCCCCCGGTTGAGAAACGCTGCTCTAGATTACTGCTCTCTTTTTGTTCGGGTTTTTGTTCTATCACTCTAAAATTAGTTGATAAAAAGATGTTAAAATACTCTCATTAAATAAACTAATGCACGTATCTTTCAATCTAAGCCTTCTGTATGCTTATCAACAAAACTATAAGCTTTTATATGTGATAAAATGTACTCAGACCTAAAAAGTTGGCAGAAGAGAGCACCATTTTGTTGAATATAACCCCTATTTTGTAGAACATAGCTTGTAATATGTGTGTGTCAAAAACTAAATGGATACTAATGTTTTCGCAATTAGTTACTTTATTGCTAAACGCTTCAACTTATCTCGCAAAAAATCTAGTATATCTGAATGGAAAAAATGAAAGTAAAAGCGTCTGGATCGGAACACTGATATTTTTTATCGAGTTCAGGGTCAGCGTTAAAGCCACACTTTTTTATTTCATAATAGAAGACGATATATCTGTTATACAAAAACAATTTATTACAGAAAATTAACCAAGTTTCGAAAAAACTTGTAATATTATAGTGAATAATCCATAATAAATATAATTCTTATCTTTAAAAATAAGTGAAAAAGTATTTATAACGTGTTTAAGAGACGTCAGATTGTGCTTGTTTATAAAAAATGTACAGGGTCCGGCAGAGGGGTATGATGTTTTTGAAATGACTGTTACGTGCGCTGGGGTGGTCACATTGTTTTCGGAATGGTTGATATCTACTCGCCAACAGATGCCATTTCAGTAACAATGGAGCCTTGGTCTGTAGCACATCGTGTGCTTATTTACAACACCTTCATTGAAACGGGTCGTGCTGTGGTGCTCACGCAGCGACGATTTCGAAACCATTTTAATGTTGGTCGTCATGGTCGTGTTCCAAAACGGAATACCATTATGAAGTGAGTGAATTGTTTTCAAAGAACAGGATTTTTGAGGCCAGGGACTGCACGAGGACGTGATCGAACTGTACGGACCCTGGAAAACATTGAAAGAGTGCTACAAGCGGTGGAAGCCAGCCTTCGTCGTTCGGCGGTACATCACGCACGCGCTCTTCAAATGGCAGACACGTCAGTTCGCAGAATCTTATACTTGGACCTTCATTTCCATCCGTATAAGATTATGATTGTTCAAAAACTGCTGCAAAACGACTGCAAAACGACTTGATGAGACGACACAGGTTCTCAGAAGCGATGTTGGAATTGCTGATGGACGATATCACTTTGATCACGAGTGACGAGGCTCACTTTCATTTATCGGGGATGGTAAACAAACAGAACTTTCGGTACTGGGCAACCGAAAACCCGCATCAGAATCCTCTGCACAGCGAGAAAGTAATTGTTTGGTGTGGCGTATCTCGAACCTGCATTATTGGGCCTTATTTTTTTCGCGAAAACGAACGAACAGTGACTGTTAACACAGATCTCTACATTACCATGTTGCGTGATTATTTCCTGCCAGAAGTAAGAAGACAACGCATCAACCTCAACACAGTTTGGTTTCAGAAAGATGGGGCAACTTGCCATACATCAAGAGAAACAATGGCTTTTTTAAGACAGCATTTCCCAGGACGCCTGATTTCATTGCGTAGGGATATGGAGTGGCCACCTCGGTCACCGGACCTGTCAGCTTGTGACAACTTTTTATGGGGCTACCTAAAAGCTCAAGCTTATATTAACAAACGACGTACTCTTGAAGAACTTTCCGAAAACATAACGCGAGAAATTCAAAGAATTTCACGTGCCATGCTTGAACATTGTATGGACAATTTCGCCAACCGGCTACAAGAATGCCTCGACAAAAATGGACACCACCTAAAGTTGATTATTTTTTTCGAAAATAAATGTGTATTTTTTGCAAATGGCAATTTACCAGTTATGTATAAAAACAATAAATTTTGAAATTGATTCGAAATTAAATGTGTGACAGTCTTACAAAACATGTTATGAACAATTGTAAAACTTGAATATTGATCAAAGTTCCGTGAAGATATACAAATTCGCTAATGACACCTTTTTCCATTTATGCTACTTTGGATTCCAGTTACATAAAGCGTTATTGATGGAGGATCTTTTTGTATACATACGGAAGGTTCGGTAACAATCTATATCATGACAAATGATTGCAATCTTAAAAATAATTACTGGGGAGCCCTAAAAATGCCTTCGGCTTGCAATATGCTCAGTAACAAATAGCTGTCGTTTATAATTGGCCACTGGATTTCAGGAAAATGCCCATTTTATCTTTGTTCCGCATAGCTATTCATAAAAACAGGGGTTTGCAAAATATTTGGAATTACATATTTTCTTCATTGTGATAGCTGCAATGAAAAGATATTTAGGAAAATTATAAGACGCATATTAGAAGAACTAATTAATGGTAAAAGTGAAAAAGATTTGGCTTTCTCTGTAGATTAGAGGCTGAGGAATTGGGGAAAATTACTTCGAATAGGGTAAAAATGAAAATCTCGAGGGTAATAAAGTTAGTCAATAAACATATAAACAAAACTTCACTTTATGAGCTTCGTTCTAACGATGAAACACACGTTGAATTTCGGAACAAGGCAGATTTGTCTTGCTATTGTAATCATACCGATTTCGACATTTCAAGATTTTGATGGATGCTCAGGAATTGAGGTCTCAACATATTTTGACTATTTTAGGCATGATGTCTGTTAGTTTATATGTTGGTCTGTCGGTCGGTTGGTATACAGCGAATTTGGCCAAAACGGATTTTTATAAAACTTATATTTTACATGGTTCAAGTTATTGACCAATAAACTGAAAAAGTTGGCCTTCAATTTGTTGATCAATAATTTTCTTGGAAGTGCTTCGTGAACGAACAACTTTTGTGGGTTTTGGTTCAACTTGGAAAACCCAAACAGTGGATTGTTGCTTAGTTTCCGGTTCATATGAATAAATCCAAGTTTCGTCACCTGTAAAAATGTTGTATACGGATTTTGCCTAAGTTAAATTTTTTTAGCATTCCCTTAAACCAATCAACACGAGCCTTTTTTGAGCTTCGGTCAAATTATGCAGAATCCATTGGGAACAGATCTTTTTCACAGCTTAATGTTCATGCAAAATCGTGTGCATTGCAGTTTGCGATATGCCAAAGGATGCTTCTATCTCACGGTAAGTCACATGCCGATCTTCTTCAATTATTTTTCGCACACCATCGATGTTTTTTGAATCACAACCGATTTGGTCGACCTTCACGAGATTCATCACTGACGGACGCACGACCACTACAAAATTCTGCAAACCAATTGTAAACAGTCTTTTCTGATGGTGCTTCATTATCAAAAGTTGAACGAAACAAATCTATGCATTGTTGTTGAGTTAGACCTTTACTAAAATTGTAAAAAATCATCCAACTAAAACCTTCAGGAGTAATATCAGTTTTTTCACAAACTTGTTTTTTTTTAACGCTCACTGTCAACAAACTACTCGGTCAATTTATAAACTGTTACAGATTTGACAATAACAAATGTCAATTTTTACGAATATAGTAATGACACATTTCAATATTGCCATCTAGTGGTCGTTTGTAAAAACATAAAAGGTAATTCTGGAAATTCTTGTACGAAAAAACAAAAGACTAGCGAATTAACAAGCACGAGCACGAACACGTTGAAAATGTCGGGGTCACCATTTAGTTTTACTGTACGTAATACTGGATTTAATTGAAAATAATATTTATTTCATTTAACAGAATGTAAGTTATTACGTATTCAGATTATGCAAAAAATTTAGGTGTTCTCTTAGATAATAAATTACGATTTAAACAACATATTTCTAAACAATTACAATTTGCCTACAGTAAATTAAAAGTACTGTACGGTAACAAAGATTGTCTAAATATTGCATTGAAAAAAACAGCTCTGTGACTCGCTAATACTGAGTAAATTTAATTACTGTGATGTTCTCTATGGTCCATGTTTGGACAGTCTGACAGTCAAAAAAATTCAAAAAGTTCAAAACTCCTGCCTGAGATTAGTTTATAATGTCAGTAGAAGAACACATATCTCGCCATATCTGGTAAGGGCAAAGTGGCTCGATATGTCACAAAGAAGTTTTTTGCATGCAGCAGTCTTTTATCATAAAATAATCATGTCAAAAGTTCCGCCCTATTTATGTCACAAAATTCGATTTCGTACTGACGTGCACAATGTTAACATTAAGCAAAAAGATAAAATAACTCTGCCTAAACATTTCACAAAACAGTTCGAGTGATCCTTTTCATATCAAGTGGCTAATATTTATAATACAGTACCGTCGAATTTGAAGTCGCTGTCCGTCAACAGCTTCCGTCATAAACTACCTCTCCAGCTTCATTTTAAGTAATCTAATCTAATATCTGTCAATAATTAAGGAATGTACATATGTGTTGCATATTTGTATGCATTCATTTGGTTAAATCTGTTAATAATGGGTGTTTTTTTTAGAGGTATAGAACTTTAAATTGCAATAAAACAACGATGGATTATTGGATTGACATGAAATTTTTTTTTATTCGAAAGATAATCTTGTGGCATTACATTTTAAATATGATTTCTGGCATATGACCGCCACGGCTGGCTCGGATGTAGTCCAATCTGGACGTCCAATTTTCGATGACTTTTTCCAACATTTGTGGCCGTATATCGGCAATAACACGGCGAATGTTGTCTTCCAAATGGTCAAGCGTTTGTGGCTTATCCGCATAGACCAATGACTTTACATAGCCCCACAGAAAGTAGTCCAGCGGTGTTAAATCACAAGATCTTGGAGGCCAATTCACAGGTCCAAAACGTGAAATTAGGCGGTCACCAAACGTGTCTTTCAATAAATCGATTGTGGCACGAGCTGTGTGACATGTTGCGCCGTCTTGTGGGTATGATTTAATGTAATGCCACAAGATTATCTTTCGAATAAAAAAAAATTCATGTCAATCGAATAATCCATCGTTGTTTTATTGCAATTTAAAGTTCTATACCTCTAAAAAAAACACGCGTTACATAGTTTTTAATTTTGTTTTAAAAAATGTGAATTATTTTTTGATTTAGGTACAAGAGGTAGAGCAGCTTTTAGCTGATCTTGTACCTTTTAGGCACCTTTTTAAGTTTATTATTATATGTATTTTCTTTTTCTTCTCTGTAATATTGTTATTATGGTACCTAATAAAAAAATTATTATTATTATTATTATTATTATTAAGTGAATATTTAACGTGATTAAAGAATATGGTAACGTGAATATTTGGATGCATCGTGGTCACTACAAACATCAAAAACATTATGAAAAAAGAGGTAGAGTGTATGTACGCTAACGTACATCCAAATCTATATTGAATTTTATGAGTTACGTCCGTGGATTAGATTATTAATGAAAATAATGTGATTCGGACCAGTTTAATTTCGCTAACGTTTCGATTTAATTTAAAACTTCATCATAGCTTGTTAATTTCTTGGTGATTGAGTTAACCGGATTCTGAAAATGATGACTTGTGGTTTCTATGAAGTTGTAGATGAATTTCAAGTTATCTTGCATATGATTCGGTATCAACTATAGTCTTCGGCAGTTTAATTAGAATATTCCTCTGTTGTGTTGACTAGTTTCATATATAATATTAGGTGTGTGAATTATTTCGGTCCGTTTTTTTCTTCCAGAAAAGACTTTTGTGAAAAAATATGAAAAAATACACTATACAAAGTATTTGCTATCGTTTGCTATTATTTTTGTCCATCTGTCTGGCAGTTGTTGTATTCACATCTTTTTGCTTAATGTTAACATTGTGCACGTCAGTACGAAATCGAATTTTGTGACATAATTCACGGGGCCATCGGATTCTGAACTTATTCACGCAGGGCTCCAATGACCAATGATACTCTCTCTCTTCTCTCTTCGTCCTTTTAGATCCCGAGTGGAGCACAGGGCGCGTAAACGCGTTTCTATAGCCGGAAGAAAAGTGGTTGGTTGGCTAGACCAACTTCACTTCTTTTTTTTTTCTTTTTAGTTGTTGTTTCAGTTATTAATTCTCATTTACACATATTTTTTCAACGATCTCTCTCCACTTTTCTCTATCCTTCGCTTTCTTTTTAATTTCATTCCAAGTCATTCCAATTTCTGTATATTCCCTGTTGCTTCTTTTCCATGTCTCTGTCAGTCTTCCAGTTTTCCGTTTCCCTTTTGGATTATATTCTATTGCTTGTCTTGCTATTTTTCTATTGGTTTTCTTAACGTGTGTCCTATCCATTTCCATTTCTTATTTTTTATAGTCCTTCTAACTGGTTCTTGTTCTGTTATTTCCCACAGTTTTTCATTTGTTATTTTTTCGGGCCAGAATATTCCCAAGATCTTCCTTAAACATTTGTTTATAAGAGTTTGTATACGTTGTATGTCCTTCTTGTCTCCTTTCCACGTTTCGGATCCATACAGCAGGATAATTGTTACTGTTGTATAATTTTATTTTAGTTTTCCTTGTTATTTCTTTTGCCTCCCATACCTTCCTTAACATGTTAAATGCATTTTCTGCTTTTCCTATTCTTGTCTGTATGTCTGTAGTGCATCCGCCGTTTCCTTCTATCGTGCTGCCTAGATACAAAATTTATCAACAGTTTTTACTTCTTTTTGTTGTAGATATATCTTCCTATCTTTCATTTTATTTCCTCGTAAAATATGAGTTTTTTACACATTTATTTTGAGTCCTATACCTTTTGCCGTTTCTGCTATTTTTTTCAACTTCTTCTGCATATGTCCACTATTCTCTGTCACTAAACAAATGTCATCCGTATATTCCAAATCTTCCAGCTTATTGTAGATATTCCATGTTATACCTGTTTTGCAATGATACGGATAGAAGAGCATAAACTCCTTCCTTATTCCATTCCAAAAAATCAGTTTAAAATTGTACTTGTTAGTAAAACTAAGAGACTATCTAGTAAAGCTTATTGAGATTCCATGAAAACTTAGAGACGGATATTTCATTTTAGTTTCACGCTAAGATTCATTGTTTCAATTTTCTTACATTCACAAACAGAAACTTGATAGCTTTTATGATTGAAATGGTTTATTTAAACATGCAAGTAGGAGAAAACTATCAAAATGCATTGTTACAAATACAAGAGAATATATTAAAACATTTACTCGTAACCAGAGATGGCTACTTAGTCCGTATATTAAATTTAATGAAGCGTAAAGCTCTATTCTTTAAATACAGAACTACATTTTAATTATACGAGTTATTTACTTATTTCAGTGAAGATTTTATAAATTCTTATATTAACATTAATTATTTCACTCCGTATAATTTATTTCCTCTTGAACTTCTCTTTGCAGTAATTGTTCCTAACAGGAATTCTTCGTTTGGAATGTTTCTATTTCATTTTGATTTTGAGTTAAATTCCTTTCGTTGATCTAATGGGAACTTCTTTATTTTTCTCTATCGACAAAAGAAACTTGAACTACTTTCTGACTTCATACAAAATGCTATTAAAGCTATTTTACACCCTGCTTTCAATCCAGTAGCGGCTGGTGAGTGAAATATTTTGGGGGACACTGTTTGGTCCATATACTGCAGTAGTGTTCAGCCTACGGCCCGCGGGCTGAATCCGTCATAACAATAATTTTCAAACAGCACACACGAAATTTCTGCACCTTATTTTTTGGAATTATTACTCACCCCATTCTCAAGGTATTTTCGAAATTTCTCCTCTTCCCCTGATCTTAATTGATTTTCAAAATTTCTTTCCCACGTTTTTAAATGATTCGGTAATTACAATATAAGCATACATAAAACAATAATGTACATTAGTCATACACTTGCAGTATTATCAGCACTTGCTGCTTCTCCATGTCTTATTACACTATGAATAGCACTTCTATTTTTGAATCTATCAGACCACCCTCTACTTGCCCTAAATTCATTACTTGTATCAATCACTACTGGTGCCAGACCTGTCTTATAACAAATCACTATGCCATGGCCATGCATTCATTTCGCTTTGTTTACCAAAATATGTATCACGTGATCGGTACTCGATATCGCGTCGGATAGCGATACTTCCGTCGACTCTCACTCTCGACATTTACGTCGAATGGCGAAAACATCGAGCTAAAAGGCAGTCGAGTGGCGGGGTATTACTGTATATTCTTTTTTATTATAGTCCGAGCTAAAGATAGCTCTATCATCTGTCGTTAAAAACATTGTAGTTTTGGGTGCCTTATTCTAAATTATTACCATTGTTTTTACTGAACTCTCTTTTAAGTATTTTATATCCATTTTTATTTGATTATGAAATATTCAATTTTGACCGATGAGGACCAATATTTTTACCGACCGCCAACATATATAAGGTATTGTACTCATACCGATTTTGGCATTTCAAGATTTCGATGGATCGCCACGAATTGAGGTCCCTACTTAACGTTTTGACTATTTTTAACATGTTATCTGTCGGTCGGTCTGTCTGTCTGTCTGTCTATCTGTCTGTCTGTCTGTCTGTCGGTCTGTCCGTCGGTCTGTGTACACCAGCAGAGCAAATTCGGCTAAAAAGATTTTTATGAAACTTCATATTTAAGCTTTTGACATCAATGGCACGAGTTGATCAACTTTTGGTAAAAATCGGTTAACTAGAAATGGGAGTTTACTCTTGTCGGTTTTAAGATTTTTGCAAATATTTCACAACAGAGAAATATTTCGAAAAAAATTATTCAACAAAAGTTGCTATAAAAGCACTAACAATTTTTATTTGAGACATTTGTTGATAAAGCAGCATAAATTAAAGCAGCATAAATTAAACAAGTACTTTGTGATGGCGGTTGGTCCTGTGGTGGCCACAGCTGTTATTAGGTTATTAATAAAGTTTCATAGTTAAGTACGTTAGTTTTTATATAATGTACTGTATCCGTTTCCACGACTGAATACTTATCACAACTCAAAATAAACGAACTAAGCTAAGGACACCGGCCGTAATTCACTAATGCATATATACTAAATCTCGCCGCTGTTGCATTTTCCATTTCATTTTTATTACTTGCGTAGATAAATACATTAAAAACACTGTGTATTGGGCCACTACGAGAAGCGACCTAAGCATTGTTTTCTAGATCTAAATTTTTCAAAACATTTCTATGAAAAATGTTTGAATTAGAAATGATAAAAATAAATATATGCATATATGTTTAGCTAGTTTAATGCAAGTTATATGTTCAAGCCAAAGATTTGTGTTTTTAAAAACTATTTATTTTAATTTCAAGTACAATTTACTATGATTTTATCAAGTAAGATATTTTTATTTTACATTTAATCTAATGTCTAATATGTGTTAAAACAGAGTTGTAACTGATAAAAATACATGGTTTATATATCAGTGGAAAGGTGATATCTGCGTCTGGTCTTGGTCAGCAGTTTGATGTCCTTTCCTGTGGGAACGTATATGTAACTTGCACTTTTAAAGTATAAATAAAATTTTAAATTCGATTTTTTTATTAATTTTTTTAGGAGGGCACTGTCCCAGCGCCACCCGTTTCAGCCACCACTGTTTCAATCATGAGAGTTTTAAAGAAATTATAAATTCTTCCTCTTAAGTCAGAGGTTTTCAACCGTTGGACAATTCCCGTCTAAGGGGGATTTTAGTGTTAGACCGGGAGCTCATGACAGTTTTTGGTCTCCGATTTCATACAGCATGTCTTTTGGAGGAGAGAATATTTACCCTGTGACAACAAAAAAGGGATGGTACTAAACCCCTGCATGCTTTCCGGTCATAGGGAAAATTGCATTTCCACTTGCACAAAATTTTTGTGTTTTTCTCTGATTTAATATTGCTTGCCCTTTTGTCAAAAGAAAGTTATAACAAATTTAAAGTCTTTTAAATATATGCATGCGATTCGGAGGGTCCCAAAGGGCTCAAACGGTCATGTGATCTTGTAATAAAAAAATATGATTTTCCGCGTTTTCATACAGCATGCCTATAATTAAAAGACTTTAAATTTGTTATAACTTTCTTTTGACAAAAGGGCAAGCAATATTAAATCAGAGAAAAACACAAAAATTTTGTGCAAGTGGAAATGCAATTTTCCCTATGACCGGAAAGCGTGCAGGGGTTTAGTACCATCAATTTTTTGTTGTCACAGGGTAAATATTCTCTCCTCCAAAAGGCATGCTGTATGAAATCGGAGACCAAAAATGTCATGAGCTCCCGGTCTATGTTCCAGGTGGGGAATTTTAAAATTTCAGGAGAGATTTTGTATTTCAGGAGGGAATTAAGCTGCGTTTTCAATCTCAAATGGATATCGTTTGCTGTCCTTTTGAGTCAGATAATCTTGGAACTAGTGAAATGACATTCTTACGTATGGCGAAACGCGTATATAAGATAAGGGAGAATGATAATTACTGTCTTAAGCAGTAATTCAGTGACATAGTCATTGGCTATATTATTAGATACACTTTCATTTTGGGACTGTATACTAATTCATTAAAAAGGGTTCAATTATAAAAAAATTGTAATAAGCAAAAAAATCACAAATTCTAAAACAAAAATGATTTGGAAGTAAACAAACAAAATGTAGATACTGTTGAATTAGCTTGTTTTATGCAAACTATACATTCATTTTCTAATACAACGATAGATGAATCAGCAATATTTGGAAAATTTGAACATGCAAACATTCATAATAGCTGACCTGGGTAGCGACCCTGCTTCACGTGCGAAAAGTACCGGGTTTGATCCCGGTCAGGGTATGGATATTGATATTCTCATCCTCATTAAGGTAACTCACTTATTTACTTCTTGTAGTTCTAAAACCCTGGGTAGGTCTTGGCTGACATCACAACTTGTCTCCATTTATCTCGATCCAACATAAGGTATAGGGTTTAGCCCATTTTGGATGTCCATTGATTTTAGATTAAAATGTTGTCTTTCCACCATTTACACAAGCGTCTTCGTGGCATTTTACCACTGGAAAGAGACCCAAACTAATTTTATGAAGAGGTTATTTGGTTCCCTGCGGACATGCTTATTCCACTACAGTTCGTCTGTCTGTCTGTCTCTCTGTCCATCTGTCCGAGATTCATGCAGAAATGCAGGATTCAAACATAGGCTATAAGTCATTTCAAAATTTTTACTCAAGAGGGTGTTTCGGGGTTAAAACTTTTTATTAAAATACTTAAAATATCTTCCTTATGAGGGTTACCTTTTATATTTTTACAAACGACCACTAGATGGCAATATTGAAATGTGTCATTACTACAAGGTGTCTCAAAAGAAATTTTATATTTAGTGGATCGATTTAAAAAAAAGTAAGCCGTATATAGAAAAAATGTTTATTAATTATTAAAATACACTTTTTGGGGATTTATTTCTTAAAAATAATATCGTCTAAATGTAGACCCTCGCGTTCTCGGCACTCATTTAATCGAACAGTAAAATTACTTATGACGTCTCGGCAGGTGGACTCAGGGATGGCTGCCATTTCGTGACGGATATTTTCTTTCAAATGCGCCAGTGAAGTCGGTTTATTGGCGTCAACTTTAGATTTAAGATAACCCCATAGGAAAAAGTCCATAGGGGTTAAATCTGGACTGCGTGGAGGCCAATTTATGTCACCTCTCCGGGAGATCAATTTGCCTGAGAAAATTTCACGAACACGTGGCAGAGACATATTGGACGTGTGTGAAGTTGCTCCGTCCTGTTGGAACCATGTTCTTTGGTTATAGCCAGGAAAGTTTTGCAGTTCAGGTACCAAGAAGTTGTCTAACATCTCCACATAACGCTCTGAATTCACTGTAACTGCACGCCCCCTTTCGTCTTCAAAAAAGTAAGGGCCGATAATTCCTCGCGCCGACATCGCAGCCCATACGGTCACTTTAGGCGAATGTAGGGGTTTCTGATGTTTGCGTTTCGGATTCGTTGCACTCCAGTAGCGGCAGTTCTGCTTATTTATGTGGCCATTAAGATGAAAATGAGCTTCATCCGAAAACAAAATGTTGGTAAACGTTGAAAATCGCTCAATCACCTGATTTACGAAATTAAGCCTCTGACTGACATCTTGGGGCTTTAATTCTTGCACCAATTGAATTTTGTAGGGGTGCAGCTTTAGGTCTTTGTGTATAATGCGATGTAATGATGATCTATGCACATTTAAAGCACTTGCGCGCTTCCGAATTGAAAGGTTCGGGTCGTCACGAACAGACTGGTTAACATTCTCCACGTTTTCTACCGTTCTTGATGACCTAGGTCGCCCGGATTTTGATTTATCCAGCGTTGTACCAGTATCTTCAAACTTTTTAACTCAATGTCGAATGAGAGGAATGCTTGGCGCATCATTTAAGTGGCGAAAACCACGAATACTGCAGAATTTTCTACGCGCTACAGTTGCCGAATCACCGTTTTTGTAAAACTCTCGCACGCATAACGCGCGGTCTGCTCCCGAGAAACGCTCCATAGTGACAGAATTCCCAAGAGCCAGGCTACCGATTGACATAACCCCCGCGCCCCTCGGATACGTTGCGTTCACGCAGTAAGCTAAATAAATATAAAATTTCTTTTGAGACACCTTGTATATTCGTAAACTTTGACCTTTAAACGAGTAGTTTGTTGACAGTGAGCGTTAAAAAAAAGTTTGTGAATAATTGATATTACTCGTGAAGGTTTTCGTTAAATGATTTTTTACGATTTTACAAAAGACCTAACTCAACAACAATGCCTAGATTCGCTTCGTTCTACTTTTCGTAATGAAGCACCATTAGAAAAGAATTTCGTCCGGCAGTGATAAATCTCGTGAAAGTCGACAAAAATGGGTTGTGATTAAAAAAAATAATAATAACTTCCAGATAATCGCGAAGAATTGAACAGGTATAGGGCAGTCAGCGAATCAGTGCAGTAGGGTCACTGGAAAATCACATGTTTTTGTGACGTCATATTTAGTCTACATAGCATCCATTTAACGAATGTGATATTCGTACGCTGTCACTTGTATGGTAATGAAATGAAAATATAAGAATAAGAACAGAATAGAAACAAATAAACTATTCTAATAGGCTAAGTAGTCCTAAAAAGAGCTGATGTGATTCAAAAATATGATCAAAGAAACGAAAATAAAAATACGTTGAATTTAACCTAAAAAGCTATGCACTACATACAATATCAAATGGAAATATATAAGATATCTATAAGAAAATATAAAACTAATGACAAAACTGCTAAATAAACAATAAACTAAATGAAAAGGGTTTTTAGATATTACTATAAGTCAGATATGTGAACACCAGTATCAAAACACATCAGAGCGTATTTTAAAATGTCAAATGTAAACATCGTTTTATTTAGCGATACCAACACAAATGTCCCTATATCAAATAAACCCTTTTAAAATTTGTAAATCTTCAAAATGAGTATCGGACACAAACTAAATATGACTTAGAAAGGTATGTTTTAGTAAAAAAAAAGAGTGAAGAGCAATATTGGTCTATATTTCACATACAAAACCAGTGGCAAAGGGAAACCTCCGCTAGATTTGCCCTCCCATAAAAAAATATTAAAAAAAAAAAATGTAAATTTAAAAAAAAAAAAAAAATATTTAGATAAATCTTCAAAAATACATCAAATTATGTTCTATACAAATTTTTGTCCAAGGCTTGCTTTACTAGTTACGAATTAATTATCATGACCATGGAAACGTTACATATAAGTATGAAAAAATTGAGACTTTTACAAAAAAATTTCAAAATTTTTCGTTTTATCAAAAAAACGTCTCAAATAAAAGTTATTAGTTATTGCATTTATAGTAACTTTTGTTCAATAAATTTTTTCGAAATATTTTTCTGTTGCTAAATATTCGCAAAAATCTTAAAATCGACACGAGTAAACTCCCATTTCTAGTCAACCGATTTTCATAAAAAACAATAGGGTTCTTCCCATTTAATAGGAGAATTTTTTAGTACCAGAACGAACTCTTTAAGTTAAACCATTTTTGAGTTATCGTGTATACACACAGACACACAGACAGACAGACAGACAGACACACAGACAGACAGACACACAGACAGACAGACACACACACACACACACATACGGCCGGCACTTCGAAAATAGGTTTTTTGGATTCCCTGGACCATGAAACGTGGTCATCCGTCAAAATCTCGACATCGAAAATTTTCGCGATTACAATACTTGCCCCTTATATATTAAGGTCGGGCAAGTAAAAATCGATTTAGTTTTTTTTCGCCACTAAGTTTGTAATGGAAGTTATGACGCAAAATGACCAACTGCGTTGATTGAATGACTGACCTATAGCTGGTACATTAATGTGCAAAGACTCATCTATCTGCCTGTATGTAATTAGCTTATTTTCATCGAGCAGCTTTTTAGCAATATTTTCCGGAATAACTAATTTACGGGGTTTTTCTGGACGAGGATCATTATCTAGGTTCAAAATTTCTTTTTGAAATTGTTTATATCCACAAAATACTGTGCTCAAACTTGGACCATTTTCAGAAAAAAACAGTAAACATTTTGGAGATACACTCTTCCGCAGACAAACCACGTTTGAAATTGTACAAAATATTGCACGATGATCTCGTCGCGTAACTCACTCATATTAATAAGTTTACACTTGCACTGCAAATCAATAGACTGGCCACATAATAGTTATTTAAACATTAAGAGAGGTAAGTAATATTTACCAGTCAAGGACCTTTTTGCACCGGAGCGATAGCGAGGGCTACCAATAGAGTCCGAGACTGGTAAATATTTACCTCCCGAATTGTTTCTAATATATTTTCCACTCTCAATTTTTATTTGCATAATTTCTTTTTGATTAATTTATTTTAAATATTTGAATAAAATATCAATAGGTCTGTTCTTTTGCTACCTTGCGTCTACGGTTTACGGCGGCGTCAATAATTTCTATTCGTTTGAATTGCGTGAATATTAAAAGCGTTTTGTCAAAAGTTTGTAAAATGAATTTGAACAAAAGTGAAGGAGAAATGGGGTTTGGTGATGCTGCAAACGCTGTATGTTCCACTGGTAATCGATGGGACGTTACCAGATGGCATAAAAATTTAGGTTTTGTTTCATTTTTTCACTTACTTCCGAGGTAAATTTTTACCTACATCCCGTTGTTAATAATAACCAACGCTTCCTCGGTAATGTGTATCTACTTCCATCAAATCAATATCATAACAATGTACTTATTATGTAGAGGGTGGAAACAATTTATTTATCAGTGTATCAATTATGTTTTGAATGGTTTATTTAATGATGCAAGAATAAATTTGATATGATTTATACAGCCGCATCTCCAAACTTTTCTACCGCCGTACGTATTTATTGGGTTGCTACATAAGTCCGTTCATTTTTTTTTTTTCACCTTTTATTCAATAAAATATCCATTTAAAAAAAAAAAATTAAAAACCAAATGTACTGTCCATTATTTTCTACTTTGGACAAACGCTCAGGCAATTTCATAATGCCATCTCTTCACAACGTTCCGTCTTTGCTCTCGAAAAATCTGTAGATGTGAATTTTGATATCGTCCAAAGATGCGAATTTTTTTCCCTTAGGTGAATTTTGTAGAGAGCGGAACAAATGGTAGTCGGAGCATATGGACCAGAAATCGCACCAACCGACTACCATTTGCTCTGCTTTCTACAAAATTCCCTTAACGGAAAAAAATTCGCATTTGTGGACGATATCAAAATTCACCTGGACAGATTTTTCGAGAGCAAAGACGGAACCTTCTGGAGAGATGGCATTATGAAATTGTCTGGGCGTTTGTCCAAAGTGATAGAAAATAATGGACAGTACATTTGATAATGAAAGTTTTTTTAGAATGTATATTTTATTTATAGTAACAACCCAATATATAAAATATTGCATTTATGGAAAACATTAATCAAAATGTAAGCAAATGAAAAGGAATATCAATTTGACATAAATCGATTTATTTGAAATGTTGACTAAGATGTTATATCTAGTTTAGTATGGGTGTATGGTTGTTCGTGTGAGGGATAAAACCTCTATTTACGAATAGCCGGTTTTCAGAATTTCTTCTGAAAATCTTGTAGGTATTGGTCCCTGACAGGTCATCAACTCTTGTTCATGGCTAGAAGATACTGTGAGCACACCACAGTGGCCACACCCCGATAAACCCTGTCGGCTCAGGGTACAAACTGGACAAGGGTAGCTAGATATAGCGAAAAGGAGCAGGCTTCTCCCCAGTGTGTGAAATCTCATATGGATTTAGCGGCAGAGGAGAGAATTAGTCACATTCTCCAATGGTAAAAATGCATATGAGTGGGCTACATGCACAGTAGTCTCATAGGGCGCTGTATTAACCTCTATTATGAATACAGTGGTCAAGTGCTGCAACTTGGTCTGTAACGAGAGCGGCATATTTCATACCGTCCTCGATCACTTTCTAAGTGAAGACATAGAGCTTAGGTTAGACTTGGCGAATGAGAAACTTTTTAATTTCCAACGGCAGTCTAAGCTATGCAAAAGCCAGAAGCACTACGGCTTAAAGGGCGTAATATTGATAAGTAAATAATACTACGGCCAAGTGCTGCAGTTCTGGTCTCCTCCCAACGTCTTAACCAAGTTTTGCCTTGGGTAAACGAGATTTAGAACCGAGAGGGTGCCATTAGCAGCTGTGCAACTCTTCTGGCACTAAAATATTTCATTGCATAAACAGTCACAATATATTCATTCATTCATTTTCTTCATCTTCGTTTAACAAGTCCTATGGCGATGGGTGCGTGGTGGTGGGACAGCTGCAATGCTATCAGACTGTCCTAGCTGCAACCTGCACATAGGCGACCGTGGGAGAGTGGTCGCTTCTCGACTAAAGAAGGGGATGTTAGTCGAATTCGGCAGCACCTGCGGTGACAAAGCAGCCCTATTTAGGGACAGCGCTGCTTTCCTCACTCCGAGGAGGAGGCTAGAAAAGGTGCCTCAAACATCGCTCATCCCTACTTATTTTGGAGTAGGATAGCCACGTCCTACCCAAGCATTGAAAATGTGGTCGAAACACAAAATCATATATACCAATGAATTTTGCAACCTGGAACGTACGAACCCTACTGGATAGAGTAAACTCTAACAGGCCAGAAAGAAGAACTGCTCTTGTTGCAAAAGAACTGCATACTTATAACATCGACATAGCAGCGCTTAGTGAAACAAGGTTAGCCGAAACTGGCGAGATCGTTGAAGTGGCTAGTGGGTATACCTTTTTCTGGTCTGGTCTCAAGCAACATGAGAAGAGGCAGTCAGGCGTTGGGTTCGCCATTCGAACCAAACTTATTCCTTTGCTGAACAAAATGCCTCAAGGGATAAATGACAGGATAATAACAGCACGAATGGAACTTAAAGACAAGAAATATATGTCCATAGTAAGTGTGTATGCTCCAACTATGACGAATGACTACCTTATTAAAGAACAGTTCTATGCTGATCTTAGTGATGTACTCAATCGCATTCCGAAAAATGACAGACTAATATTAATGGGTGACTTTAATGCCAAAGTTGGAAACGACGCCTCAAACTGGCCTAAAATTCTAGGAATCCACGGTACTGGAAAACTTAACAGTAATGGCCTGCTATTACTTACTCTCTGTCAGAACTTCAATCTGACCTTAACTAATACGATCTTTCAGTTACCGGACAAATACAAAAATACCTGGATGCATCCTAGATCTAAACACTGGCACCTGTTAGATTATATAATAACAAGGACAACTGATGTGAAAGATGTCCTCATCACACGTGTTATGAGAGGAGCAATATGTGACACCGACCATCGACTTGTACGAGCTAGACTTAAATTAGAATTTAAAAAGCCAGAGAGAAGACCAACAAACAAGGTCCTACCAACCCTGAATATCGCCAAACTACGTGATCCAGACTCTCGAGCACACTTAGAAGCCACTATTGAAAAAAGTTTTTCCAGTAGTATGTCCTCAAATCAACTCAGTAGCAATGAACACTGGTCAGACTTGTCATCTCTAATTTTTGATGCTGCTAAAACCTCTCTTGGCACCTACAAGAGAAAACATCAAGATTGGTTCGATGAAAATGACAAAGAGATCCAGGATTTCATTGAACGGAGAAGAAGCGCTGAGATAACATATATTAACAATATGAACAGTGCCAACAAGACTCGATTACTACTAGAGAGGAAACAGCTACAAAGTAAAATCAGAGAAATTAAAAATAAATGGTGGAAAGATAAAGCAGAAGAGATTCAAAGTTATGCTGATACTCATGACTTGAAAAGCTTTTATCAAGCCTTAAAACAAGTTTATGGTCCACAACAACGTTTAATTGTGCCTCTACATAATAAGGACAATTCTGGTACCTGCCACAACACTCAGGATATACTTTCAAGATGGCGAGAACATTTTTCTGAGTTACTTAATGCTGACAACGTGTATGATATCTCCGTAGCTAATGTATTTCCCCAGTACCCAATACTGCATTATCTTGATGAAAAGCCAACTTTTGAAGAAGTTAATGATGCTATAAATCGCTTGAGCAATGGAAAGTCGCCAGGGGCTGACGGCTTACCTACAGAACTTCTTAAATATGGCGGAAATTTACTTATTTCAAAAGTCACAGATATTATAATCCAAATTTGGGAAACTGGTGATATTCCACAGGATTTCAAGAATGCATTAATAATTCCAATATACAAACACAAAGGAAACAGACACTGTTGTAACAGCTACCGTGGTATCTCTCTTCTATCAACTACGGGGAAAGTGCTCGCAAAGATACTTAATAACAGGCTCAGTTCGATATCGGAAGCTCATAATCCAGAACCACAATCTGGTTTTAGGAGAAACAGAGGGTGCAACGATATGATATTTGTCATCCGACAACTGCAGGAAAAATGCATCGAGCAAAATAGGGACTTATATATCTGTTTCGTCGATTTCAGCAAAGCATTTGACACAGTTCCACGTCCATTACTCTGGATAATACTACAAAAATTCGGATGTTCTCCTAAACTTCTACAGCTCATTCGTAATTTGCACGACAAAACAGAAGCAAAAGTCTCTTTAAACGGAACTCAGTCGAATTCATTCCCAGTAACTATTGGCACCAGACAAGGATGTGTTCTTGCACCTACACTGTTCAACATATTCCTTGCAGCAGTATTAGATGTTGCCTACTGTGACTACTTGGGTGGTGTTTACATTCGTTATAGAGTTGACGGAGGACTACATAAATTATCAAGATTCAAAGCCACCTCTAAGTTGCAATACTCTACAATACAGCATGCGCTGTATGCGGACGATTGTGCACTGTTATCAAGTGATCCAAATGACTTACAAGAGGCAATTTCAAGACTATCTGAAACAAGCAAGCGTTTTGGTCTGCAAATAAGTAGAACGAAAACTGAATTTATGGTAAGAGCTCCAAACATAATTAATACAATTTCTAACTTTTTTATTGACGATAAAGCTCTAAAAGAAACAAACGCTTTTAAATACCTTGGAAGCATCATTTGCTGTGATGGTAGCCTCGATGCAGAAATAAATAATCGACTATCAGCTGCTGCTAAGTCATTTGGAAGTCTTAGAAAAAGAGTATGGCTAAACCACGACCTCAGACTCGATACGAAACTTGCTGTCTATAAAGCTGTAGTGCTACCAACCCTATTGTACGCGTCAGAAACATGGACCCCGTACCGCCGACACTATCGCACTTTGGATAGATTTCACCAACGATGCCTAAGAACAATATTGAAAATAAAATGGCAGGATCACGTCGACAATATATCTGTTCTCAATAGGGCCAACTCCACCAGTATAGAGTGTTTGCTCATGAAAAACCAACTTAGGTGGGTCGGACACGTAATACGTATGCCAGGAGAACGCCTACCGAAGCAGATACTTTACTCTGAACTGCAAACTGGCGTTCGTAATGTAGGAGCCCCGAGGAAAAGATACAAAGACGTGATACTACAGACACTTAAAAATACAAACTTAAGCTGCCATAAATGGGAAGAGTTGGCCAAAAACCGGAATATATGGAGAAGAACTACACGGGAGGCATTATCCATGTATGAAATCCAAAGACAGCAAGCCGTACGAGCCAAAGCAATAGCGAGGAAACAGAAAACATCCGACAACAACAGCACGGCCGTGCTAACATGCCCTATCTGTGACAGACGTTTTACGGCCAAAATAGGTCTCTTTAGTCACCTTAGAGCACATGAAAGACGTAACACTCTATAAAATAAAGAGAAGAATAAAAATGTATATATGTATATATATATATATATATATATGTATATGTATATATATATATATATATATTTATTGTGACTCCTATAGTCGAAATCGACGAAGGATTATTATTATTATTATTATTATTATTATTATAGTTGGAACCTTAAACTGGCAATAATTTATGAACGTCTGGCTGGTTGTGTGTATGAATTTTAATAAGTGTATGTATGAGCACGGGGTGGTAAACGTTAAACTTTGTTTTAACTTGCTAGTTGAGGTATCCAGCCTGAAAACGACCTAAACTGCGTGATATCAATTATTCACGCAACTTATAGAGTTTCACAAGTTTCCAAGTGGAAAAACAGAATTGGATTTTAGTAATTAATAATTTAACTACACTTACAAGTATGGTGAATTTACGAGTTACAGAACTTCAACATGTAGTAATTTATGTCTCTTTTGCAATTATTTGAAATTCAATAAATTACTGTCTTTTTTGTGTTTTTAAAGAACATCGAAGTTTGTGAAATGTCATTTCATGATTTAATGATAAGAATAATCTCAAAAAATTGATGTAAAGTGTGAATTTTCACACATTTCAGAGTTTTGTAGGTATTTAATAAGTGTTAGAAGCCAATACAGTCTGTTCCAAACGGTTAAGCGGAACTAAATGGTAATTTATTTCTTTTAGGTTGTCACGAGACCCTTCTCGTGACAACCCAAGCAAGGTCCCTACCTTGCTTGGGTTATTTCATTTTTCAAGTTGGGATGTCAAAATTTAAAATTCCAACAATGAAACCATGGAAACGAATGGCATATGTCAAAATTAAATATTTTTTTTTTTATATTTTAATGACAAAAAAATAAATAAATGGGAAATTTGTATTAAGAATGACACAAAAAATCAAAATATAAAGAAAATAACATTTTAAAATGATATTAACCTTAGTCAAAAAATATTTATTGTAAGTATGATTTACAAAGCTTAAACAAAACGGCCGAAAGGCACGATTTAAACGATGAAAGTAACTAGATTGCAAAATCTAGTTCCGCTTAACCGTTTGGAACAGACTGTATAATACTGGATGGCTATCAGTGGCGGCGTTAGCTCTTAAAATTTGGGCGGGCCAGGAAATTTTTTAGTCAAACTTGGCGGAGGAGGGGCAAATACAATTGATGAGCTAAAAAAGAAGGTCCTTATTTCTACAATACATTTTTCTCCAAAAAATTCTGGGGGGCCAGTTGGGGACCAGACCAGCTTTTAGGGGGGGCAATTGGGGGCTAGACCAGTTTTTGCCCCCCCCCAGGACCCTCCGCTAGCACCACCATCGATGTCTAGGAATATTTGTTCTATAATCACATCAAAATCAACAGATTTTTGTTGATTACTTAATATTTTTCAAAAAAATTTAAATAATTAGCTACAATTCGTTTTGTTTTTTTCTGATTTAGCTTCCTATTCAAGTTTTCATTAGATTAATGAGAAATATATTGATAAATGGCTTTATTTTTTTCAATTTCAGAAACGTATTTCTCACTATTAACAGTGTGTTATTGTTACAATGATTTATAAGTTTTTCATAAGGCGTTCATAGAGTAATAGGAACCTTCTCAACTGCTCAGCTGTTAAAATAATTTTGTCAGAAACACAAAAACTGCAATATTTTTCAAAAATGCAATCTGATCAAAAATTCCTTTTGTACGTTTCTGGCTCAGATCAATGTACAATAACTATAATTTTAGTTTAACCCCTTTGGTTAAAGGGGGCGGAACAAGAACTTTTTTAGCACATTTTTGGCTAAAATCGGATTTAAAAAAACGAATTTCAAAAAGCTCTTTTTCGTTCCTTAATCTACATCCTAAGAGCAATCTTTTGATACCATACAATAAATTTTTAAAAAAATATTTTTTTTATCAACGACATAAATATCGATATTTTTCGAAATACTAATCTGATTAAAAAATTCCAGTTGAACTATTCCTGTTCCTATCTATGTTCATTATGGAGATTTTTTTCAGAGTTTTAGATCAACCCCTCTGAGAGATAGGGTGGGGCTAAAAGTTTTTTGACATATTTCTAGCAAAAATCCCATAAAAATAAAATTTGTGTGATGATCCACGCATCAAGGGGTTTCCTTTGGTATGCCACTCAAAATTTTAAAAACATATTTATTTTTTCATTAAATACATAATTGTTTATGTTTATCTCGGGATGTGTTTTTTTGAACTATTATTTTTGCTATATATGGGTTGAAGAGTTGTATAGGCATTCCAAATTTCTACTTTTTATGTTAAGCCGTTTAGCTACAGTTTTTAGACAGACAGACAGATTCATGAGTGCCGTTATAAGGTTTTTTTGGTGGTCATACCTACAACAGCACTGCACATGATGAGCGACAAAAAACTGTATATTCAATAATTACGTATATATAATAGTTATGTATATATAATAGTTACTGCATTCTGTGGCAAGTCTTCTTCTAAATATTGAATTATATGGCCGTTTAATTTACGAATATCATCGCATACAAGTTCGCAATTTTCCTTCCAAAACAGAACTACCCGCATAGTTAATGCTTTAGGATATTGATCAGAATGCAGGCTGAAATTAATAGAAATAGGTATATTAACACTACCTTGTCTGTACATCCATCAATGTCTCTTATATAGGTATAAACATGGCAACAATAGCGACCTTAATCTTTAAAGATCCACCCGATATGATACGAGAAATAAGAACGATATTAGAACAAAATACAAAATACTACAGAACTCTAGATATAGTTTTAATTTTTACGCTGTTAAATTTTATAACGATCTTCCATCTTCATTAAGAAACTCAAACATGGCTAAATTTGAAAGCATTTTACTCCTCTAAAGAATTCCTATTTAATAATTCCAGTGGTTTGATGGAATTTTTTGACTCATAAAATACCTATTTATCCTTGCCTTTTGCTAGAAATTTAAAAAATTACTTATGACTTTCATAATATTAATTTTGAACATGTATTATTTACAATGATTAATTAATTTTTGAATGAATGCATTTTTTAATATTCTTTTTTGACTTGTATAAACATTCTTTGTGATGTAAGTAAACATGAATAAATGTTTTTATTATTATTATTATATAAAATCAAATCTACTCTAATAGGGGCTTATGCGAAGACAGTATAATGATAGAATAGTACGTCTAGCATGGGATCTTCATCCCATTCTAGACGTATTATTCGCATTGGTGAGAAAAAGACCTAATAGGCGACCCAGGTTAAGATGAAGAGATGTTAAAACCGATCTACGTGTCTTGGGTATCGATGATGTGAACAATATCATGCTAGACAAACAGAAATAAAGACTAATTTTTAAATTTTTTACGTATTTAATAAGCAAAGTTAGTTGGATACTATTTATTTTGATTTTGCTAAAGCATTCGACCGTGTAAATCACAAACTTTTAATCTACAAACTCAAAAATTGCGGCATTTCAGGTCAACTTTTAAACTGATTTGTTTCTTATCTCACAGATAGATATCAAATTGTTAGAATTAAAGATTATTTATCAGAAAAAATTCCAGTACCGTCAGGCACCCCCGGACAAGGGGCCCACTTATCTCCTCTGTTATTTTCAATATTTATTAATGATATTACTAGTATTTTAAAAACTGCTTACTGTTTACTCCTCGCAGATGATTTAGAATTATTCTGTAAAATACATAATATTCGGGATGCTCAACTACTACAAGATATTTTTATAGACATATTTCTTGAAGAAATTACTTATTACTAACCAAAAATGCAGATTAATTATATATACAAGTTGCCTCAAAAGAAATTTTATATTTATTTAGCTTACTGCGTGAACGCAACGTATCCGAGGGGCGCGGGGGTTATGTCAATCGGTAGCCTGGCTCTTGGGAATTCAGTCGCTATGGAGCGTTTCTCGGGAGCAGACCGCGCGTTATGCGTGCGAGAGTTTTACAAAAACGGTGATTCGGCGACTATATACAAAATTCAATTGGTGCAAGAATTAAAGCCCCAAGATGCCAGTCAGAGGCTTAATTTCGTAAATCAGGTGATTGAGCGATTTTCAACGTTTACCAACATTTTGTTTTCGGATGAAGCTCAGTTTCATCTTAATGGCCACGTAAATAAGCAGAACTGCCGCTACTGGAGTGCAACGAATCCGAAACGCAAACATCAGAAACCCCTACATTAGCCTGAAGTGACCGTATGGGCTGCGAGGTCGGCGCGAGGAATTATCGGCCCTTATTTTTTTGAAGACGAAAGGGGGCGTGCAGTTACAGTGAATTCAGAGCGTTATGTGGAGATGTTAGACAACTTCTTGGTACCTGAACTGCAAAACTTTCCTGGCTATAACCAAAGAACATGGTTCCAACAGGACGGAGCAACTTCACACACGTCCAATATGTCTCTGCCACGTGTTCGTGAAATTTTCTCAGGTAAATTGATCTCCCGGAGAGGTGACATAAATTGGCCTCCACGCAGTCCAGATTTAACCCCTATGGACTTTTTCTTATGGGATTATCTTAAATCTAAAGTTTACGCCAATAAACCGACTTCACTCGCTCATTTGAAAGAAAATATCCGTCACGAAATGGCAGCCATCCCTGAGTCCACCTGCCGAGACGTCATAAGTAATTTTACTGTTCGATTAAATGAGTGCCGATAACGCGAGGGTCTACATTTAGACCCTCGCGCATTATTTTTAAGAAATAAATCCCCAAAAAGTGTATTTTAATAATTAATAAACATTTTTTCTATATACGGCTTACTTTTTTTTTTTAATCGATCCACTAAATATAAAATTTCTTTTGAGACACCTTGTATTTATAGGACTTTATAAGCAGTTTAACTATGTATATATGTACAACTATAATGATAACTTTTACAAATATAGGTAATAATCAGAGAATGGCAAATAAATGCAACGTACTTTTGCCATAGGCGTGCTATTTTAAATTTTATTTTGAACGAATAATTCTGTAATAATTTTTAACTTCTTTTTACTTATAAAGCGCCCTCTCTGATATTAACATACTATATATAGACTGTATTGGGTATATAAGCTGTTCACTTTTGTAAGAACAAATAGGCGAGGAAACGAAGCAGTGAACTTCCGATTTTTGGCGCAGTAAGATGAATTTACATGCGGTTTAGTGCATTCGATTCGTTAGAGCCTCAGGAAATTTTGTGAACCAACGCGATCAATGCAAAATGAAAAACTGCATTTGTGCATAAGAAAAATGCATTGGAAAAGTGCATTTTCCAGAGTTGCAAAATCAAAAATTTATAACTCGGTATAAATTCACTAAAATAAGTCAAATTTTGATACTCGGGAGTTTTTGGGGTCGCTGAACACGAATATCGGGACGAGAGAAGTGTCCGAGGTACCTGGTGCCCAGGGTGGACACTACGTAAATCGTCTCCCAGAGTTTTATGCAAATTTGATACAAAAGCAGTTGAATCACGTTACTCGAGGGTTTTTGGGGTCGCTGAATCCGAATATCGCAATAGCGAACGTCTCCGAGGTACCTGGTGATCAGGGTGAGCGGTACTTACCCTCGTCTCCTAGAGTTTTATGCGAATTTGTTACAAATGTGGTTGAAATACGTTATTCGAGGTTTTTCGGAGTAATGTAACAATGTTTTTTCAATAAATACTTTTTATAAATGCGTATAAAAATATTTTTATACGCATTCACCAAGTTATTTTAAAAAAATTGAAACCATTCAGAAAAGTTTTGTCAACTTTATCTTTTGTAAATTAGGAATTAATAAAGATAATTATCAAAACCACGAGAGATTACACATGTTAAGATTCCAATCTCTTGAGAAGAGAAGAAAATGGCTGAAAGTATTTTCGCAAATAAAGTTTTGAGCGGCATTATTGACGCACCAGACATACTAAAGCTGTTTAACATACTCGTTCCTGCCTACCCTTCTAGAACAATCAATTTACTTTCTATCTCTCACAATTCCACTGAGTACGGTAAACATTCAGTTATTAACAGACTGTCTGCAAGTTTTAATAATACTTACAATAATTTGGATGTATTCTCTCTCCCAAATCCTGGCTCAAGTGCTATGATTAAACGAATTAAAAGTAATAAACATTTTTGTAACCCATAATTTATTTGTAAACAAAATTTTAATTTATGCAAAGATATTTTATATTAATATGTACCATTTAGTTTTAATTATTGTTTTATTGGCCATTGTACCTATGTACCTTTATTTTATATTATAATTACACTGTTAAATTTGTATGTTTAGGTTTAAGTGTTTATGTATGAATTGGGCATTGCCTGCCTGTAAAATATCCAATAAATAAATAATTCATTCATTCAACACCCACCTAGGGTTGTAACTACTATTGAGTACTTTTTAATAGCAGAAGTAGTAGTAGTGGTATATTAAAACAATAAATAACTAGTGTACTTGTAAAATTTTGTAACTGAAACATACCAGACTAAAATTCAAATATTTGTTTATACTTCTGAAACAAATTTCATTCTAGCTAAATTCCCATAGATTATTCACGGATGTAGAAGTTTACAGACATTATCATCATTTGTCGCTGTTGGCATGTTGGCAGAGAGAAGTCGATCATGTTCTCTTAATCTCAAGTGCCGATAAATGCTGCCAAATAGTTTTCCGATGAAAGATTTATTTGTTTTTATTTTAAGATACTTACAAAATCTTTCCGGTTTACTAGAAATTGTTTACTAGAAGTATTTGAAGTTTTTCAAATTTTGTGTTTTTATGGAAAAAGTGGGAGTTGGTAATGCTGTGTTTGTAATATCTGCATCTTTAGCATTCTTTGGGTCTGAATTGTCACCATAATTTACGCAGCAGTAAATGTTCAATTTTAAAAATGGGATCTTAAAGTGTCCATACACGGTCACGCAATTGTCTGGACCAGAATAATTTCCCGTCCCAGCTCTTGCGTAGCACCCCTTTTTTGTATCGTGATATCGCTCAATTATCTCGACGGAGTAAAGTGATATTCTCTTAGTTGTATTCGTTTTTAGGGTTTTGTAGGTATGACCAAAAAACCCTTATACCGTCATTTTGTCGTCTGTCTGTCTGTCTGTCTGTCTGTCTGTCTGTCTGTCTGTCTGTCTGTCTGTCTGTCTGTCTGTCTGTCTGTCTGTCTGTCTGTCTGTCTGTCTGTCTGTCTGTCTGTCTGTCTGTCTGTCTGTCTGTCTGTCTGTCTGTCTGTCTGTCTGTCTGTCTGTCTGTTCGGTTAAAATTGTAGCCAAACGGCTAAACCTAGAGAGTTGAAATTTGGCATGCTTATACAACTCTTTGACTCGCACATAGGAAAAATACTAAAACATCTAAAAAACATACCCCCCTAAAAATATAAACAAATATGTGCTCATCGAAAACAAAAATATTTTTTTTAAATTCTGAGTACGGTATCAAATGAAAGCCCTTAGTACGTGGATTAACGATCAAATTTTTATTTTGGCAAACCAAATTATTTTGAAGCGATTTTTGCCAAAATTGTGCAAAAAATTTTTTGTCCCACACCCTGTAGCCCAGTTGGTTTAAACTAAAAATCTAAAAAAATTCCAAGTAATGTATATTGGTGTGAACCGAAATAGTACAACAGGAATTTTTGATCAGATTATGTTTTCGGAAAATAACGCATTTTTTGTGGTTTTTGGTTCACAAAGTACAAAAGTTATACCAATGTAAGACACTCATATGCAAAGCGTCCGATGGCGCAACGGGTTAGAGCGCTGGTGTCGGAAGCTAAAATTCTCTGGAAAACGAAGGGTTTCGAGTTCGAGTACGGAGGGAGTGAGTTTTATTTTTTCTGTTTTTTTTTTGCATTTTTATTATGTTGAAATTATATTGTCAAAATTCTAGTTATATTTTGACAAATGTTGTATTTAATTTTTAAGAGCGTAAATTTAATAAACATGCTTATTATATGATTAACAGACGATAAATTATTTTAAAAATATCGTTCATTTTGCCGTGATTACTATAAAGTAAAATTTGTCCTACACACTCAGCATACCGCCTTCACTTATTATATACCTGCGAAACCCTGAAATGTGTGAATATTCACACTTCACATCAATTTTTAAGGTTTTGTAGGTATGACCAAAAAAAAACCGTCAGTAAATTGTCAAAGTTGCCATTTCAGAATTATAGAGTTTTGCACGATAAAAAACAACTTTTTAATGACTGTCATAAAAATTAACCATAATCTCTTATTATGCCTTATTTTAGTTTACTGATATAATTCTTTATTTCCCTATGCCTTGCGGCGTTTATGGTATGAACCATTACAAATAAAATAAAAAATAAAATAATATATCATACAAGACATATTTGATATTTAATAATTTAACAATTTTTTATCTCATTTATTTGTTCCTCCTCCAGTGTCCCTCTCTTTCTTCCTATTCTCATTGCAGCTTCGCTCTCCGAGCTCATTCCTCCTTTCTTCTAGTTCTCGCGCCCATCTTTCTCCCTTTGCTTCCTTATTCTTCAGTTCCTTTATCTCTTCCTCCCAGACTGCCACCTCCTTGCAATTATTAGCTAAGAGCTCCAAGATTTCCTCTTCTTCCTTGCACATTTTCCAGAGCTTGTCCTCTGGCTTTGCCCAATACCTATTGTTAAAATAGACAAATCCCTACAAAATCCTAAAAATGAAATAAAAATCTTAACATCTTCATACACTTGATTAGATGAGTTACGTCCGTAAGTTAGTAATTATAGTTGAAGCTAATGGGATTCGGACCAGTCAGAAAATAAAAACAAATTTATTAATTTCGCTAACGTTTCGATTTTAATTTAAATCTTCATCAGAGCTTAGTTAATAGTCACGATATAAAATAACAATTTTAAAATTAATAAAGAACACATCATATTGTCCGGTTATTGAACTCAGAGATAAGCAATCTTCATACACAGTAAAAAATTAGTAAGTGTAAAAGGTCATTCTCAGTTTGGTTAAAATGTTAATGTTCAAATTTTCATTTAAAAAAGTAAAAACTTCACTATTTTTAACCAAATCAACGTGTAAATCTTCATTTGTTCAGATAGTGGTATTTTTATGAAATATTACTTTTTCAATGTTAAAATTAACACTAGTTATTTTCCAACACTATAATTTAACCAGTATGTACGTGTATACTTTACACTAAATTTAACCTAAAAGGAAGTGTAAATAATTAACACAAAAAGCGAGGGACTTCTTGGTACACTAAAAGTTCATTTTTAAGTGTACCATGAAGTCCCTTTAACCCTTTTTTTAGAGTCTATCTTTGAAATTATAATAAACGGGTTATATTATAATTATTAAATTAAATTTAAAAATCAGCTGTGGCCACCACAAGACCTACAGCCATCACAAAGTACTTGTATAAAATACATTCTAGCAGCAGAGTAGAAATAACTGGGCCTAATATTTTCATGCAGAGATATTATTTATCATGACCATGGAGACGTTACATATAAGTATGCAAAAATAGATACATGGAAAAAATGTCCATGTTTTCGTTTCATCAAATAATGCCTCAAATAAAAGTTGTTATACTCTATCTCTGAAAGACTGATAGTAATATAATTTACTATTTGTAATAAGTTATTGTATTATCACACAGAAGCGGTAAAATAAAAGCGACAAAATATGAATAGTTCGAAACGAAATATTGTTAAAAACAACCGAGTGTGCCGCACATAGTATATGGGAATACGAACTAGGGTTAAACACAATAGGCCATAAAAATTTGACCATAAAATTTTGAGGAAAAATATGGTCACAGGGGTGTGTTTAATGATATGATAAATATGGTCACAGATGTGCGTTTAATAAAATGATAAATAGTAATATAGAAATACACAAAACCAATTTAAACGTGTTTAAAATGTGCACGCTACTGGTAACAGTCTAAAAAAATGATTTATTACTATCAGGCTTTCAGAGATAGAGTACAGTTATTGCTTTTATACCAACTTTTGTAAAATAAATTTTTTTGAAATATTTTTCTGTTAAATATTCCCAAAAATCTCAAAATCGACACGAGAAACCGATTTTTACCAAAAGTTGATCAACTCGTTTCAAACAACATTGATGTCAAAAATTTAAATATGAAGTTTCATAAAAATCCTTTTACCCGAATTTGCACTGCACGTGTACAGAGACAGACAAACGGACAGACAGACAGACAGACAGACAGACAGACAGACAGACAGACAGACAGACAGACAGACAGACAGACAGACAGACAGACAGACAGACAGACAGACAGACAGACAGACAGACAGACAGACAGACAGACACACAGACACACAGACAGACAGACAGACAGACAGACAGACAGACAGACAGACAGACAGACAGACAGACAGACAGACAGACAGACAGACAGACAAACAGACCGACAGACATCATGCTAAAAATATTCAAAACGTTATGTAGGGACCTCAATTCGTGGAGATCCATCGAAATCTCGAAATTTCAAAATCGGTATGATCACAATATCTCCCTTATATACGTTGGCGGTCGGTAAAAATGTTATGATTTAAAAATATGAAAAGAACATTTTCTTGGGGGGGGGGGGGGGGAGGTCACTGACCATTTGCCCTTAATTAAAAGCCACCGTTACTGGGAACAATACATCTTATGTTACGTACTTTGCAACTCATTTATTTATTGTTTTAATTTTAAACAGATAGTGAATATGCAAAGAGATACTCCTAACAATAAAAATAAAAATAAGAACATGAAACGATCAGTTATAACTTAAAATAAAGTGTCCATCTGTTTCTATAATCTTGTAGTATACTCAAAAGAACAAAAACTAAATCCATTCCGTTTGAGATAACCGCAATAATATTAAGATGCAGTCCAAGTACTGCATAACAATTCAGAAATATGAAATGAAACAAGATATTACCGTGCGGTCTGTTTAAACTTGTTTCAGTAGTAGAGGTTTAAAAGTTTATTACCTTACTTGAAAACTACCACAACTAATTCCACCACAATTAGTTACTCTTGAAGCTAAAGTTTATTTCTGCTCACAGCGGGGTTTATTCTTCGGGTGGCTACAGTAAATACTGTTAGTTTGTCGTTTAAGCTGAAATGAACCTACTAGTTTTTCATTGAATGTGTTGTTTTAGCTGACTTGTGAGAAGACTCTGTGTCTTTGCTGACAGTGGCAAGTTAAAAATTAATTTAACTTGAAGACAAAAGATACATTAAAACTTAAATTCTTAAAGCATTTTTGCGAACATACTTTATGACTATGAGTATGTATAACCAAAATATGTGATACAAAATACCAGAATATGTGAATGGGGCTGCAAATTATAAAATTGTATATACTTTATTGTATAATAAAAAATTGAAGTGAAGTTTGTAGGTATTTAATAAGTGTAATATGCCAACATATACTGGATGTCTAGATATAATATTATATACAAGGTGTTTGTTTGAAACGGGGCACCCCGAATATCTCCTTTATTTGTAAAGATACAAAAAATCTTCAGAACAAAAGTAAACTAGACAAAAAGGCCCATCTAAAGGTTACTATAAGAATTCTGAGGCACTTCCGGTTTCACCGGAAATGATGTCAACTTTTGATCTAGCATAGGGAAACGATAATTTTATATTTTTTTCCTAAAAGTACATTAAATTAGCTTTACAATGACACCAAAAAGTCATATTTTTATGTTAACCATTTCAAAATGACGACCATTTATTTACAAAGAATAATCAACATAAGTTTTACAAAGTTGAACGTAGCAAGCTTTGAAAACAATAAAAAAAAGAAACAAAATGTCTCTAAAATAAACTGTTATAACTAGTTATTATATGAAATAAAATGAAATAACTTAAATTTTAATTTTTCAATTATTTTTTTTATAAATAACAAGAGTTTAATAGTTTATTTTGCTTATTTTTGTTCGAAAAAAAAAAAAAAAAATGTATTAATTGCTAGTAAGTCGTTATTTGTACCTAATTATGGTTTATGTACGATATACCAACGAAGAGATGACAGATATGGTTCTGATATACGGAGAGTGCCAAAGAAATGCGGTTAGGGTCCAGCGACTCTATCAGGAAAGGTATCCTGATAGAGCTCAGCCGAGAAGGCAGTATTTTGCCAAATTAGTGAACAAATTAAGCCAGCGAGGTTCTTTCTAAATTCAATAACGACGTCCAGAAAGAGCAAGAAAATGACGAAGAAAGAATATTGGCTTCCACTACGACTCGGAAGTGTCGGTGCGGGAGATTGCAAAAGAATGCGGTGTTTCACAATGGAAAGTCTGGAAGGTTTTAAAAAAACATGGGTTTAAGCCTTATAAACCGCATGTAAGCCAATTTATCCACGCAAATGATGAAGATCGCCGACTGAACTTTTGTAGTTGGTTTTTGGGTATATGGGAAAATGATAATCGCTTCCATTATAAAATAATGTTTTCGGACGAATCCAATTTTACCAGAAATAGTTTATTCAATAGGAATAATGTAAGACGTTGGTCGACGGAAAATCCCAGGGAATTAAGATCTTCCAGATTCCAACACAGGTTTGGTTTCAATGTTTGACTGGGAATTCTAGGGACAAAAATTGTAGGCCCAATTATTTACCATGGCAGCCTTAGAGCTAATAGGTATTTAATTTTTTTACAAAATGAAGTGGAGGATTTGTTGGATGATTTACCACTTGCTGATAGGATAGGAATGTGGTTCCAACAAGATGGAGCACCAGCTCATAACGCTAGAAACGTGTGTGGCTATTTAAATGGCCAATACCCAGATAAATGGATTGGAACGCATTCACTTAATCCCTGGCCTGCACGATCGCCGGATCTCACGCCAATGGATTTTTTCGTTTGGGGGTATTTAAAAGATAGAGTGTATCGGACAACACCAACGACAATAGAAGATTTAGAAGAAAGGGTTAGAAGTGCAATCCGGGATATCCAAGAGTGTACTCTTATAAGGGCGATGGAAGAGTTTTTATTAAGAATGAGAAAATGTGTGGAGAAATGTGTGGAATATTTTTTTTTTTTTTTGTAAAATAATTGTAAAAAGTAATAGTTTTTTTTTTCTAAATAGTCAAATAGTTTATTTTAGAGATATTTTGTTTCTTTTTTTATTGTTTTCAAAGCTTGCTACGTTGAACTTTGTAAAACTTATGTTGATTATTATTTTGTAAATAAATGGTCGCCATTTTGAAATGGTTAGCATAAAAATATGATTTTTTGGTGTCATTGTAAAGCTAATTTAATGTACTTTTAGGAAAAAAATAGAAAATTATCGATCCTTATGCTAGATCAAAAGTTGACATCATTTCCGGGGAAGCCGGAAGTGCCTCAGAACTCTTATAGTAACCTTTAGGTGGGCCTTTTTGTCTAGTTTAACTTTTGTTCTGAAGATTTTTTGTTTCAAACAAACACCTTGTATATCACATCAAAATCAACAGTTTTGATAATCACTTTTATTCGTTATTTGAGAACTAACAGCTTCCATTCAATTTTTGAAAACAAAATTTATATAATTTGCTAAATATCCCGCATTTTTTCTGCATTTGCTTCGTATTGGAGTCTTCATTAGATTAATAAGAAATATTTTGAGTGTAGTGTGGTGTGGTGTGAGAAACTAGGTTTGCAACTATTAAAAAAATATATAATTTTTTTAATATTTTTAATTTCAAAAAGATACACGCCATAAATACAAAAAATCCATAACATTATTAGCCATAATTTAACCACGAATTAA
The DNA here is from genome assembly GCA_963971575.1 of Liopterus haemorrhoidalis. Taxonomy (NCBI): domain Eukaryota; kingdom Metazoa; phylum Arthropoda; class Insecta; order Coleoptera; family Dytiscidae; genus Liopterus; species Liopterus haemorrhoidalis. Next base: position 13,200,455 of record OZ020617.1, read on the forward strand.
AAAATTAATTTTGTCAAAAACACAAAAACTGCCGTATTTTTCAGAAACACAATCTGATCAAAAATTCCTCTGGTACGTTTCCGGCTCAGATCAATATATGATATATTACCTATAATTTTTTCAGATTTTTAGTTTAATCCCTTTGAGTAAAAGGGACAAGAACTTTTTAAACACATTCTTGGCTAAAATCGTATTAAAGAAAACGAATTACAAAAAACTATCTATCGATACTTAATCTACGTCTTAAGAGTCTTTTGATACCACACAATAAATTTTAAAACAATATTTTTTTTGTCAACGACACAAAAAAATCGACTTTTTTCGAAAAACTTATCTGATCAAAAATTCCTGTTGAACTATTCCCAATAATGATTTTTTTCAGTTTTTTAGATCAGGCCCTCTGGGAGATAGGGTGGGGGACAAAAGTTTTTGACACCTTTTTGGCGATAAAAAAAAAATGATTTTTCAAAAATAAAAATTTGCATGTTTATCAACGGCTTAAGAGGTTTCATTTGATATGCCACTCAAAATTTAAAAAAATATATATTTTTTTATTAAGTACGTATTTGTTTATATTTATCTCGAGATGTGTTTTTTCAATTCTCAGTATTTTTCCTATTTGTTCGTCAAAGAATTGTATAACCATGCCAAATTTCAACTTACTATGTTAAGCCGTTTGGCTGCAATTTCTACCGTATAGGCAGACAGACAGACAGACAAACAGACACATGAATGACGTTATAGGTTCTTTTGATGGTCATATCTACAAAACCCTAAGAATATAAATTCAAATTCTTGATACTTTTAGACTGAAAAGTAACATTTTAATCTAACTTCATTACATTTGTGGGAAAGCTTGAAGATTGCTAGACTATTATAAAGGTAATGTAAAAGGGGTAAACTTGACCAAAAGTAAAACAAATACATATTAACTAACTTTTCACATAAACAATTGTACATATTTTTTTAATATTGTCAATTGTCGTCGTATAATACAATGCTGTTCGGTTACTTATTAAACCAGTGGCGAAGGGAAACCTCCGCTAGACTTGCCCTCCCATAAAAAAATATTTAAAAAAAAATGTAAATTAAAAAAAAAAATAATTTAAATATTTAGATAAATCTTCAAAAATACATCAAATTATGTTCTATACAATTTTTTGTCCAAGGCTTGCTTTACTAGTTACGAATTAATTATCATGACCATGGAAACGTTACATATAAGTTTGAACTTTGTTCATATATTTCACAGAAAATTATTCTAATACGGACATCAATGTCCATAATTTATTCTTAATTCCAAAGAAGAACACAAAAGGTTTCAAATTACAAATATCTCGTTTGAACAATTACTTTTCTTAATTGTAAAAAATAAAAATAATTGTAAACCAGTGGCGAAAGGAAACATCCGCTAGACTTGCCCTCCCATAAAAAAAATATTTAAAAAAAAAATGTAAATTAAAAAAAAAAAAAAATTAAATATTTAGATAAATCTTCAAAAATACATCAAATTATGTTCTATACAAATTTTTGTCCAAGGCTTGCTTTACTAGTTACGAATTAATTATCATGACCATGGAAACGTTACATATAAGTATGAAAAAATTGAGACTTTTGTTCAATAAATTTTTTCGATATATTTTTCTGTTGCTAAATATTCGCAAAAATCTTAAAATCGACACGAGTAAACTCCCATTTCTAGTCAACCGATTTTCATAAAAAACAATAGGGTTCTTCCCATTTAATATGAGAATTTTTTAGTACCAGAACGAACTCTTTAAGTTAAACCGTTTTTGAGTTATCGTGTATACACACAGACACACAGACAGACAGACACACACACACACACACACACACACACACACACACATACGGACGGCACTTCGAAAATAGGTTTTTTGGATTCCCTGGACCATGAAATGTGGTCATCCGTCAAAATCTCGACATCGAAAATTTTCGCGATTACAATACTTGCCCCTTATATATTAAGGTCGGGCAAGTAAAAATGTTACACAAAAAATATTTATTTAGCTGCTCTCCAATTTGTATGCTTACACGATACCTTAAAAAATCTATCAATATATTTAACATTATAAATACCTAGTATTTAAACTGGACAGGTAATTTTCAGTGGCGAAATATAGCAACATGGCTTCCTCATAACTAGTGATTCTTTACGTTCATATTTTATATTTTTTCATCATTAAATATAAAGTTATGCAAAATTCCTGAAAAATGGGGGTGAACTTGACCGACACGATCATCAGCACTTCTTACACCACTCTCCCAGTGGTGTAATGCTTGGTTTATATACGGAACAAGAATAAGGAATAGGAAATAAGAGTAGTGCACAAGATGTTAAAACATGGCTGCGCCGTATATCGGTTTATGTAGGAATGAAATGTAACTTAAACATAAGAATAGTTGGTAACATTCAACATTTTTATTCTTATTTCAAGAATAAGACACGATAAGCCTGCGCACAGCAATCAAAATGTCTGCCGTAATAAAGTTTGGTCAACAGATGTTTTTCAGTTGTGATCAGAGGGTTGTAAACAACAATAAAATGTTTTTAACGGTAATAAACGAAATTTTTTAAAAGGTTTTATGAATCAGAACCTGTCAAGTGACAAACGTTAAACACAGGCCAACGCAAGTACGCAGGCGCAGCGACGAAATGTTATGTCCTATATAAACGGTTTAATATTTTTTATTCTTGTGTACTATTCTTATTTCCTATTCCTTATTCTTGTTCCGTATATAAACCAACCATTAGAAGACAAGTGCTCCAATCAGATTCGGCGTCTTCGTCTGATTCAGAAGTTGTAGTTCCTAGTTCCCACTCCAATGCAGAGAAAGATTTGAATTCCGAGAGTAGCAATAGACTTGATGATCAAGAACACATAGAGCAAGGAAAAACCCCTGATGGTGAGAACTCGGTTGAAATAAAACGGGGCAAGTGGATCGTAGAGAAGTTTGCAGAAAAAAAAAAGAAAAAAACAAACATTTCATTGGTCAAATAATAAGAGTTTTAGACGAAGGTATTATGTATAACAATAAAATAGCTGAAAAGATGTGAAATAAATAAATTTACCTGGCATGAAAAACAAGAAGCAGATATTATTAGGCGAGAAGATATTGTCAAGATGCTTGTACCATTAAATTTCAATATGAGTTTAAACGCGCGTAGTTTATACATTTCTTATCAAATCTCATATTGTTTCTATATGTAAAGTAACGAATACGGTCCTGCCAAAGAATACCCTTGAAGTGGACGGCGAATCTTGAACATTAAGTTTTCCGAAAATTTTCGACGTTTATAGAAGGAAATAAGATTTATATATAACGCTCTGTGCCTGAGGCCGGAGGGTCAGTATTATTCAGACAGTGAAGCTCGGCAAGTCTTTAAGAGCTGTTAGTAAAGTTAAGGTCATCAATAAGTCAGTTTCATGCATTCAACGTCAGTGTGGAATTAGACAAGTAATTGAATTCAAGTGGAGATATTTAGTTTTGAATTCTGTACGATCACTGAGTGATTTAGTTAACCAGATACCTGGACTAGTCTGGACTGCATAGTGATATAGCTGGAACAGTTAACTCTGGATTAACTGTGGTAAAAGTGTAGTGACTAGTGGAATTTATTGCTTGTGGTATTGTTGTCTATTAAGTCCATTATTTAAGTAGTTTAGTAAAGATTTAAAATTAAAACCAAATTCTTGTTATATCCATTATTGTAACCACGTAATAGTTACTAAAAAGACTTCCTTTTACATTTACCTACCTTTACTATGAACTCCGTTGATTTGGAATCCTGGTTAAAAGATGTTTTTGATAAGAGATGTCTCAAGGGAAGCTCTGGAACATGAACATTGTGTCTGTAAATTATGTACCGATACAGTATATGTGCAATTAAGGAACCCGATAGTTGTATAATCAACAATACTAGGTCAACAAGATCACTAGTGTCTGTATACAATTAGGATGAAATGGCTATCTTGGAATTATAGGCACAGTGCCTGCATACAAATGTTAAACAATAATGTACATTCTGAGGACATTTTTACCCAGGGTCACCGCTAAAAATCGCGGGGCCCGGTGCAAGACTTCTTTGAAAATACCATATATATTATTTTTTTTACCTCATCTTTAATTAACAAAAAAATAAATAAATAAATTAATGAAAGTAATGAGAGAAATACTTGTCTGAGCTTCGTCAAACTGTACCCGGAATACAAAATTAAGCTTGTTGTTTTGAGCATGACAGTCCTCGGTGGGACGTAGGCGTCTTTCGAGCAGGAACTTAAGATTATATCTGCCTGTAGACCAGTTTCCAGCTCGTTGGAGTTGAGCATTATTTAACTAAATTCTCAATCAACTAAAAATTTGAATGAAAATGTAATCAAACTAAATTAATCACTATTTATTCAATCAATAATGAATGTAATCAAAAATCCTTAACTAAATGATAACTATTTATATATACTGACTATATAGAGTGACTACTAGTCACCTAATTACGTACATCCCGTTCTTCGGAATCAAATCATACCTATTTGAGTGTAATCCTGAAAAGATAAATCTCGATAATGCATTTATGAATTAATCCATATAGTATACATAATGCGGTGAGATAATACAATATCAACATATCAAAACATACGCGAGCACCAATATATATATTTCGATTGTGTTCATAACTAAATTTACAGAGAACTGAAGAATTAATACCTTGTCGTATATATAATCATTTACTTTATAATTGGAAAAGACAAATAAAAAAGTAATTATTTTTCTTCAAGAGCAGTTTAATGAGGCAAACTTATTGATATAATTAGTCTTTTTAAACGAACGAAATAACTTTTTGCAGAACCTTAAAAATGCTACTTAAAAATATTGTAAAGAAGTTTAATAGTTTTTTTTTTTTGCAAAAAAAATAAATAAAATAAAATAAAATAAACTTATTAAATTAAGGAAATAGGTGCTGTAGTCTAGGCCGGTCTCACACTCGAATCGACTACGTACGACTGCCGATTATGGACGACTTGAGTTCTGACATTGGAGGGAGCATAGGGGAAACTTTTTAAGATCGCAGCGCCATATGCGGCAAAGCTGGAACACTCGAAAGTGACATTAAACTCTTAGGGCCGAGAGTTCCAGTTCCTAATAAACTCTCTAATAGTTATTTGACACATAATATATTTATGAAGCTAATAAATTTATTGGTGATTTCCAAGTTACAAAATCCTTCTAATAGTTTATTAGCAACATAATTTTTTGTTTTTGCATTGGTATTTCTTATGAAGATAGTAACACGGTGCAAGAGGGATAGAGCTATACGTAAATTTGTAGAGCTAAAGTGAGATGAAATTTTGACACTGAATATTTCGACATTAAATATTTTGACAATAAATAGTTTGACTTGACATTCAATGACATTACGTATATTTTTTTGTGTTACTGTTAAAATGACAATTAAACGGCGTTCAACAAATTTTATCACAGAAAAAGAGGACAATATAGATAGAAGAGAAGTTAATAAAAATAGCATTTTATAATACAAAAGTGACTGAAAATAAGAAGACAGCCATATTTTGCTTTATTTTACATTCCTTAAACAATATGAATTAAACTTATCAGCAATTTTCAGCCACACATCTTTATTATTCTGCCAATAATTGCGTCTGTCTTCTTATTCTCTATCATTTTTATATAAATAGTAATGCTTAAAGTATTGTTTGTAGTGTGTTGTAATCGTAATTGAAATAAATACATATGTAAAAATAAAAGACAATGTTTATGTAAAAATATATATTTATATATTGTTCTTTATATATCACATTTACAATAAATGCCCAAAATATTCTAAAAACGGTTGTCCATAATTTATAAATTCACCCAAACAGATCGTCGATTTCGCCAAAATACAACTTAAATGTATATAAAACACTAAAATCACCATTATATAAATGTTTAAAAACTACACATTCGTATATTCTTTTAAAATTATACGGTTTTTAATTAAAATTGAAATATTAACACATTTTGCGAACTTGTTTTTGGTTATGTCACTTTATTAAGCACTTCATGTTGCCTATAAGTTATTAGAAAAATAAGCCTGTTTATTAGTAACCTAATAACTATTTAGGGGTGGAACTCTCGGAAAAAAAATTATGTTGCTAATAAACTTATTGGACAGTTTATTAGCAACTGGAACTCTCGGCCCTTAGTCGTGTATTTGTTTACATGGTGAAAATGAACACGAGTTGTATTTTTCCTGTTTTCCGAGCTTTTTTATTTAAAGGTAATCTACGAGTTACAAGATATGTAATAATATACTATTCTAAAGAAATATCGACGAAATTTTTAGTTGTTCATTGTATTTTTAATTCTTTTTGACTGTCAGTCAATATAATAGCAACAAAAATATGGTAAATATATTAGTAAAAATTAATATCTCTGCCTGAAAAAAGTAGAAGGGCCTTTTAATATATCAACTAATGATTTAGGCAAATTTTGGGTGGGGTAAGTGCTTTTTTACAGTCTTTTCTTGGACGTAACAAATCACTTTCCATAAAATGCAATGAACAAACGTGCATGCATAGGCTTGGATTTTCCCCCATTTTTAGTTTTTGGATCTATAAAAACTTACGACCAACTTTTTTTCTGCCTCCAAACGTCGTTTCAATTGATATTTTTTTCAATTTAGGTAAAGTATAGAATGTTTAAGAGGGATTCTTCCTTATTCACGATTTACATTGTGGCACACAACTAAATTGATTGTTTTTTTTTCCATGATTCACAAAAATAAAACACAAACAACAAAAAAAACACGTATTTCTCCATTGAACAAAACAAAACAATGTAATTCTCGTACCTTTCGTAAATTGCCACCAGATGTCATGGCGCTTAGGAAGTTTCTCCTATACTTGACAGAATAATTTGTCCTTCACAGGTGGTTGTTGTGCTGTGGTTGCCGTGAATTTTGATTCAGATTTTTCGTATTTGTAGGTTTTATTCGTATTCGAATAATTTGAAAAGATTAATGGGTTGTTATACCTGGTTGAAAGTAGTTTGTTGATGAGGCAAAGTAGAATACGTTCAAGAAGAATGGAATGGGTTAATCAAATATTCCTGAAGAGAGAAGAGCATGACGATTTTCACCATTTAATGGACGATTTGAAGAAAGATCCCGAGATATTCTTAGACTACTTCCGTATGATTTTGGACACGTTCAGCTTTATCTGGAAAATGTCAAATCTGAGCTGACGAAACACATCTCTGGAATGGTAATCTGTAATTTTCTGATTCCACAATCACTCGAACTAAAAGAATTAATTTTTCCGTGTCCATGATTACTCACAAAAAATCAAAAAAAAAACTGTAAAAAGTCGTGCGAGCCTGCGAGCCTGCTGGTATCGAATCGCAGGACTGAAATAAACGCGTTTTTTCTATTTTATTCTTATTTTATAATATTTTACATTTCTCTAATTTCACTAACTATAAATTACTATTTATACCTCACTGACTAAAAACATGCTCTGTAAGTGTAATTTTTGTCAATAAACTTTATTATTATTATGGGGTTTGTCAGGTCTTGACAAGCGTCCACTAATCTCAAACTTCAGCAACCTTTTGAGCCGCGTCATACTAGAGACTAGTGGAGCTAAATACACACGACTGCATCCCAAACCCTGGCGATATGCAGCCCGCGGAAATTACGCTAGATCCAGTGCCCGCACAATGCGGAGTGACCCGAGCAGCACTGCTTTCTGCATCCTGCAGATCAAAGAGTTGGCAGAAGATCTACAGGCGGGAATGGACTCGATTTCCCTTCGATAGGAGGCTTTCATGCCACCCAAAACACCAACTATCAGGACTACAAGCTTAACTTTATACCCGGGATACAGCTTTCTAAGCTCGGACAAGAGGTCCATATACTTGGACCTCTTTCCTCCTCCTTGAGAGAGATATTCTTCTCAGCTGGACTTGAGAATTCGATCACAAACATCTGTTTGGTCTCGATATCCAGGAGGGTTATGTCCGGCTTAGTGGCTGTCAGTAACCTCGAGGTGGGGAAGGAGTAATTCCAATAAATTCGGCACTTGGAATTTTCCACCACCGACTCTATGTCAGAAGGGACGTACGGTATAACCGGTATTTGGTCAATACCATAGGCATGTCTAAGATGATAGTAGAGCACGCGGAGAGCAGCATTATGTCGAGACACGTAGCTCGACGCTGCAAGAGATGGACAAGCAGACAGAATGTGCATAATCGTTTCAGGATGGTGGTGGCAGAACCTACAGAGTGTGGACTACGCTATTTGGAATATGCGGGCCCTGTACGCCAAAGTATTTATAACACCATCCTGACACGCAAACACAAAACCTTCTGTTTCCGATCTCAAACCAGTAGACTTAAGAAACGAGAACGTGAGTTCAGTGGACAACTCTAGACTTTTAATATGTTTGAAGAACACAGAGTGCATACTTTTACTCATGTGTTCTTTTGTCAACATGTCTGTCTCGCCTCGTTTTACCGAACCGGTAACTCTGTTGTACTCCTCCCGAGAGAGTTGTACTCCAGCGTTTTCCCTGGTGGGACTCAAGTCTGTCAGGTTAAATCTCGTTGCTGCTCTTCGCGCTGCCTGGTAAAGAAACGCCCCTTTGCCACTAAATTCGTGCTCACTAACGAATTGTAATAACATGAATCTCCATATCTGCCTAAGACGTGCCATATACTTGCTGCGAAGAGCCTGCTTAATAAGAGTGACATCCTGGACACCCCTCTCACTGATGCCTAGAAATGTGTAAGACCCTTCGGCATTATTATTATTATAATTACTATTATTATATTACTTTCATCGAACGCGTATTTTCTACTCTTTTTGCAGATATTTACGACCTTCTTTGTTATATTTTATAATAAATTGGCGGATCTATAAAATTCCGTGCAACGCAAGGTTAATCTGTCAGTAAATAAATAAAGTAAATCCGAGTGTTTTCAAGATCTTGAAAAAGACCCTCGCTAATATTGCGATGTTTACATGACGCATATTTGAGGTCTCGCGCTATTCATTCGTGAAGGGATAATAATGGGGAATAATGCAGAACATGTGAACACATTTATTTAATTGTTTGGAAAATATTCGATATGTATGTTCAGTACAAATACTGCGAGATTCCAATCATACTGTTTTGCATTTCATTTCAAATATTATTGATAATATTCGATGCAATAACATTTACAAACCACAATATTTGTAATATCGTTCATACGGAAATTAATATAAACCAATTAGAACAAAGTGATTTAAATATTGGGTTGTTACATAAGCCCGTTCGTTTTTTACCGACCGCCAACATATATAAGGAAGGTATTGTGATCATACCGATTTTGACATTTCGAGATTTCGATGAATCTCCACGCATTGAGGTCCCCACATAACGTTTTGACTATTTTTAGCATGATGTCTGTCGGTCTGTCTGTCAGTCCGTCTGTCTGTCTGTCCGTCTGTCTGTCTGTCTGTCTGTCCGTCTGTCTGTGTACACGTTCAGAGCAAATTCGGTTGAAAAGATTTTTATGAAATTTCATATTTAAGGTTCTGCTATCAATGGTACGAGTTGATCAACTTTTGGTAAAAATCAGTTGACTAAAAATGGGAGTTTACTCGTTTCGATTTTAAGATTTTTGTGAAGATTTCAAAACAGAAAAATATTTAAAAAAAAATTATTGAACAAAAGTTGCTATAGAAGCAATAACTAATAACTTTTATTTTAGACGTTTTTTGATAAAACGAAAAATTGGAATAAGTCTCAATTTTTACTTGCCCGACCTTAATATATAAGGGGCAAGTATTGTAATCGTGAAAATTTTCGATGTCGAGATTTTGACGGATGACCACGTTTCATGGTCCAGGGAATCCAACAAACCTATTTTCGAAGTGCCGTCCGTATGTGTGTGTGTATCTGTGTGTCTGTGTGTCTGTGTTAATACACGATTACTCAAAAACGGTTTAACTTAAAGAGTTAGTTCTGGTACTAAACAATTCTCCTAATAACTGGGAAGAACCCTATTGTTTTTTATTAAAATCCGAAACCGGAAACGGAAGTTATTAAAATTCGTAACTAGTAAACCAAGCCTTGGACAAAAAATTGTATTGGACATAATTTGATGTATTTTTGAAGATTTACCTAAGCCTTTTTTTAAATTTAAAAAAAAAAAAAAAAATTATTATTATTATTTTTTTTTATGGGAGGGCAAGTCTAGCGGAGGTCTTCCTTCGCCACTGGTTTCATACTTATATGTAACGTTTCCATGGTCATGATAAATAATATCTCTGTTAGAAAATATTAGGCCAAGTTATTTTTACTCTGCTGGTAGAATCTATTTTATATAACTACTTTATGATGGCGGTCGGTCCTGTGGTGGCCATAGCTGATTTTTTCATCTTTTATTCAATAAAGTTTACGTTCTAAATAATACTTTTATTATTACTATCCATTATTATCTATCACTTCGGACAAACGCTTAGGCAATTTCATAATAACAACTTTCCAGAAGGTTCCGTCTTTGTTCTCGAAAAATCTGTCCAGGTGAATTTTGATGTCGTTCACAGAAGTGAATTTTTTTCCGTTAAGGGAATTTTGTAGAAAGCAGAACAAATAGTAGTCGGATGGTGCTATGTCTGGATTATATGCTCCGACTACCATTTGTTCCGCTTTCTACAATATTCCCTTAACCGAAAACAGTTCACATCTTTGGCGATATCAAAATTCACCTCGAGTGATTTTTCGAGAGCAAAGACGGAACCTTCTGGAGAGATGGCATATGAAATTGCCTGAGTGTTTGTCCAAAGTGATAGAAAATAATGGACAGTATATTTGATAATAAAAGTTTTGGTATAACTAGGGAATAGGTACCTACGCAACTGCGCATGTGTCATACTGCGTCATACCACACATGATTTGTTCAATGTACGGTGATTCTAAAAAGGTGGCATTGTTATGTTAGTGTGAGTTTGTTTTGTCATTAAACTAGAACAGACTTTCCCAAAGTATGTTCCGCGGAACCCCAGGGTTCCGCAATACAATTCAGGAGTTCCGCCGGACATGGTGCTATTTATATCACTCTTGTTTCATAAAAATGGATACTTAAACCAAAGGATTTAAGATATAGTTAAAAATTTATTCAAGAAAAATACAAAAATAAATATAATGCAGTACACAGAAAAAACAACTTTCTGTTCTGATATATATATAACCAATATCTTCATTTATCAAAAAGGGCTATTTGGTTTTTGTTACCGTTTGCAATTAGGTACAACTGTGTGAATCTGGATATTTAAAATACGCTGATACAAAATCGAAATATCACAGTAAACTAAATGCTGCACCAGATATGCGAATTTGATTATCCAATATTATACCAAATTTTGAAAGAATATTAGAATTTAAAAAACAAAAGCATGCTTCTCCTTAAACCTAGCTGTATTAGAAAAGAGTCTCACACTTTATATGAAAAATATGAATTCATTATTATTATTATTATTATTTTTTTTTTTAATTTGAATGCTCTAGTTTTTAGGAAGACGATGAAAATGACTACTAATTTATAAACTCTTACTTTTTTTATCGTATTTATAAAACAAAAAAGTTTGCAATAACGTAATGTTTTTTTTTTACTTGCCCGACCTTAATATATAAGGGGCAAGTATTGTAATCGCGAAAATTTTCGATGTCGAGATTTTGACTGATGACCACGTTTCATGGTCCAGGGAACCCAAAAAACCTATTTTCGAAGTGCCGTCCGTATGTGTGTGTGTCTGTGTGTCTGTGTGTGTGTCTATGTGTGTGTCTGTATGTATACACGATAACTCAAGAACGGTTCAACTAAGAGAATTCGTTTTGGTACTAAAAAATTCTCCTATTAAATGGGAAGAACCCTATTGTTTTTTATAAAGATCGTTTGAATAGAAATGGGAGTTTACTCGTGTCGATTTTAAGATTTTTGCGAATATTTAGCAACAGAAAAATATTTCGAAAAAATTTATTGAACAAAAGTTACTATAAATGCAATAACTAATAACTTTTATTTGAGACGTTTTTTGATAAAACGAAAAATTTTAAAAATTGTTTATAAAATTATTTAAAACTTTTCCAAGTCTCAATTTTTTTCTATTTATATGCAACGTTTCCATGGTTATGATAATTAATTCGTAACAAGTAAACCATACCTTGGACAAAAATTTGTATTGAACATAATTTGATGTATTTTTGTAAATATTTAAAAAAAAAAAATTTAAATTAATTTTTTTTTATTTTATTTTTTGGGAGGGCAAGTCTAGCGGAGGTTTCCCTTCGCCACTGGTTTTATATTTAAAGTTGTATAAAAAAATTCCAATAAAAGGGTTCCTTAATTTTTTGAACAGTGTATTGGGGTTCTGCGACAAAATAAGTTTGGGAACCACTGAACTAGAAGATGGGTAGCTCGCTTCGCTCGGCTTCTTCTAACCAAACTCTTACTAACCTAACCTAACCTAAGATAGTGTTTTGTCACTAAACTAGAAGATGGGTAGCTCGCTCGACTTTTTCTAACTCGCTGTAAATCTTGTAACGCTGTAGGTACCTATTCCCTAGTTTAACCAAAGATTTTTTTTAGAGTGTATATTTTATTGAATAAAAGGTGAAAAAAAAAACGAACGACTTTTTGCATACGCCTTCGATCATATTGTATATGAAACGGCCATCCATTTAGATTTTGTCTGCTTGATGCTGATTTCTAGGTCATCAGATCTGGCTTCTCTAACCAGTTCCATCTTCGGATACTGTATTCCAGAAACCTTATTTAATAAATATCTATTGAATTTTTCAACATCATTTTCAGAAAAAGTCGATTCTACAATAAATACTTATACTTGACCCGGAAAGCCATCCTGCTATAAAAGATGTTCTATTCTAGCGTAAAAATAGTGTGTACTCCGTACTTCATGTCTCTTGTCAGACGCGAGAGCACATTGCACTTTTTCTGGAATGACCAATATATAGATTCCAAAGAAATACTCAATGTTTGTTTACTTTGGAAAATTCTTTGTGCTTCCATTCTATGTTACATGTAACAATGACTTCGATTGCACAAAAAAAAATTGATGTGAAGTGCGATTTTTTTACACGTGACGTATCTAGTAAGTGGTAACATTTTTAGGTCAATTTTTTTACCGTCAATTTTGTTTATTAATTGCAGTATTAAATTTAATTTACTGCCACACATTGAATTTCATTGAAATTTTGAAAAATTAATCACAAATTTAATTTTTACTATTCTGTAGAAATTAGTATGGGCTACTCCAAACGTTTAAGCGGAACTAAATATAATTTTCATTTTAGTAAGTTGTCACGAGCTCACTTCTTAACGCTTGGAGTAAGCTTATGTCAACCAAAATGATCAAAAACCTCATTTAATGGATACAAGTTACTAGTTTTCAAAATCTAGTTCCGTTTAAACTAGGGTGACCATTCGTCCCGCATTTTAACATTTTGTCCCGCATTAAGATGCGTCCCGCAAAAGTCCCGCATTTTAACAATTTGTCCCGCATTGTCCCGCATTTGGATTTGGGAGGAGAGGACTTTTTTTTGCTCTTCACTTGGATTTGGGAGGTGAAGACCTGTTTTTTTTTGCTCTTCACTTGGATTTTGGGAGATGATGACCTTTGTTTTTTTTTTTTTTTGCTCTTCACTTGGATTTAGGAGGTGAGGACCTTTTTTTTGCTCTTCACTTGGATGAGGACCTTTTTTTTGCTCCGTCCCGCATTGCCTTCTTAAGAAAATGGTCACCCTAGTTTAAACCAAAGAAACAGTCTATATAAATGCTGGATATTTTTTGAATCGATGTTACTTAATGGACGTCTATGATTTTGATATCGATATTGCGGAAACGATTTTATCAGATGATGTCGATGTTTTGAATTGATATTTTTCTCCAGATTTTCTCTAAAAAATAGAATTATTTTTCTTGATATACGGAGATTACTTTAAGGCTAGTACACACTAGTAGACCATGTTGCGCGATTTACCTACAGACCGTCTAGAGACACCGTTCTTTGTCTCGTCTAGCGTCCACACTACGATGTGAATTTCTCAGTCTCATCTTCGCAGTACGTGCTGTACTGCGTGAACATTGTTTTGTGTGGAGTGTGTTCCTGATTAGTGCTAATTACAAGTGAAAGAACGCGAAAACGTAAACGTTGGTGGAAGCACGAAGTGCTCGCAGAAGGACCTAGGTTCGGTAATACATTATTAAATAAATTAAGACAGGAAGACGCTATGGATTTTCGGAATTTCACCCGGCTGACGCCTACTGAATTTGAACATTTGCTTCTGATGATTGGAAGGATAATAATGAAGCAAGATACAAAATTTAGAGAAACCATACCAGTTTCTCTTCGACTGGCAGTCACACTGCGTTTCCTAGCAAGTGGAGACACATTCACGAGCTTCATGTACACCTTCAGAATATCTAAGCAAGCAATATCAAAAATGGTACCAGAGGTGTCTCGCCTGTAGACGCCGAGTGACGTCCACACTGTCAAAATGTTGCGCAACATGTCTAACGTTGCATGCAGTCTCCCATTCCGATCGGGAGACTTTAGACCTGCAATTTTTGGCCTCGCAACAGGCCCGTAGACGGGGATTGGTCTATAGACATGTCTCGTAGACAACTTGAGACACGTCTCAGAGACCAGAAACGCGCAACATGTCTACTAGTGCGTACTAGCCTTTAGTCTCAGACCAATAGCCAAGATGGACAGCGCATGCCTTATATAATACACTACAGAATGTGTCGCCAACATTAGTCTACGAGGGGCAATGGGATAAGCGACGGAAAATATACAATAACCTCAATAAAATTACCTTTTAATTTATCTATAAAGCGATATACCACTTTTAGTCATATAATATATTCCATTATAATGAATGTATGTTAATAAATATAAGTAAACCCATAATATTTTTTTAGCACAACCAAACAGTGGCGGCTGACAATATTGGGTGGTAGGGCCAATCCCCTACCCCCCATTTTACCCAAAATTTTGAATCAGCTCAGCTTGCAGTAATTTATTACCTCGTTTATTACCAATTAAAAAAACACCGGCACAAAAATTTTATTGCAGACAAAATGAGAAGTCATTTAAAAATTAAAAATACATTATACTCTATCTCTAAAAGACTGATAGTAATAAATCATTTTGTCAGGCAGTTAGCAGTGGCGTGCACATTTTAAACACGTTTAAATTGGTTTTGTGTATTTCTATATTACTATTTATCATTTTATTAAACGCACGCCTGTGACCATATTTATCATATCATTAAACACACTCCTGAGACCATATTTTTCCTCAAAATTTGATGGTCAAATTTTTATGGTATATTGTGTTTAACCCTAGTTCGTATTCCCATATACTATGTGCGGCACACTCGGTTGTTTTTAACAATATTTCGTTTCGAACTATTCATATTTTGTCGCTTTTCTTTTACCGCCTCTGTGTGATAATACAATAACTTTTTACAAATAATAAGTTTTATTACTATCAGTCTTTCGGAAATAGAGTATAAGTACTTATCGCTGGTACTTATCTACCTAAATATGGATACTTAAATTAAGTAGAAGTGACTTATCAAAATCTCAGGTAGCAGGTTGTCTTGTAAATCGAATACAATTTATGATTATGTATGAAACATACATGTTTTTGTCAACTCTTTCGTAGTGTTCTACTATTGTATTTCTATAGGCTGAGTTCAACTAGGTTAAATTACAGTAGAAGCTCGATTATCCGGACTAGTTCGAGGATGAAGGTAGTCCGGATAACGAAGAATCCGGATAATCGAAAAAAAAGTAGAAATAGGAAAGAAAAATTACGTACATTAAACATGAATCTTTTTTTTTTATTGATATATATATCGTCCAGACACAGCGAATTCGTAAAATAATTTCCTCGTTTAAAAGAAAGAATAATCGAAAATTCGGATAATCGAGGTTCTACTGTATTTGATTTGCCAAGCATAGAAAAATTAAAAACATTGTTCATATGTACCTTTGATTTCCCAGGCGTTTTCATTTTTTCCTAGATGTGTACTAAATCCGTAATACCGTTCGAAAAAACAGCTTGCTTTTCATCGCACCCGCAAATCCAATTGTTCTTTAAGTAAATGTTTCTATTAAATTTTCTTGTCCGTGTTTTAAAAACAGAGGCAGAAACCATTTTGAGTTTTTGAAATGTCCATACAACAAAACAACATACACACACAACACGACACAGTAAAAAAACACATTATAATACGCGATCCCTAACTCGAACTATCGCCAAGATCTAGCTGGCTCGCTTTAGTGTAATTCTACCGCATGAACTGACTACCCGCTCTTACCCGCCAATTCTTCGCGGAGGCCTACAAACCGTCTAAAAACGGAGCCAGTTTCTAATACATATATTTAAATATTCCCTTATACAATTTCTAATCCGTAAAATGTTGTCTAATCCATTTTTTTAAATATTTAAATTACTAGCTGTTTTAGGTAAAGAATTATTCATACTGATTTTCTTTTTCTTAGACGTAATAAATATTTTAGCTTTATATCTTTCGTCTCAAACAGGAATATCCCAGTCCTTCCTATCGGTACCACCCTGTATATAAACGAAAATTTAAATGCAAGAAAAAAACAACTTCTCTGGCAGGCAAGAAATATAGCAAGACAACATGATTACAAATATGTATGGTGCAAAAATTCAAATATATTTGCACGTAAAACTGATGAATCACCTGTAATAGTCATTACAAAGTCTTGTGACTTGTCGAAAATTGGTCCAGATAAAACAGTTGCGGGCACCATTGTCGGTAGTTCATCAAAAAATTAAGTAAAATAAATATATAATTCATAATTAGAAAACTATGGATTTTGAATATTTTTCTGATTTAGATAATTTAGAGATTAAAACAAATATTATAAATGATATTCCACAGTTCAATAAATTTATACAAAATTATAAGGTTAATAACTTCAATGTTTTTCATACTAATATACGTAGTTTAGATAAAAATTATGATGAATTGCATACAATGCTAACCGCATTGCAGCTTGACTTTGATATTGTCATTTGCACAGAAACTTGGTTTGTTGAATATCCTGACATGTTCAATATTGATGGCTACAGTATTCATTTTAACAACAGTAGATTCAATCAGAATGATGGTGTAGTGATTTTTATAAAGAGTGATATTAAACACACCGTTCAAAATTACGTGGTTAATAATTTTCAATTCACGCGAGTTGAATATCTTATAAACAATTGTAGAGCTTCTCTAACAGCTGTATATAAATCTCCTGCATTTGAAAATGATGTGTTGAAAGCTTGAATGAATACATAATCAGCTACTGTCACAATAAATTTGAAATTTTTTGCGGGGACATCAATATTGACATTTCAGAAACTTCTAATAATCCTGAAATTAAAAATCTGTACCTGAATGTATTATACCAGCATGGCTTTAAATCCTATATAAATAATTTTACTAGAGAGTTTGGTAGTAGCAAAAGTTGTATCGATCATTATTTCATAAAATCTAACATTTTTCTTAAAGTTGTACCTATAATATTAAAATCAAAAATTACTGACCACGATCCTACTATTCTTGTCATTACAAGCAGCAAAAATAAACAAACTAATGATTCTAACAGCTCTAAGAAAATTCCAGTGACGGATCACAATAAATTAATTCATAAATTAAGTAGCATAAATTGGAAAAAATTAAAGAATGAAAATGTTGACATTTATTTAGATAATTTAGTATTAACCCTAAAAACTGCCATTGATCAATCCTCATTTCTGCTTACTATTAACAGTAAAAATAGACGAAGATCTCCCTGGATAACGAAAGGAATTATTAAATCAATCAACATAAGAGACAAATTATATAAATCTGTGAAATTGGACCCATTTAATAATAATTTAAACAATATCTACAAACATTACAAAAAACAAATCCCAGTATTAATAAAAATTGCAAAAAATGTTTATTTTTCTAAAGCAATTAATGAAATAGTACACCCAAAAATCTCTGGAAAACAGCTAAGTCATATACCAACTTCAGTAATAAAGACATAAACAAAATAAATAGTATAACGATAAATGGCTCAACAATCACTAATCCGTTAAATATCGCAAATTAATTTTATGAATACTTTATAAATATAGGCGAAAAACTTTCTAAAGAAATTAAGACACATCATAATGTTAGTTTTCTCTACAATATTCAGCATAATAATAACTCATTTTTTCTAAAAGCTTGTTCGGAAGCAGAGATTCTGGAAATCATTAAAAATCTTCCAAATAAGAGTTCTTGTGGATGTGACAAAATAACTTTAGCCGTAATGAAGTCTGCAGTAGAATACATTGTTCCTATCATGTGTGAAATATTTAACTATTGTTTCATGCAGGGCTATTTTCCTAATTTGCTAAAAAAGTCACTTGTTGTACCTATACATAAAGGAGGAGATAAAAACAACCTAAATAATTATAGACCAATATCACTAATTAGCAACATAGGTAAAATTTTTGAAAAATTGATTTCAGTACGAATGTATTCGTTTTTCTCTGAAGATAACTTACTGTCTAATAATCAGTTTGGCTTTAGACCTGGCAGATCTACCACTGATGCTATTATCAAACTAACGGATAACATTTATAAAGCTCTTGACAGTTCTCAACCTTCTATGGCTATATTCCTTGATCTGGCAAAAGCATTTGATACTGTAAATCACAAACTTCTTATTAAAAAATTAGAATCGTACGGCATAAGAGGTATTCCTCTGGATTTAATTACTTGTTATTTAAAGGACAGAAAGCAATGCACTTCTGTTGATAATTTCGTAAGTACAGAAAAAATCATTACTTGTGGTATTCCGCAGGGGACCGTTTTAGGACCTTTGTTGTTTATTACCTATATTAATGATCTTTTAAAAATTAATTTTAATTCAGAAATCATCTCTTATGCGGATGACACGGTTTTATTTATAGAAGGTAACTCCTGGAATGAGGTAAGAAATATGGCCATTGAGGATCTTAGAACTGTAAAATTATGGCTTGATTGCAACAAATTGTCACTCAATATAAGTAAATCTAATTTTTTGTCTTTTTCATGTAACATCAATACGCAGGCAAACTTTGATGACATCCCTTTGCATGATTGCATAACATCTTACAACTGTAATTGTAACACTCTTGTCAGGAAGGCCAATTACGTAAAATATTTAGGAATAAAAATAGATTGTCATGTGAGGTGGAATCAACAGATTGATACAATGTGTACGAATTTACGTAAAATAATTTTTATATTTAAAAAACTTCGACATATTTTATCACCCACTAAATTAATTTTTTTTTACTTTGGTCTCGTCCAATCTATTTTACAATATGGCATTCTTGGCTGGGGTGGTGCAGCTTCAGTTTATAAAAATAAATTATTTATATTACAAAAATTAATAATAAAAATAATGTATAAATATATTCAGTATTGATAAACTATATTTATCCGCCATAGCTAGGCATATAATTAAAAATTCTGCTTTAATAACATTTCTGAATCACAACTATGAAACCAGAGCCAGAGCGAATGCTGTTTCACAAAAATATAGCAAAGTGAAATCGAAGTATTACTATAAACACTTTATTAATGTTGTGTATAACAAATTACAGCAATACATAAATGCAAATAGTTTGAACTTGACTACATTTAACTATAAAATAATTGTAAAGAAATGGTTACAATCGCCGATTAATACCGACGCGATACTATTTTAATATTTTATTTATCTACTTCTCTCACTTTTTATCCTCGATTATAATGATATTAAATTCTAATTTATTAATTATTTGTTAGCTACATTCACCGTCCACTACCTTTTCATATTTGTTTTTTTTCTACGCCACGCGCTGAACTCAGGTTCATTGTGGTGATCTCCATTTTTATGGACAATTATTTTATTTTCTATTATCTATTATAAATACATTCTAAGATTATTAATATCTATTATTTCTGTTATTAATATGATTAAGGCAATATGTATGATTTTTTTTTGTATATTTAGATAATTGGCTAAATAAAATATATTTATTATTTATCTAGTATCATATTCATGTTTATTCTCGTTTCTCACTAACAATTTATCAAGATAGGATGGCAACATATGGTCCATTTGATACAAAAATACCATAACACTGTACTCTATCATATGTTTTTTGAACACAATAATATATCTAATGATGCCCAATTTGGTTTAAGACCAAAAAAGTCGACAACCGATGCAATACTGGTTTTCACTAATGAGGTATCAAACGAACTTGAAGCTGGGGATTACTGCCTTTCGACCTTCTTAGACCTGAGTAAAGCGTTTGACTGTGTCTCCCATGCAATATTGTTGGATGAACTAAAAAAGTATGGTTTTGAGATGACAGTTGTGTTCTCATAATGTCATATTTAAATAATCGTGTGCAATACGTAAAAATTAATGACATAATATCAGATCCGCTTTACATTAACTGTGGTGTGCCGCAAGGCTCAATTTTAGGACCGCTGCTATTCTTAATCTATGTAAATGATTTCCCTTTTTCTATAGACAATTGTTCTCATTTTTATATGCTGATGACACAACCATTCTTACTCGATCTCAGTCATATAATGACCTATAACCGAACAATGAGGAAATTATTAATAAAGCATATTCTTGGTTTCTTACCAACAAATTAAGTCTAAATATTAGTAAAACTAACAATTTACTTATAACTTTAAGAAATAATAATTTCAATAACCCTGCTTCTGTCACTTTCCTAGGTGTTCAAATAGACCCAACTCTTAAATGGGATAAACACGTATCTGTGTTATCAAGAAAATTATGCAGTACTATATGTCTTTTCAGGAATTTAGTGAACTGCGTGTCGGTGAATATTTTACGTATTTCGTATTACGCGCTATTCCAGTCCCAGATATCTTACGCTCTATCTGTATGGGAACACAGTCCATCAGCGGAAAGTATTTTTAAATTGCAAAGACGCTTAATAAGGATAATCGCGGGAGTATCCTACAAAGCAGAATGCAGGGAACATTTTATCAGTCTAAATATAATGACTCTGCCATCCCTTTATATTTATCAGTGTCTCCTCTAGGGATTTAAAAATGTTGGATCGTACACTACTGTTGAGCAGCTACATTCTTACAACACAAGAAATAAAACAAAAATCTACCCTGTTTATACTAGATTATCAAAAACAAGAAATTGTAGCAACTATTACTCAATTAAATTCTTAAATGTGTTACCAACAGAAGTCAAATCAAATTCAATAGAAATATTTAAAAATAAAATGAAACATTTTCTTACACAGCATTCTTTTTATAAACTGGAAGATTTTACTAATTTTAATTTTAAGACAATAAAATGGTAATTTTTAACTTGTGTTTTTGAAAGTTGTTTTATAAATTTTATTATTGTATGACCTAAGTATGTATGTCTGACTGACTTAAAACACACTACGTGTAATTTTGTCAATAAATTATTATTTATTTATTTATTTATTTATTTATGTTTTATATTCATCCAGTTTAGACATTTCATACTAATCCTGATACTCTGGTGTATTTATTGCAACTAAAAATTACCCTTGTGGCTTTATTTTGCAATATTTGAAATTTCTGTAATTCTATTTCATTGCATAAATATAGAATTGTATTGCAATATATAAAATGGTGTTCGATAATTGTATTATATAATAAAGTTTTAGAGTATATTGATAAATAATGGGATATTCTTGTAAATAATGCAACTTTTTTACTCACCTTTTTAATAAGTAAACTGAGAAATAATTTGAATAACACAAATTTCTTGGTCTTTTGATAGACAGCTGGAATTTTCATTGCCAAGATTAAATTTATAAGCTGAATAAGATGTGCTACGTAATTAGAAACCTCAAGCATTAGCTGTCCGACTCTAAGACAAAACAGTATTTGTTTTTGAGGTTGTGCGGGAAATTTCAAGGATGTCTTAGTACAAAAAAGATCATTCGCTGCAACATTACCAAGTAATATACATTAGAATCACTTTGAAACGCAACTCAGCAAATCATATGTGCGTCACGAGATATCGTGAAGATTTTCGGACAACTCTACAAAGAATTGAATTAACAAAAAATACGCGTGATTCAATAGGACTAATACTACAATATTTTACCAGATAAATATAAAATTATTTATTTATTTATTTAACCAGTAACTATACATATTTGTTCAGTAGTGCACAAGTCCAGTTACATAGTAGGGGAGACCTGGAAGACATTGGATACGAGGAGAGAATGGACAAGTCCATATCTCCAACCACATAAACAAAACGTTATTTCTAGTGGTTTTGTAAAGTCGTTCAGTAGCCATTCAATTGTGATAAGTGTATCAGCCGGCTGTACAACAAATTGAAAAAATGTGAATACATTTTATTCATTTTTGGTAAGTATCATGTAATCTTATATGTACCTATTGTACTGTAGTAATAGCTGACAATACAGGTGATTGACACCATAGTATGTTGCAATTGGTAACATGCTATATTGCTATATTTCCAATATATATTGTCAGCAATTATACAGTATATAGAATAAGACATATGTAACATGTAGCCAGTAATTAGACATAAGTAATTAGTGTAGATGTTGGAGATGAATATATAATATTTAAACTAAATTATGTTGATTATTTCTCGAACCTAA
The DNA here is from genome assembly GCA_963971575.1 of Liopterus haemorrhoidalis. Classification (NCBI taxonomy): domain Eukaryota; kingdom Metazoa; phylum Arthropoda; class Insecta; order Coleoptera; family Dytiscidae; genus Liopterus; species Liopterus haemorrhoidalis. The sequence continues at coordinate 13,223,256 of OZ020617.1, forward strand.
CCGGACATTACATGGCGATCCTGCCAGTGGAAATAAAATAATAGTGTTAAAAATATGTGTACAAATGATAATAAGAACCACAATTAATAAGTGAAAAAAAAAAAAATGTGAAAAATGGGGAGTACAACTTCAAAGGAAGAGGTAGTAATAGCACAAGCAGCGAGTGGAAATGCTCAAACAAAGATGAGTGGTTTTGAACTAACAGAGATTCTGCTCATAATACTATTAGTAGTAGTAATGCTTATCGCTGGGTCCATATTAGCCAAAAAGTGTGGACATTATCTTCGAGGCATGGTGCGTCAAGAAATCAACAGGAACGAACTCCAGAATTCCAGAGAACGAGTGTGAGATTCCAGCGTCACCTACCACGTCATCCAGAGAAGCCAACGCATCGCCCTGATTAGTGAAGTGTAAGTGAATGACCTTTTTGTGAAGTGCAAGTGGACAAAAATCAACTATGTTGCAAAATAGGAGACGTAAGCCAACAGGCAATAACTTTTATTTTTAATATTTTAAGATATATTTTAACAATTAATGTTTTATTTCAACTCATATTTTGCCAGGTACTTCTTGGATGTTTATAATTTGAGGTTGTAGGATAAAAACGACTTTAATATCACCATCTTTGTTTATTTGTTACTGAAATTGTATGTGTACATACTGAGGAGACAATGGACAGGAGAGAATGGACTGCCCAATGTCTTTTAAGCAGACTTTTAATTTATTTTATTTTCCAAATTTAAGAATTTGAAAATGCCAAACAATTACAAAAAAAAAGTGAGAGGGATTTCGATCCAGCGACTATGGAACGAGCCGTTGTGGCGGTACAACCGAAGCCAATTAATAATAGTAGGCCCAGGTTTGAAGAGATGGTATATTTTAATATTGTCTTGTCAGAGTACAGCTTGCAATCACTTTTTAACATATATATATATAAACACGTATATGGCGCATGAACGCTGGCTAGATGTTCCATGATAGAAGGATGGAGCTATGTATTGTCGTGCCCCTTTATGCCCGGTGAATTGTTTGCGCATGTCTAAATTACGACCTTGCTATTGGTCGAAAAAATTACAGTTACGTAGCGGGAGTTAAGAGAAGGAGCTAGGCATGTGGACATGTGGCGTCATTCTTTCTGTTAGAAATATTATATGAAGTTTTGTCTGTATTAAATTGTGAAAAGAATTTATAACGAAAATGCCAGCAAATTGTGTATTACAACTCTAAATGTAATTTTAAAGTAAAGAAGTCAATATTCACAGTAAATATTATATTAGCCATTTAAACGGGTACAGCTACGTCTTTTTTACCAAATAGTATAAACCAAATAATTAGGATTTTTGTTTGATAACTTCTAACCTTATTTTTTTTAAATGTAAATGTCATTTCATCTGATTTTATCCTGCTTTTTCAAAATGAATTGACACTACCCGAGCATGCGCATTGTGTTTTACGGTCACCAAAAGAGACAGACATATGTATATCTTACTCTCTATGTTGGAACATTTTAATTTACATTAAGAGATAGGCCAGGCGCCATATACTAGTTTATATATATATATATGCTTTTTAAGTATATTTGTAGGAAATGTGTTAACGTTACCAGTTTCAGTTACCACGAGGGGAATTGTTATTTTTGTAGAAAAATAAAGTTTTTTGAATAAATGTACGCTGTCCATTTCCTCCCTAAGCTCAGTCCACTGTCTCCTTGGGATGAGGAGACAATGGACAGGTTACACAGTTGTGTTTTAAATACCATAGATTTGGTTGCAATTATAATATTGTAATGAGTCAATGGTTAAAAGACATCTGATAGCTAAGTTACTAACGAGATACAAACCGCGATTCAATTTGCTTTTTTATGGGTTTTAGGACTATAAGTACAGAAAGTGTCCACAGTCTCCCAGGTCTCCCCTACTGGAGAAAAAAATACAATACAATTATAATAACAATAATAATGAAGTACTAATAATATAGAAGAATAAAACACAATATAAGCAAACATACAATAAAATACAATATAACTAGTTTAATTTATTTTTATATTAACAAACTTTCTATAATTGTCGTAAAGGATATCTACATCTCTATCAAAGACTTGCTTGTTTACTAGACTGAGCATTTTGTTCAGTGGTGACATAGATTCTGAAATTTTGAAAAAGTGATCATTTTTAATTCTCAATCTTAGGGACTCGAATATTTAAATTTTGAAGAAATTCTGGGGCATCTAGTTTATTATTAAATAATTTAAACGCGAAATTCAAAGTGTGGATGTCGCGTCTCTCTTTCTTGCTATTATTGACAGCTATGTTTTTTAACTGGTTTGCGTAAGAGATACGAAAAGGATATTTTCCGGTTAATTTCAGGGTCAAGTTTCTTACAAATCTCATTGGTACTTTTTCTATTTGATTTTTGTGGGACATTGTTTTTGGGCTCCAGATTGTATTCGCGTACTCTAATATAGGTCGAACTAGTGTACAGTAAAGTAACCAAGTTGTAGATATCTTAAAACTACCAGTTTCTTAGTATAACTCCTAAAGTTTTTATGGCACTATTCACTATATTGTCTATGTGGTCACGAAAATTTAATTCGTGTCTAAATAGTACACCTAAGTCTTACATCTTACTATCTAAGCAGCACTATATTGTCAATATAGTAATCGTGGGTTATTTTGTTTATATTACGTGTAAAGGATATTACTTTGCTTTTGTTGATGTTCATGTTGAGTTTATTTTTTTCGCACCAGTTCGCAGGCAGTGCTCCGAATTGTTGATTACCCAAAACAGCTTTAGATCGTCTGCATAAAGAAGTGACTCACTGGTTCCTACTTCCATAGGTAAATCGTTAATGAGTAGGAGGAATAGAAAAGGGCCTAGAATTGTTCCTTGGGGTACGCCAGATGTAGGGGAAAAGGAATTTGATTCCGTGTCATTGATTATATCAATGACATGTAAGTTTAAAGCGAACATAAAACAATGCTTCTGAATCGTTTTGTACATTCTGTGGGTAACTAAGGATATATTACTAAAACCTAAAAATAGTTGGTAGAATTGATTTATATGATATTTTGTATAATTGTATTACGTTTCTGATATGTTATATATCGTGCTCATTGTTATTGTACATCTTCACATTTTGTAAATTACGGGCAAATAGGTAAATAAATTAATTCTGAAAATGAATTAAATGATTTAAAAAAAATAGATAGTAAAAACAAAGAGACAAATGCGAGCAACAAAAAAATTATAGTGCGTGTAGTATCAAGCAACTTTAATAATAATAATAATAATCTTTTATTCCAAACTAAAAATATTTTGGAAACGTCAACTCACATACGTTTAAAGTAACATCTTATTAAAATTTGAATTTCAATTTTTAAAACAATTGCTTTAATTATTGTACACAGCTCTATTTTTCATCATATTTATAAATTTACACTCCACTCTGAACTTGTGAAATGGTGTCATCTGCAAACAAAATTGATTTTGATGATACATTGACTGAAAGATCGTTAATGTATATCTGGAAGAGCAAATGACCGAGAATAGAGCCTTGAAGCACTCCAAGGCATTGCATCATTTTTTGTTTTAAAGGCCCTGCCTGATGTACAACTTGATATCGCTGGATTAAGTAGGATTTGATAAGCTGTAATACTCGTCCTCGTATGCCATAGTACTGTAATTTCGATATGAGTATTTTGTGTTTTCAAATTTATTGTTATAAATGATAAAAAATGTGCATTCAGTAAAGTAACTTCAACCAGCCTGTATATAAATAATACTAGCTAAAGTATACTAGCAGTATACTTTTTTTAAATTGTCGCGGAACGGCAGTTTAGAAACAGTAATCTTGGTTGTCGTAGAACAAAGCCAAAATGCTCTTATCTAAACGAACTCAATGGCAAACTATTACAGACTCACTCAGTAAATTCACTGTATGCATATTTTACAACGTTTCAAATAACCCAACAATACCTTTTGTAGAAACTATCAGAATACCACAGTTAAAAGCTCAAATGGACTATTTACAGAAAATTTTAAACCGCTTCCGAAAAATGTTCACAGCAAATATAACACACGAATCTACAAAAGGTAAAAATAACTAACTGCGTTTGTACAAAAATGAACACTTGACGGTTAACGTTGCAACAGACTGTTGCTCTCGAGCAGATAAAAGTAATATGTAGCGATGTTAACTTTTAATGCAACTCAAATAAATTTCAAGTAGTTTCAAGTGCTAGTTTCTACAAAATATTCAGATTTCATATATGAACAAGGAACCGACGTTTTTATAATACATACAAGAATATAATTAACAAGAATTAATTAGTTCTAAAAAACATGAGTTGAATTAAAATATTTTGATGTAGATATACCTTAGTATGATGGTTTCCTTTATTTTGTACACCAGGGTTTCCCAAACTATGCACCTGGTGCTACTAATGCTCCGCGTGCAGATTAGACAGAAAAGTAAATAAAATAGTGTTTGTTTTTTTTTAAATTTTTTTCAAAACAAACCTTTCACTCGAAAATTATACGTTACTGAAGATACCAAAAGTCAGTACAATAATATTTTATTGACCCCAATAAATGTTAATAAAGACAATCGAATCTCAATAGTTCAACTGCTCATTGAAAAAGTTTTAACCAGTGTGACTGTTCTGTTACAGGGCTGATATAGAAGGTGTCTCAAAAGAAATTTTATATTTAGTGGATCGATTAAAAAAAAAGTAAGCCGTATATAGAAAATTTTTTTATTAATTATTAAAATACACTTTTTGGGGATTTATTTCTTAAAAATGATGCGCGAGGGTAGACCCTCGCGTTATCGGCACTCATTTAATCGAACAGTAAAATTACTTATGATGTCTCGGCAGGTGGACTCAGGGATGGCTGCCATTTCGTGACGGATATTTTCTTTCAAATGCGCCAGTGAAGTCGGTTTATTGGCGTAAACTTTAGATTTAAGATAACCCCATAGGAAAAAGTTCATAGGGGTTAAATCTGGACTGCGTGGAAGCCAATTTATGTCACCTCTCCGGGAGATCAATTTGCCTGAGAAAATTTCACGAACACGTGGCAGAGACATATTGGACGTGTGTGAAGTTGCTCCGTCCTGTTGGAACCATGTTCTTTGGTTATAGCCAGGAAAGTTTTGCAGTTCAGGTACCAAGAAGTTGTCTAACATCTCCACATAACGCTCTGAATTCACTGTAACTGCACGCCCCCTTTCGTCTTCAAAAAAGTAAGGGCCGATAATTCCTCGCGCCAACATCGCAGCCCATACGGTCACTTTAGGCGAATGTAGGGGTTTCTGATGTTTGCGTTTCGGATTCGTTGCACTCCAGTAGTGGCAGTTCTGCTTATTTACGTGGCCATTAAGATGAAAATGAGCTTCATCCGAAAACAAAATGTTGGTAAACGTTGAAATTCGCTCAATCACCTGATTTACGAAATTAAGCCTCTGACTGGCATCTTGGGGCTTTAATTCTTGCACCAATTGAATTTTGTAGGGGTGCAGCTTTAGGTCTTTGTGCATAATGCGATGTAATGATGATCTATGCACATTTAAAGCACTTGCGCGCTTCCGAATTGAAAGGTTCGGGTCGTCACGAACAGACTGATTAACATTCTCCACGTTTTCTACCGTTCTTGATGACCTAGGTCGCCCGGATTTTGATTTATCCAGCGTTGTACCAGTCTCTTCAAACTTTTTAACCCAATGTCGAATGAGAGGAATACTTAGCGCATCATTTAAGTGGCGAAAACCTCGAATACTGCAGAATTTTCTACGCGCTACAGTCACCGAATCACCGTTTTTGTAAAACTCTCACACGTATAACGCGCGGTCTGCTCCCGAGAAACGCTCCATAGCGACTGAATTCCCAAGAGCCAGGCTACCGATTGACATAAGCCCCGCGCCCCTCGGATACGTTGCGTTCACGCAGTAAGCTAAATAAATATAAATATTTCTTTTGAGACACCTTATATTACAAGAGCGGCATATAATACAGTACAAATTCCTTAAAATTTACCAAAAAATAGATAATGGATGTTGGGACGTTTCATGCAATGGGAATATGAATTACTTATATTCTTTATATCTCTTATAATTCAGACAGGAAGTCAGTAAGTCAGAGTGGTGCAGTGTTATTTATTTGTTTTTACTGCGATTATTTTTCGATGGATCGCTGGCTAAAGTACGAATTGTTAAAAAAAAGCTACCAAAATCTCCGTCTCAGAACGTCCAGTAGACGACAAGTGTGTTCAAATATTATAAAGATAGTATTTCAATAGTTTTTTCTTACACTTAAGACTTATGGATTAAGTTTTTACCAACCGCTATATACATATACATACATATAAGAGAGGTATTGTGACAGTACCGCTTTTGACATTTTTAAATTTCGATGGATGTCCACGGATTAAGATTCCTACATAATGTTTTTACTATTTTTAGCATAATGTCTGTCGGTCTGTCTGTATGTAGGTCCTTGGATACGTTTAAGACGAATTTGGCTAAACGAACTTTTACGAAACTTTTTTAAGCTTCTCACACCAATGGCATCAGTTAATCAACTCTTGTTAAATATTTATTTTGTCATACGTATATGTAATGTTTCAGACAAAAGCTTACAGATAAAATCTATAAGAAACTGTCCATAACAACACATAAAACAACTCCTTAGATACGATCGTCTGTAGCTTACAGATTTGCCACAAAATTGCCGCATTAATGAACCATTGTAGGCGTTAAGAGCAATAGATTCTGTCATCCAAAAATAAAATATCTTAACTTAATAAGTTTGGTATGTAAGTTCATTATAAATTTTACGTGTCCACAAATGGGTAGGTTCTAATTGTCATGATATACTGGCCGTCATTTTATGCCAGTGTTTATGCAAATCTGATTGATGCACAAATTATGATGCTATTAAATTTGATGACATTTGTCGTGATGTATTACTCTGGCTATGCAGAACTTTGCAGCACGTAATGTGTAAACTCTAGGTATATGTACATGCGCTTTCCAATTAGAGCTTGCGTTAATGACGCCTATTAGTAAATTCGAGAAGGAAGGCAGTACTATCCCCCACCTCTAGATGAACAGAGTTATTACAAAGCTGAAGTTTTAAAGAGGTACATTGGATAGATCAATTTGATACAATAATGATGATAATAATTGGTCAGGTTATACATTTGTTCTATCACAGCATTATAGTCTCTCCTTTTGTTCATTATACAGGGTGAGGCAACACGTTCGTCTTGATTATTTCCTTAATAAAAAGTATCAGTATTGGATGGACATAAATATTTGAAAAAGAAGAAGAGATATAGTGCTTAAAAAATATTCTAATTTGTCAAACATTTTTGTAAAATTCATATTACTCTGCTATTCACTGTCAATTGTCATGTATCTATATTCCCTGGTACAATCAATTTTAAAAATTTTAGGAATAATTTTCAAAATTGTTTGATATTTCGCAAGCTATTTGAACTAGCTATTTGATTTGTGCCAAATGCCCAGGGGAGAGGATACAATTACGTGGGATGGGAAAAATAAACTAGTTAATTAAAAAAGGTTTACATAGCTTTATAATTGAATTTTTAACTGATAATCAACTATTTGATTGTAATGTACATATTCCTTTTTTATTCGGATATATCTGTTTTAAGTAATGCAACTAATTAAATTTGTATTTCGATTTATTTAAATTATTTAGGTTGTCGTATTCTAAGTTTCTTTTAGTTCTGATGTCGGTTTTGACGACGATGCTCTCAACTAGTGTAGTGTTGAGCACTGGAGAATTTTAATTATTATTATTATTCATATATTTTCTGGCATCTAGGCTAAATATAACAATAATAGATAAGAAACATACATACACACATTTCTACATATAAACAAGTAATGTACATGTTAACACTTTCTAACGTTTGTAATGATATCAGTAAAAACACACAGATTCAAGCACAAAAGAGCATTTACGACAACGTTTATATCATCACATTAAAGTTGCTATCGTTACATATTGCAAGGGACCATCAACAACTAGTCCTGTACCTAACACGACCGTCTTAAATTTACCGCGTCGTCGCAGCATCTTCAAAATTAAATAACTACAGAATAAAGCAGAGGAAATGAAACATAATGTTAGTTTTGTCCGACTCCATGAAGTTCCTGACTAGTGTTTCAACGAACTCCTTGAGGTCCCTCAACATTCAGAGTCAAACAATACAAACACAGCTACTTGAGGTCTCTGACTATCCAGAGTTCCTCTCAACTTTTTGAGGTCCCTGACCATCCAGAGTCAAACAAAACTAACACAACTTCTTGAGATCCCTGACCATCCAGAGTTCAGGCAACGTCCTGGCACTCTCCATGTCATATTTAAAAAAATATTTTATGTATGGAACAACAAAAAATGGTTAAAATTAGTTGTAGGTGTAGAGAGATCCCACTTCAGATGTAAACGTTTTCTAGCATTTGTAATAATATCAATTAAAACACACAGATTCGAGCACAAACGAGCATTTATTACAACGTCTATTTACAATCTGTCACATATATATACATCACATCACAATATAGTTGCTATCGTTACATATTACAAGGGACCACCAACAACTAGTTCTGATCCTAACATACATTATTGCAAAATAGACAAGATATCGAAATAATAAATAAATTTAAACAGTTTCAACTATTGGTTTAAACAGTCTCATAAGCAATACAAACAGAGTTTTATTTAAGTACCAATTTTCTGCATCAGTAGTTGTTGAAAATAGCATCGTTATTTACGCAATGTTTTACAATTTTTCTGGTTGACAACCACAGTCTTCTGGATAAAGGATAAATTTGTTTACGCAACAAACTCCAACTATATATTCACTGCCAATTATAGGTCTACAACCTATTCTCTACAAGCATTTGACTTTCGTTTCAGTACTTAGAAAGGCCATTTAAAATTACAAATGCATTATTATAAGTTCTTAATCTGCTTCTAATAGTTTTGATGGTATTCACCCATGGGGCGATGCATAAACATGATATCCCTTTCATGTTTCTCAAGCTCGACTATGAAATTGTCTCTCCTGTATGGAGCTGTATGAAATCATTTTAACGAAACAGAAAAATGAAAAGCTACCCGAAATGTAGAAGATAACAGTATACAGATAACATTAAATCTGATTTAGATTTAAATTGTAACAGTTTTTTAATATAGTTTAGATAGCTTTTTAATTTATAATGAGCATTTTTTAACATTTATAACTGACTGATGCTATATAAACTACATGAACGAAACATTTTATAACTTTTATAAATGAACAATAAATATTTTTAATAAACCGAAACTGATCTGCAGGCAGGAATTATGTTAAGTTTCTGCTCGAAAGACGCCTTCGTTCTGCCTAGAGCGCCCATAATGAGAACCACAAGCTTGTTCTGTATTCCGGGCAGTGGCGGTTCTAAATAAAGAGCCATGACCCTACCTGACGCCATGACGGCAAAATTATAGCAACACCATCTCAAATTAATCATTTAAAACCTATTTTCTTTAAAAATACTGATAGATACAAATAAACTTACACTAGTTTTATGCGAGCCAAATCGAAACTGGCTCTGTTTTCAGACATTTTATAGACCTCCGTGGAGAGCTGGTGGGAAGAGCGCGGGTCAGACTATGCGCTAGAATTACATTAAAGCGGAGCCAGCTGTATCTTTGTTCGTTAGTTTGAGTTACGGTGGCATATAGAAAACGTCGCGTATTATAGTGTTTTTTTTTACTATGTCATGTCGTGTGTGTGTGTGTGTTGTTTTGTGTTATTATTAAAAATGAACAGTATCAGTAACCTTTTGAAAAAATACACTTTCTTCGTATTCCTTCGAGGTAAAACTCGAAATTAAACAACTGGGAAGACCGCTACCGGCCATTTGAAAAACTCTTGAATGTTCCTGCCTCTGCTTCTAAAACACGGACGGGAAAATTTAATAGAAACATTTACTTAAAGAACAATTGGATTTGCGGATTCGACCAAACGCAAGCTGTTTTTTGTTTCCCTTTATTATTCGAATTAACATGGACGAAGAAAGGTATAATAATAATAATATTTATTCAAAATAGGCAGAGCCTAATATACATATAGTTTACAATATATATTATAATTAGAAATTTAGTCTATACATAAACACTTATTTATTAAAAATGAAAATAAATCCCTCTTAAATTGCTTTAAATTTCTACTTTCAAATTTTAAGCTAGATGGTAAAGTATTAAATTGTTTAAAACCTTTACAAAAAATCTGGTTATCATTTGAACTTATTTTATTTTTTAACACCCTCAGGTCGTTAGCACTTCGGGTTGGGTAGTTGTGCACATCTTTATTGAAAATTATATTTTTTTGCAAATATTCTGGCAATACACCTGTTAAAAGTTTGTAGATAACAACATTGCTCCATAAAATAATTTGTCTTCTACAGAAAGCCAATTTAACATATTACACATACTTTTAATAGGTGTATACCTTGACACTTTCAAAATAACCCTCATGCCACGATTCTGAAGCTTTTGCAGACGATCTATGGAAGTTTTATTCATTAAATATAGAATAGTACCGCAGTTATCAAAGTGTGGTTGTATTAGAGATTTGAATAAGGTAATAAGAGTAGAAATGGAAAGTTTCTTCGATAATCTACTTAAGAAATTAATTTTTTGAGATATTTTATTTACTATGTATATCGAATAAATCGAAGGTACATATGGACAATGTTTTTAGTTTTTCTATGCCTGGCAAATCAAATATTTTAATCCAGTTGAACTCAGCCTACAGAAATGCAATAGTAGAACATACCGAACGAGTTGACAAAAACAGGTATGTGTTTTTTGTTTTAACATTGAACAGGACTAATGCCCCATTTACACTGTGCCTCACAAACATCCATGCCCTGACCGGGATTCTAACCCGGGACCTTTGGCTCGTAAAGCAGGAGCGCTACCTCTACGCTACCAAGGCCGACTTTCAGTTATAAAATTTCCATTCACCTATGCTCCAAATTTGCCCCATCACACTTCTGGCCTTTTTGACTCTGTCTCGGTGTCTGTAGGGGTTATATGTACTGTTAAAATGAACACCCTGTATAATCAGTGTCTGAAATTATTTATTTGTGAATTAACTTAAAAAAGCATTCAGGTAAATTATTCGTATAATTAGTTTCTTACTGAAGTTGTCTAACAATAAGATGACTACTTAAAACTTAGTTTGACGAATCGTTGTTTTAATATTAAATGTAAATTTCTCGAAAGTTTATTCTTGGAATATCAAATATTATATTAAATTCATGACAGATGCTATAAAAATATTAGAGTAAGATTCATAAACTGAAATTACATTTAATTTAATTAGAGTCATCGAGTTACAGCTGTAGAAACTTTTAGCTTCTAACGATCAACATTCTGTCTTATTCAAACTTTCACAAGCTTCTATTCAAATGTTCACTTGTAATATTTTAATTGAAAACAAATTCATAAAAAGAGTTTCGGTCTGATTTTGCAATGATAACTAGAAGAAAACTGCTATAAACCAACAGGTAAATAAATTGATTTAAGTAATTGAAAATGTTGAGTTTTTGCTTTTTGAGGTCTAGTAGTTTTCTGTAAAATGTTCTTAAAGTTGTATTTATTTATGTTAATTAGTAGGTTCTTGTAATGGAATGTAAATTTCAATTGGAATCAATAAAAATTGAAAAAATAGTTCATTCAAAGTAACTTTGATATAACGTCATACTTATTTAATTAATCCTAAATCCTTTTTACCATTTTCGGGTGTCAGGCTGTTGACGTTTGAGTATTAATCTTTCGGTGTCCTTTTCTATAACTTCTTTCTATCTTGTGTCATGAAATTTGTTTCTTCCCGTTTCATCTATATTCTTGCTGTCACTCTTTGAACTTTATCATTTTACACTCTTCTTGGTATTCCTCTGAACTTTCTTTTAGGTGTGTTGCTTCTCTTTTATGGTCCATTCTACACACATGTCCGTAACGGTCACCAGACAACTGGAGCCGTAAGACAATTCGGGCGTTTCACTATTGGGGCTTTTCAAAACTGGGGCCATTAACAACTGGGGCGATGGACAATTCGGGCCGTACACAATTGGGGCTTTTCTCAATTGGGACTATTAGCAATTCGGGCCGTTCATAATTGAGGACTTTTATAACTGGGGCCGTCACTTTAAGAGCTAAAGTTCATTTACCGTAACTATGAAATGACGTCACAGTTGAAAAACTCACCTTGTTGCCAATTCGTAAACTGTCAAAAAAAGTTAGGTTATATCAAACAACCAGGTTGACACCTAAATGTCAACCTGACAAATAACGATTGAACAATCCAATTTCAAACTGGCAACATTGAAAAAAGTACCAAAATTAAATAAATAAATGTACTAACGGAGTTATGGATTGATGTTGATTAAAACATATCATAACGTTGGTACTTAAAATAACCAAGTGTGACGTCATCTCATATTTATTGTGAATGGAGTTTAGAGTCTTCTTTTGTTTAAAATAAAAAATAATTATTTTACGAGTTGGATTAAGTAAATTTGCGTGTTCTTTTGAATATATATATATATATATATATATTTTTAATAGTTTGATTAAGTACATTTTGGTGCTAATTAGAATAAATAAAAAAAAATTATGAATGTATAAAAACACTTAAATTTACTTAAGCCAACCCTTAAAAACATTTTTTATTTATATAGTCAAAAGAACACCAAATTTTACTTAATATAACACTTAAAATACAATTTCTTTTTAATCAAATGATCACGAAAATTTTCTTAAGCCAACCCTTAAAATAATTTTTTTTTTATTTATTCTAATTCTCACCAAAATGTACTTAATCAAACCATTATTTATTTATTTATTTTATTTTTTTCAAAGGAACAATAAATTTAATTTATGCCATCGTGTAAAATTATTATTTTTTATTTTAAAAAAAAGAAGACTCTAGCTCTTATAGTTATGGCCCCAGTTGTCAAAAGCTCCAATTTTTAACGGCCCGATTTGTTAATGGCCCGAATTGCTAATAGTCCCAATTGTGAAAAGCCCCAATTGTGTATGGCCCGAATTGTCCATCGCCCCAGTTGTGAAAAGCCCCAATTGTGAACGGCCCGAATTGTCTTACGGCCTCAGTTGTCATGGAACCGTCCATACCACCTCAACCTCAACCTCAACTGGTTCTATAAAATGCTCCACTGGAACTGTTGCAAAATTCTGTTTATGCCGGATGGAAGTGATGTCCTAAAAAAAAGGAAGATGGATCGAATATGTATTGTGTATATCTGAGACAATATTTTAGTGTTTTTTTATTTTCTCAAAACCTTTTATTACGCATAAACAATTGTATTTTGTGTTTTAGTAATGTGTGATATTTGGACTATTTGGACTCGTATTTTTATAAATGCATAGGTAAAGTTCTAGTTTTCATAGTTAAAGTTAGCTACATAGCTTTTTTTTAGTTTTTACTGTGTAGATATAAATTCAAATAAGTTAAAATTGTGAACTATTGTGCATTTGGGTGCACAAATCATAGCCATACAAAAAATAAAAAATAAAATAAAATCTACAAACTACAATGTGCTAAATGCATTAGTGCACGTTTAAGTAAAATTAATTTAGATAAATACGGTTTATTACATTTTAAACAATGTAAAACTGTTTTCATTGATTTTAGCGGAACTAGATTTTGAAAATTAGTAATTTTTATCGGTTAATTGAGGCTTTTTCGATAAAACCACATTTCAAATGTTTCCATCCTCTTTTTTTTCTGTCACTCTTAACATACATGTTTAAGTTCCGTACAGTAAGATGCTCAAAACTTTCTGTTTTATTAAATGCTAATTTTGCTTGTTTTATCCGACTCATCAGCTCTCTTTTGCATCTTGCATCCTGAGTAAGTGAACTCTTTAACACTTTAAAGCGGTTTACTGTCCAGTAATATTTGTGCCTCAGTTCTGTATTTTCTCATCACTAATACTTTTGTTTATATTCATAAGGTATTGGGTATTAAGGGTGTTCTCCATCTCTGCAAATATTGCTGTCAATGTAGTGACGAGTGGTATTTATTGTTTCAGTTTTATTATTATCTATAATAATAATAATAGCACTTATATACCCTCTCAGAGCATGGGCCTTTTTCGAGATACAATTATGTCCAACCTAACTTGTCTTAAGATTATTTGTAATATTTTTTGTTTGTGTTTTAATTATTCACTTCATTTTGCAGTTCACTTTTTACACACGACGATTCAGTTTTAATGTCATCTGACCACCTTTATTTTTGTCTTCCTTTACTTCTTTTATTCATTCTTGGGCACAAGGTAGCTGCACGTTTTGTCAATCTGTCGTCACTTAATCTTAAAACATGACCCGCCCATTTACATTTTTTCCTTTTGCAGATTGCTGTTACGTCTTGGAAGCCTGTTCCTTGTCTAATTTCTGAGTTTGAAATTTTTCTAATTATTTCTATCTCTTCTAATTCTTCAAGCATGACTTTTAGTTCGTCTTATTTTCTGCAAAAATCGCTACATCATCTGAGAACTTTAAATATGTAATGTCCTCTTACATCATTCCTATGTTAACACCATAGTTATCCCCGCTGAGTTTGTTATGTTTATTATCTATTATTAATGTTACGACTACTGATGGTGAAGAAAATGATATTATAAAGATATGTCCCTTGCAGAACAGTAATAAATATTCAATTAAAACTTTATATATTTTATATATTTGACAGCTCCTCATATCACATATTATCTCCATAGATACACGCAATACTCTGTTTCTATAGATATATCAGTGATTTCGTTTAGCGAGAACTCTGAAACCCGGGTATGAAACTCATATACACGGCCTTGAAACGGTTTTAAGTTATATTCCATCCAACGACAGCGCTAAAAGCGTTTTTTTTTTTAACCAACATTTTGAGAACACTTCATTATCGGCAATTTGTGGCAATTATTTTTGACGTTATAACGATAGGTGACAGTAAATTGTGATTGTGACAGTGATGAATTTTATAAGAAATTTTAAATATTTAGCACCACATTTTTTATTTTCAAATGGTGTAGTGTAATTAATAATATTTTAAATGGTAAATGCTAAAGAAATATAAATAGTGTAATAAAAAAAATGGCACAGACTAAATTTAATATGTACAATAAAAGTAAATATAAAAGTAAAAAATAAATACTTGTTTATTTATTTCATATGCTTGCTTGCAAATAAAATAATAAAACTTAATGCTTACTGAAGTATTAACTTTTAACAATTGTAATTAATTTTAATTTTAGGAAATTAATT
Organism: Liopterus haemorrhoidalis; assembly: GCA_963971575.1. Taxonomy (NCBI): domain Eukaryota; kingdom Metazoa; phylum Arthropoda; class Insecta; order Coleoptera; family Dytiscidae; genus Liopterus; species Liopterus haemorrhoidalis. Next base: position 13,238,621 of record OZ020617.1, read on the forward strand.
AGGAGAGTTGTAAATAAATTAATCATAATTTTCGGTTCAAGGCAATCTTTAATTTTCTACCAAAATTACATTTTATTTTTTAATTTTGGTAGAAAATTAATGATCGCGGCGATTCATAGCAATTTAAAATATAAAAATATATTTGTGTGGACTGCGGGTTGCATACTACCTAATCCTAGTTCATATTACAACCACGAATGTCACAACTATCGCTGTCCAAAGCCGTAACGTGAGAGTCTGCTATCTTCCTTGTTTTATAATTTGTGCTCTGAAACTTCTATTGGAACATTATTGTTATTTTTAAGAACAGAATGACTCATATCAAAAATATCCAAAAATGTTAATAAGTTTTTGTGATCTTTTTGTGTTTCGATATTGTTTTTATTTAAACGAGTTCGCAGTTGATTAGTATGGCGAACCCATATTTTATTTCCAACCGATACTTCATACATAACATTTCTTCTGCGTCCAATTATTGATCCTTCAAGCCAAGTTTTCTTGTAGAAATCTCTTGCGTACACAGAATCTCCAATATTGTAGTACCGATTTTGAACACCATTTTTCTTGTTGAATCGATCTTCCATTTGAGAGTTTTTTAGTGTTTGGAACTTCTCAGTAGGTCGAAGCAACTGCAATGGAGTTCTCAGGTTTCTACCAAAAAATACCTTTGCTGGAGAAAAGTTGTTCAATTGTGTATGAGGTGTTGAATGGTAGGTTAAGAGAAATGTTTGAAGGACTTCTTTAGTAGTTCCCTCCCCTTTTGTAACCATCTTTGTGGCCAATATTTTTGCATTTGGTACATGTATGATTCTTATAAGGACTGTACCGAACGAGATGTATTATACCACAAAGTCAGCATGGTGATGGAGGACTGTTTTTAGTTTTAGGAAAAGAATATTTTTGCTTCTTAAAATTAGAATTTTGGTGAAAAGAAGTCTTATTAAACTTAAAATCTTTTTTTGTATCATCCTTTACTGAATGTACGTGATTATCAGGCTTCTCCGCCATTGTAGTGTCATGTTTTAAATTATGCAATTTGATACATTCTTCTGACAGATTCTGTAAGGTAATGTTTGAATTAGTTTCTATTTTGTTTAGAAGCTTGTTCTGATATCAGCGTCCGGAGACTGTAGACCACATACGAAAATTAAACACTTAAATTGGTTTTCATTTAATGAGGACAGTTTGAAATTTTCGAACACATTCTTTGTTTACTATGCCAGCGTAAGTGACGATGTCATGTTGCGAATTTTTAACTAATTTTAAACAATTGCACCTTCCGCTGAATAGTGACGCTGTTTTGCCGAAAATATCTGAAAGAGTTTTAACTGTTTCAATAAATGAAAAATCACGAGGTAATTTTGGCGGAATGTAATTAGCATATCTCTCATGTGATTGCGTGCCCAATTTCCTTAAAAGAAGTCGCACTTTGGCTGTATCATCCAAGCTTTTGCAGTATTCGCGGAATAGATCTTCATAACGTTTAAACCATGCTTTGAATGTTAACCCAGCATCTAGATCATATTACAACTCATCCATGGCTCTGGACAAAGAATCCACAGCTTGTTCACTGTTCGAAGTGCGCAAAGTTAATACTTCAATATTTTTTGTTGACTGTATCATCTCCTGTTGTTGATGAATGATATTTAAAATTTCTGCCGCTTCCATAATCCTCGTCGCCAGTTGTTACGACTACTGATGATGAAGAAAATGATATTATAAAGATATGTCCCTTGCAGAACAGTAATAAATATTCAATTAAAACTTTATATATTTTATATATTTGACAGCTCCTCATATCACAAATTATCTCCATAGATACACGCAATACTCTGTTTCTATAGATATATCAGTGATGTCGATATTTTGGTCTTGTATCTAACAATTAGTGTCTCAGTCCAATATGGGTGCATTCGAGTTGTACAGAGTAGAGTCACTGGATTATACAAAGTACCGCAAGCCTTTGAAGAAGCCGACAGACCCCAGGGTTTGATTGGCAACATTGCTTCCCCTATTAAGCAAACTAAAGCAGCAATTTTTACGTTCTTAAGTTTACGTCTGCGCTGTCACATCTCCCTCTCTCGCTCTCATTTAATAACCTTCTTTGTCAGCGGTTTGAATATTTAAGGTTAAGTTTAATTTAAATTTATATATTATATCCATTTTATTTAATAAAAATTAAAGAAATTATTGAAATTGTACCACAATTTTGTTATACAGTCTGTTCCAAACGGTTAAGCGGAACTAAATGGGAATTTCGTTCTTTTAGGTTTTCACGAGAAGGGACCTTGCTTGGGTTATTTCATTTTTTACGTTGGAATGTCAAAATTTAAAATTCCAACAATGAAACCATGGAAACGAATCACATATGTCAAAATTAAATTATTTTTTTTACTTATTTTAATGACAAAAAATAAATAAATGGGAAATTTGTATTAAGAATGACACAAAAAATCAAAATATAAAGAAAATGACATTTTAAAATGATATTAACCTTAACCAAAAAATGTTTATTGTAAGTATGATTTACAAAGCTTAAACAAAACGGTCGAAAAGCATGATTTAAACGATGAAAGTAACTAGATTGCAAAATCTAGTTCCGCCTAACCGTTTGGAACAGACGGTAGTGCATCTTTGATTAAAAAAATCGTGATTACAATGTTTAAAATAAAAACTAGTTTCTTATTTTTGTAATGTTGGAATCACTGAACATCATTTGTGTTGGTGACATTGTTAACCCCAGCATGGCCGCCGTGGCGGTACTTTGTATAATCCAGTGAGTTTAGTACAGAGTAGAGCGAGCGCTGAGCGAACAGTTGATGGTGACGTCATGAATAGAGCACTAACAGAGCGAGCGTTCTTGTGACGTAATGTTTATAAAATCTAACCCTACAATTTTAGGCGGCGTTTTTACTGTCAGATTAGTTCACGTCAGTCATGAATCAAAATTATATACCTCGGTTTTTCCTTGATTTTTTTTTCAATGATGAAGATATAAAATTAATTAAAAATTAAATAATAATTAATGAATTAATTTAATGAATTTTTTCCATTTTAATTTTATGTACGGTGTATTTTAATAATTTTTTTACTGTTTACAGAACGTCTCAAATACATAAATAGCCGTACTCTGTAGCCATAGACAAATAACAATATTATTTGTCTATTGTTATTTGTCTAAGGCTATTATTTTTATTTTATTTATAATTTAATTTTAAACTTTCATTTCTTTCCCGCCGTTCCCCCACTTTTTTATGTCGTACTCCATATGCTCGGTCTTAACACCCCGAACACATAGAGCGCACTCTAAATGCTCGCTCGATCGCAAAACGAATGCAATTGAGTGTACTCCGAGCGTCAAATCGAACACGTTTGAGTGTACAGAACGTGCTCGGAACGCTCGGAGCGTCAAATCGAATGTACCCTATATAAGTGGTTTAATATAGATTTAAAACCACAATCAAATTCGTCTTATATTTTATAACTACGTAACAATACTATTATTATAAGATTTTGAATTGCTTAATTTATTTTAAGTATCAAATTCTAGTTTTAATCTTTTATAATTATTTGTATAAATTCTATTAATAATAATAGTAATGACTATTGTAGTTGTAAGTACCCGTAAAATTATTTAAAAATAAAGAAAAAACAAACAAAATCATACGAAACATCAGCTGTTCAGCTAGTTTATTTATAAGAAGATAGAAGATTATAATTATATAATGCGAAACATGAATATAAACTGGTTTTGGATGTACTGAAAATATCCACTTGTGTTTAATAACTGAAACTCGGAGAATAATAAAGATAAACAGTGTACAATGGTTATTATTTTAGCTCTCCATATTTATATAATATAATTTTGATGTTTGAACAATGTGTAGCACATGTACTCTAACATAAATGATGGATCTATCAATGTTGAATGTTGACTGCCGTTTGACAAGGCAAACGGAACCGAGCCCTATGTCTGATTTATGTATTATTGTTTAATGTTGACTTGCATATGGTTTAGAAATTATTTCACTCAAAATAGATTTGTATAACTGTTGAATATTTAATATGTTTACATTTTCACTTTCTTGTGTAACAAAATTAACATATCGAACAAGAAAAAAGTGTAAATTAGTAAAAACAACTCATACAGTATAGACTGGGCAAATCAAGTTCATTTGTCTAGCCCATACTATATGTACAGAGTGATTATTTAATGGCGAGACGACGTCACCGAATTTTACGTGCCTCCTAGCAGAATACTATGACTATAATAACCTTGAAGAAAATTTGATTATGAAGAAAAAAAGATTATGCGCATGCGCGCATAATCGCCTGCTACGATGTGTATGAAACGGCAAATTATTAAAACTTCCAGTGACGTCGTCTCGCCATTAAATAATCACTCCGTATAAACAGTTATTTGTGGAGTATACTAACATTCGGTTGTGAAAGTTGGATTTTAAATAAAAATAATATTAATAAAATAAAAGCTTGTGAAATGTGGGTGTACCGAAAGATTCCATGGGCCGTAAAAATGAAAAACAGTGAAGTGTTGGCAAAAATGAAAACTAAAAGTCAAGTGCTCAGCAAAGTTAAAAATTACAATTACATTACAAATTACATTTTTCAGTCATATTACGAGAAAGAGAGACATTAAGTGGGATATGTGTAGTACGCAGTGTGACAAAACGAGAGAACGGGGCAGGAGAAGAATGACTTTAATTGATAATATCATTACTGACACAAAAAAAACTTTAAAAATTTGGTCATTATTGTGAAGAATAGAGGCAATTGGCGTTCCATGATAGCCGAAGTCTGTATCAGATATGGCACTTGATGATGATGATGATTCTATATGTGTACCAACAATAAAAGTGGGACAGTGATGCATTTCTTAATATCATTTAAAATTGCTTGTTCAATGCCTTCTAAATTATTTAGAAATCAGCGGTTCTTAACCTTTTTATACTTGAGACCCTCCAAGTAGCCTAAAATATTTTCTGAAACCCCCAAGAAAATTTTTGAAACAATATTTTGAATGTTCTTAATAATTTATTGTTTAATAATTAAGTTTATTGTAATTTTAAAAGCAAAAACTGGTAAAAATTTAATTTTTCTTTTAATTTCGGGTTAAGAACCGCTGATTTAAAGGATTCAAATTTAATTTTCACAAATATTTGAATTAGGGGTTTAAATGTCTTCTGATGTCATGAGTTCAAATTTGCTAATATTTTTTTGATTTGAGAACTTTTAGTTCAGTAAATCGACACTTGAACAAAATGCATATTCACTACTATCAGAAAATAACGTATAATGCTAGGAAGTATTAATTTTTTGTCGTATAAAACATACAGTTGCATATAACATCTATACTGAACCTCAAATATATATATATATATATATATATATATATATATATATATATATATTCTTTATTCCCTTAAGCCTTGCGGCGTTCAGGGTGCTAACATTTACAAAAAAAAAACAAAAATAAAATAAAATATAAAACAATCAACCCAAAAATACATAACAATAACATTCATTACAATTTACATTTTACAATCTTCTTTTTTTTTCTCTTTTCTTTCTTCTTTCCGTTTCCCCTTCTTGTTATCCTTCGCCAATCTCCATCCTTCTTGCCTCTAATTCTCTCGCCCACCTCTCCCCCCTTCCATCTTCGTGCAACAGGTCTATTGTGCTCCCCGACCATACTGTCATCTCTCTACACCTCTTCGCGAGGTGCTCTATATCTTCCTCCTCCTCCCCGCAGATCCTGCACATCTTATCCTCCTGTCTCCTCCAATATCTATTTCCTCTCTCTTCATTCCCGCACCTTAGTCTCGCAATCCTCCTAACTCTCCCTCCTGACCTTCCTCTTTCTCCCCTCAAGTAGCTTGGTACCCCTATAGCTCTGACCTCCTTATATCTCCCTGCGCTCCTTGAATTGTCTATTCTGACTGTCCTTTCTTGCTCCCCCACTTCCTTATCCCTCCTCCACAACTCCTAAATCACGCTTATCCCATCTTTTCTTCTCCTTTCCACCTCTGTCGCATCCACTCCGCATCTCCAGTAATACCCATCTTTTCTCATCTCCCCCCATGCGTACCATCTTCCTTTCTGTTCCTCTCTGGCTCTTTCTTCCCAGCATTCTCTCCTTATTTTTTTGTCTATTTCTATTCTAACTTTCTCTTCGTACTTAACCGCCCTCCTTCCTGTACCCACTTTCATCTTATCCCTTTTCAGTTCCTCTCGTACAATGTACCCTGGTGTCGTTCTATCTACTCCTAAGATCCATCTTAAATACCTCTCCTGTACTCGTTCTATCTTCTCCCATTCCTTCCATCCCCAAATTTCCACCCCATATAGCAGGATGTTTTTCACCACGGCGTCAAACAACATCAATCTCCATCTAATATGGTCGCTAAACTTTCTCTCTCCTATACTCAGCTTCCCCATGACTATCCTTGCCTTCTTTACTCTTTCCCTTATGTGTAGTTCAGCCCCATTGTTCCTCGTTAGTATATAACCTAGGTATTTTATACTCTTCACCTCTTCTATTTCTCTGCCACCCCATTCCCATTTTATCTTCTTTCTTCTTCCTCCACCTTTACCGAATACCATTACCTTCGTCTTATCCCTGTTTACTTCTAATTTTTTCCTTTTGAAATATTTATCCGCCCTTTCAATCATTCTCTTAAGCTCCTGTTCCTCCTCTGCCATCAATACAATATCGTCCGCGTACCCCAATGTCCACAATTTCATCTTCCTTACTACCACCCCCCCATCTTGTCCCTTCCTCATAGTCCCTTCTAAATCCGCTACATATAAGTTGAACAAGCATATAACATCTATTTTTAGACAAAAAATAACAAAATGAAATAACAACACTTTCGAAATTAAGGAATAATTTTCATTGAGTGTTGTTTTAATTCTTTTCTTTTTTGGACATCAACCGCCAAATTTCTTCTTGATTTCTTATATATTCTTCACGTTTCTCGGCTGTATATACTTTGCCTGCTGTTTGAAATTATGTTTTGAAATCTATATACGGCAGACCCTGTTCGCAGTCCTTAACCATCTTAAGTGACTCACTGGACCAATTTCAAGAAGGGCTAGATTTGTAGAAACTTCTCCTGTTCTTATGGTCTGTAATTCTGTACCCATATGCTTGATCTGTTGACACAGATTATTGATGACACTATCACTAATAGAAAAGGAAGACTCCCCAGTTGATTGAGACTTTAGTGAAAGCCATCTTTCACTTATTTTTGAATTTTGTGGGTCGGAAAATTTGACACGCCCTAATAGTCTAGTATTAATGCGGGCACTATTATTATACCTATTATATACTATTATCACTCTTGTGATAGCCGCAGACAGAAACAGATTGTTGAGCAGTTTCCGAAAATTCCAATTTTATATTTTATAAAGTTAAAATATTTGTTTTCAAAATATTTTTCTTATAAACGATAACCATACCATTTTTTTGCATTTGTTTGCAAAAGGTATTACAGCAAATAACTTTTCTTCAAATTACACTACACATATTATTTTACATATTTTTGAAGAACTCTTTTTACTTGCCCGACCTTAATATATAAGGGGCAAGTATTGTAATCGCGAAAATTTTCGATGTCGAGATTTTGACGGATGACCACGTTTCATGGTCCAGGGAATCCAAAAAACCTATTTTCGAAGTGCCGTCCGTATGTGTGTGTGTGTGTGTGTGTGTGTGTGTGTGTGTGTGTGTGTGTGTGTGTGTGTGTGTGTGTCTGCCTGTGTGTATACACGATAACTCAAAAACGGTTTAACTTAATGAGTTCGTTCTGGTACTAAAAAATTCTCCTATTAAATAGGAAGAACCCTATTGTTTTTTATAAAAATCGGTTGACTAGAAATGGGAGTTTACTCGTGTCGATTTTAAGATTTTTGCGAATATTTAGCAACAGAAAAATATTTCGAAAAAATTTATTGAACAAAAGTTACTATAAATGCAATAACTATTAACTTTTATTTGAGACGTTTTTTGATAAAACGAAAAATTTCGAAATTTTTTTTGTAAAATTATTTAAAATTTTTCCAAGTCTCAATGTTTTCATACTTATATGTAACGTTTCCATGGTCATGATAATTAATTCGTAACTTGTAAAGCAAGCCTTGGACAAAAATTTGTATAAAACATAATTTGATGTATTTTTGAAGATTTATCTAAATATTTAAATTTTTTTTTTTTAATTTACATTTTTTTTTAAATATATTTTTTATGGGAGGGCAAGTCTAGCGGAGGTTTCCCTTCGCCACTGGTTTCTCTATACAACGGTGTAAAACTTGTATATCCTTGCATAACAAAATTTTTGAGAAAATTGCATTTGGTGGCCTTCAAAATTACGACTAATTTGTTCATAAATAATTGATAAAGCAATAATTATGTCAGAACAAGAAATGAAGTATCGAGATCTGTTATAACGGAAAACGGACTCAAACAAGGGTGCGTACTCAGTCCGCTACTGTTCTCAATGGTTCTAGATGACGCCATAAAAGAAGTGAGACAAAATATTAAAGAATATTGTGTGGGCTACTGTAAAATGGAAAATGTGAAAGTAGCAGAACTTTGCTATGCGGATGGCATGGTCATAATAGCAAGGAACGAGGACGAACTACAAAACAACCTGAACCAATACAATAAAGAATTGAAGAAAATAAATATGAAAATTAGCACAAAAAAACAAAAACAATGGTAATAAGCAGGACAAAAATGCAACACAAGATAAAAATAGATGACAAAATAATAGAACAGGTAGTAAAATTAAAATACCTAGGCACAGTTTTCGCGGAAGATGGAAAAATGGATGAAGAAATTATGGAAAGAGTAGGCACAGCAGGAAGAATGTTAAACAGCATCAAAGCACCATTCTTAACTAAAAAAGAAATACCAACTAACATCAAGGTAGAGATCTTCAAAAAAGTGACAGTACCAATTTTGACATACGCCTCAGAATCCTGGACCACTACAGAGACGCACAGGTCTAAAATAAGAAGCTCCGAAATGAGATTTTTAAGAAAAATCGAAGGTAAAACAAAATTGGGCAGAATAAGAATTGAAGTATTTAGGAAAAAACTAGGCACAAAACCAGTATAGACTATAATAGAAGAAGGACAGCTAAGATGGCTGGGACATATACACAGAATGAGTGAAGACAAAATAGTAAAAAGAGTTTATGAAGCAAGAACAGTGAAGAAAGTTAGACCACGAAGACCGAGAAAAACTTGGCACCAAGGAACAAAAGAAGCTGAAACGAAGAGAGGAGTAAAGTGGGAGGAGATAAGAAAATATACAAAGGACAGAACACAATGGAAAGAAGTATGGAGAACAACACCAGAAAATAAGTAACTCGACTATAGCCTTACACCGCAAGGTAGAAAGGCTTCAGGATTAAGTAAGTAATAATTGATAAATAATACAACAATTAAAATTAGGATTAGCCAAGCGTTTCAAACGATAAATTTTGAAAATAAGGCTTCTTCTGTCCAAGAAGCTTTTAAAAACGTGTACACAAGTGTATTGAACAGCAAGGTCATCATTTTGAACATTTAGTACAATAGGTAAATTACTGTTATGAGTTACTAATCACTTATTATTTTTAAGACTACAAAAAGTCGCTTTTCTCAAAAATTATGTAAGGCTATAAAAGTTTTACACCGTTGAAAGAAAAAAGCTCTATTATATTGTGTTAAATGATATGTGTAGTGTAATTTGAAAAATAGTAATTAACAGTCGTGCCACTTGCAAAAAAATTTTAAAAAATGTTTGATACCACTTATGGTCTGACCCCCAGTACCACGTATAACTTTTATTTGATCAATATTTTTATAACTCTTTTTATTAAGGAAATAATCGAGGTGAACATAAATGTTGCCTCACCCTGTATATAAAACCTAAAAACTATATAAGTATAACCTACGTGGTCCACTTCGAAGTTTAAGTCATCCTCTAAATTATTGTTTCCTTAAATTTAGTTTTAAATTTGGTCTAAAAAATACCGTGTCCTGTTTGGAATCTCTGCTTTAAAACGCAATAACAATTTCTCTTTTAACACCTCTGGCAATTTCAATAATAAGTTATCCACAAAATTTAGGGAAATACGCTGCATTACCGTATTATCTTTAGTGTTATCTTCTCCCTGGAGAGCGTCTATTGAATGTTATACGAAGTGAATCTGTTTGTGGGAGTGTTGAGAGAAGTTCTCTATTTGTATCGTACATCAAAGTGCCCATCAACAACTTGCTAAACGTTACGAGTCAGTCTCTCGAGTCTCTATTAAGGGAATAATAAAGATTCATGGCGAGGATCAATTTGTTTAGACGCTGCTTGTTATGTGTTTGAACTTACACTTTAACATCCCAGCTCTGGACGTTGCACTCTACATGTTTCATAAAGGCTTTTGAAATTTTGCCAAAGTAATATAAACATACATGTAGGTGAAATTAATAGTCATTCCTGTAACATCTAGGTGAAACATAATGTAATATACAGGTGTGTCTATGAAGTATAGGTAAGCTACAGGGCAGTTTCCTTAGACCTAAAAATGAAAAAAAAGTTTGTATGAACATGGGTCCTTCAAAGCTTTATTTCTAAGATAATAGTAAAATTTATTTTATAGATGTAAATTATTGACGAGTAATATTAAGTTATAATGTGGGGACTACGATATGAAAATAATGAAAATGTCACGGTTGGCTGATTTATTTATTTCATTTGTATTTACTCTGTACATCCCTCAACTTTAGGTCTCCCTCACTTTATGGGTTCCAAGACTTGCAAGCGGATCAAGTCTGGACCCCCTCTATTAGTCCGCTAACTGGTTGCTATGATTCTTGGAAGGATTAAGGGTTGTTTCAATTAAACTCAACATTTTAGCTAATCTACTTTAATTATGATTACGGTTTAAATATTTACATTAATTACACTAGACTTACAATTACGTCGATACAGCTAATCCAAATGAGATATTCACACACACTAGACACACGTTACACCAAACACTAATTTAATCACTACATGTTTCTAAATATTGTCTCTCCACTTTTTAGCTGGTCACTACACTAACGTTCATACGGAATTACACTTTTGTGTTAATTGTTACTTTATTTCGACTCGCCCAAACACTCTAAATGACTCTAACCCATGATGAACAAATTCTCACTCTACTTAAAATACGACTTAACTTCACGACGATTTAAAATGAACTCCCTAAACATGACTTAACCACTACGACGGTTTAAGCTGAACTACTTTTGTTAACATCTTAACGTTATGATGGTTTTCAATCTACTCCCCTTAAAACATGACTACTCTAAAATGCTTACATCGCCCAACTGTTAAACGTCATTTCACACCTCTTCTGTTCCAAACGGTTAAGCGGAACTAAATGGGAATTTAGTTCTTTTAGGTTGTCACGAGAAGGGACCTTGCTTGGGTTATTTCATTTTTCACGTTGGGATGTCAAAATTTAAAATTCCAACAATGAAACCATGGAAACGAATGACATATGTCAAAATTAAATATTTTTTTTAGATATTTCAATGACAAAAAAATAAATAAATGGGAAATTTGTATTAAGAATGACACAAAAAATCAAAATATAAAGAAAATGACATTTTAAAATGATATTAACCTTAACCAAAAAATGTTTATTGTAAGTATGATTTACAAAGCTTAAACAAAACGGCCGAAAGGCACGATTTAAACGATGAAAGTAACTAGATTGCAAAATCTAGTTCCGCTTAACCGTTTGGAACAGACTTGTTTGTATTTAAACAAAAATATTCATTTTTTGAATGTAAATCCCAAATTTTTCTCTGCAAATCTTTCCGAAACATGTAGTCTGTGGTTCTATTATTATTACCTCTTCCCATGTTCGTCGGTCTTAAATTTTCTACACCTTCATTTAAAATTTTTCTTACTTCTCTTTCAGAAATCTAAAGAAATTGAAATGGGGAAATTATTTTATATTTCAAAACAAAAAGGACACCAAGATTTACTGAAAAAATATCTGCCACAAGGTCTATAATTTTGCCTCTTTTTAATTTTGTTCCATTTTTTTCTAAAAGTTTTCCATAAGCGTTTTATATGTGTTTTTTTGTATATTTATCTAATTGTTGTCTCTTATGCATATTTTCTGATGTTATGTTCTTATTTTGGTTGTATAAAAATACTTTTCAATTAAAAAAATAAATTGACATAAAATTTAATGTCCAATATGAATTGTCAAATGTTTCGAAAGGTGCCATTTCAGCAGTACCACCCTAAGATGATATTTTAAATAGACAACATAAAAAATTAAATTTTCCTCTTAGTTTCGTATTACAAATTGAGACAGATAATACAGTCTGTTCCAAACGGTTAAGCGGAACTAAATTTTGCAATCTAGTTACTTTCATCGTTTAAATCGTGCTTTTCGACCGTTTTGTTTAAGCTTTGTAAATCATACTTACAATAAACATTTTTGGTTAAGGTTAATATCATTTTAAAATGTCATTTTCTTTATATTTTGATTTTTTGTGTCATTCTTAATACAAATTTCCCATTTATTTATTTTTTTGTCATTAAAATATATAAAAAAATAATTTAATTTTGACATAGGTCATTCATTTCCATGGTTTCATTGTTGTAATTTTAAATTTTGACATTCCAACGTAAAAAATAAAATAACCCAAGCAAGGTCCCTTGTCGTGACAACCTAAAAGAACGAAATTCCCATTTAGTTCCGCCTAAGCGTTTGAAACAGACTGTATAACATTGTTTTATTAACAGTAAAAATATTATTATTAAGATACAAAAGCTATTTGTTCAGATAACATTATTCAAAAGAATCCCCTTATTTTTAACTGTTTTCTTTAAGACAGACTTCAAAAAAGAAAAGGGACTAAAACTATAAATTTGTATTTACTGTGTTTTTATGTAACCTACACGCTGCAAGGGTTCCTTGTTATTGATATGTTTTGCTTTTTATATCTTTGAAGATTAATATTTCCCAATATTTGATTCAGAAAAGCAAAGATATATTAAATAGAAAATGTTTTCCAATGAAAATGTTTTTCATAGTATAATGAATATACGGTTCTCAATGAACTGTGAGTAATAATAAAGAACGAACACTAACTTACAAAGTAATTGCCTTTCTAGAAATGTATTTATAAGAGAATTGATTAAAAAAATTGCAGAATAAAACGTCATTAAACTTTATTGGATCTTGGTTGGTAACTGTCACTTGCACATATCATTTTTTTTGTACCTTTCTTTTAAACTGAAATCTCAGTACAAGATTTTTTTTTTTTTTATTATTTCATCATTTAGAAGTCAAAGAATTTCTAGGAGTTATTTGAATATAAGAAACATTTTCTCTAATATAATAAAGAATAAAAGTTTTTAAAGCTGAATCTTGGAATATTAAAATCATAGTGGCTATTTGGTACAAATTATAGCGAACCTAAAGAGATATAGAGAGAAGGTAAACATGGTTTAAAGACGAGGTAAGTGTAACATAGCCACGTTTGACACGGTCAAAACATTAGTTTATATCCTAAGGAAGAGGACTAAAATATGTTGTACATAAACAAACACTAAAAATAAAACAATATATTTTACAAAAAACACATGTATATTAACACATATACCTGTTTAATACAATGTTCCATTACTCGACGAAAGTAACCGCGGTTGAAGTTTCTCGTTCCGAAAGTGTACGACATTAACCTTTTCAGGAAAATTGTTAGGTTTCGGAACGCGGTTACTGAAAATTTTGGTTACTTTTTTGTAACCAAACTAACCGTGGAAATATCGCGGTTAGTGTGGTTATTTCCTCCCACTACAAACTTCAGATCTAATGTAAACTACAAAAGGCGGGAATTTCAAAACAATTACAATAAGGCGAGAGTTAAGTGGAGGGAATTAATCGTTTCTTTGTAGTGCAAGTAGTAAATTATAATATTATTTTACTATAATCTACAATTAAAACAGTAAGAATGAGTGTAAGTAACTGATTTTTAGTAACATTGATCGATGTCGTGAAAAATAATATCGGGAAAAATCATATATGTTCTTATATAATGTGCTATTGTGAACAAGTACTAATAAAACAAATATTTTTATTAATAAGTTTGTAAGAGAATATCTATAACCTATAACGTCCATAAAAAGACAGTTCACTAATATTTATTAAAAATCAACATAAGTGAAGCGCCAGCTAATCAAAAAATAATATCCAATATTTAAGAAGTCACTGAACTATGGTGAAGTTAAGGAATATGCGGAGACAATTTATTTATTTGTTTATTTTACATCGGCCTATTTATGCAACGAGGCTAATCGCCGATGCCAGGGGGCGAGCTCCTGCACCTGGATGAGGGGTGAATGATTATAAAATGAGAGTAATGTAAACATATTATTCTCGCCCGAATAATATCACCAACGGAGAATCGAACTACCAACCACATAATCCAGACTGTTTTCCACTAGTCCAAACTGCTGCGATTTAATGCGCCCGGCCACTCTGTCGGCATATGCTGAAAAAAAAGTCAGAAAAATGCGTCATTAATAATTTTAAAATTTAATAATCTGTTATCGTCATTGTATTATACAGTCTGTTCCAAACGGTTAAGCGGAACTAGATTTTGCAATCTAGTTACTTTCATCGTTTAAATCGTGCCTTTCGGCCGTTTTGTTTGAGCTTTGTAAATCATACTTACAATAAACATTTTTCGGTTAAGATTAATATCTTTTTAAAATGTCATTTTCTTTATATTTTGATTTTTTGTGTCATTCTTCATACAAATTTCCCATTTATTTATTTTTTTGCCATTAAAATATCTAAAAAAAATATTTAATTTTGACATATGTCATTCGTTTCCATGGTTTCATTGTTGGAATTTTAAATTTTGACATCCCAACGTGAAAAGTGAAATAACCCAAGCAAGGTCCCTTCTCGTGACAACCTAAAAGAACTAAATTCCCATTTAGTTCCGCTTAACCGTTTGGAACAGACTGTATTTAATTTCATTGTGATTGTACTTTAATATTCTTGTTTGTATAGACGGTTCACTTTTGTAAGAACAAACTAAGAGGGAATTTTGTTTTCAATAGTTTGCACCTTTGAAGCTGTATGTCATGTTGGTATTAAAAAATGTCACTTTTTTAAAATGTTGATCCATCTGACATATGTCATATTGAAAAATGATATCTTAATTATTATGATCATAACCTTATCAACCTAAAGTCGGTTTTACAGCGTAAGGAATATTTTTAATTGACATTTAAAGTCAGTAACACACTATAAAAGTAACCAAAATAACCAGATCTAGTGTGTTCTTACAAAAGTGAACAGCTTATACTTCGTAATACATATATTTAATAAAAATGTAATAAATAATAATTAACCTTTAATACTGTCTTTTATTTTTTAAATTTTTTGATGGAAACATGTGTAATAATAATAAGCTTTTCAATAGGTAAACGTCATAATAAACTTGAATAAATTACAAATGCCGTAAAATACTTACGCATGCAATGTTCAGGGTGACCTGGTCTCAGGTTTTCACCCGGAGTCTCCGGGTTTCGGGCCAGAGTCTCAGGGCTCCGGGTTTTGATATAAAATCTCCGGGTTTGAAGTTTGGAGGTGAGGGCCTTATTTTTGCTCATCATTTGTATTTTGGACGTGAGGACCTTTTTGTTTTTGCTCATCATTTACATTTTGGAGGTAAGCATCTGTTTTTTTTTTGCTCATCTCTTGGATTTTGGAGGTGAGGACCTTTTTTTTGCTCATCACTTATATTTTGGAGATGAAGACCTTTTTTTTGCTCATCACTTATATTTTGGAGATGAAGACCATTTTTTTGCTTATCACTTGTATATTTTGGAGGTGAGCAAAATTGAACTGTATTTCCAATTTTTTTTTTGCAATCTGAGGGTTTACCTCAACTGAAATCTGGTCACCCTAGCAAAGATAGAGGACAATAAAAGATAATTTCTTGACAAAAAAGCTGATTCTTGCTTTTAACAAGGCAACGCTTAGTATACAAATGAACAACAGTTAACCATTTTAACTAATTTGTATTGTATCTACCAGTGTTGTAATAGATACATTTGAAAATATATCTAGATACAGATACAGATACTTGAGGAAAAATGTATCTAGATGCAGATACAGATACAAATTTTAAAATTTATCTAGATACAGATACATTTTTTTTACAATGTACCTAGATACTTCAAGATACTTTTAAGATACTTTCGGAAAAATGAAAACACCACAAAAAAAAGAAATAACTAGAGCAAGGAATATATTTGTTCACAATAAAAAATAAGTTATGCACTATTATTACTCTTAAAATAAACACAAATAGCCTTTGAAGCTATGTGTCAGAAATATTAACTAACTATATACCTATGTAATCTTTAAAAAAATCACTTTTTTATTCCAATTTCAGCGGATATCTCGAACATTTTTTGTTCGCTAATAAATTACTGATTATTAAATGAGTATTTAGGATGACAAAAATAAAACAACAATTTTATTTATTATATTTTTCTTTATTTAATTCACATTTATAAAATTAATTCTTATTCTTAGATTAGATAGTTACTTAATGGTTGTTTTACTTAACCGTTGTTAATAAAATTATTTAATATTTTTTTATTTATTATTTTTTTAAATTTATCAGAGCTGGAAATACAATTACACTTTATTAAAATTTTATAGATAAAAATAAATTAAATAAATAAATAAATTATAAGTTTGAGAATTATGATAAAATACAAGTTCTATATATAATTAATTAAATTTTGGAAAACATCCTTTTATTTTTTTCCTTTTTTTTTTTAAATAAAAAATAAAAAAAATAAATAAAAAATTAAAGGATGTTTTCCAAAATTTAATTAATTACATATAGAACTTGTATATTATCATAATTCTCAAACTTATAATTTATTTATTTAATTTATTTTTATCTATAAAATTTTAATAAAATGTAATAAATTTTTTTTAATGAAATAATTTTATTAACAACGGTTACCCAAACAGCCTTTAAATATAGTTACTAAACGTGTTTTTTATTATTATTATTATAGTTTGCAAAGATAATTTTGCAAAGTAAATTGCCAGGCTGCAAGGGTTATACGCATTTCAAATGCGAAACATGTGGTGTACATCTTTGTCTAACAAAGATAAAAACCTTCCATAAATTTCATTTAAATTAAACTCCTGTTAAAATTTGAGTTAACTTTCATAATGTTACAAATATGCAACTGAATGATGCTAAATGTATTACCAACTTGAAAAATCGTAAGGACATATTTTGTAAAAAGACCTTGAAAAAGACAAAATAGGAAAGTATCTGAAAAAAGTACCTGAAATACAGATACTTAGATACTGATTTAAATATCTAGATACAGATACAGATACATATTTTATAATGTACCTAGATACAGTAACTAGATACTTGCACAGTATCTAGTTACTGTATCTAGAAACAAATACCTAGATACATTACAACACTGGTTGTAATGTATCTACACAATAAAAAGTGGATCCTTAAGATGAAAACTATAAAAGATCTTAAACTAGGCACCAAACTATTAAAATTAAGCTATCCCAGCAAACATTTTTATACGGGTCAGTACTGTTGAAGCACATACTCCCCGACATTGATAGTAATGGGCCAGTACTTCGGTGTCCCCGTAGCCGTTAGCTGGCCCATTGGCGTATCAATTGCCGGCCCAGCAGCGGTAAAGTGCAAAATAATCGCATTAAATGCTGGTAAAGTACTTCGTATAGGAGGAGTGCGAAATACAAATGTGACGTATATTATTAACACTGGCGTTGCACAAACTTTTGGTGCCAGCAATTCACCAACCGAAAAAGCAGTTTACCGGCATTCGGCCGATGGTTGAATGTTTGCTGGGATATTAACACACAAAATACAAATTTTTATACATAAAAAAGGGTTTTAAATCCAAAAAGCACTAAAAAATTGTCTCGAATGTACAAACTACATAAGAATCATACAGAAAACAAGTAATGTTATGACAAAGAACAAGATAACGTCTAGTGGAACATACAATATGTTTTAAAAATAAGGTCATGCTTGTCTACATAATGAAGCATGGAAAAGCATTGAGTCCTGATGGCATAACAGTTAAATTAAATAAAGCCTTAGATGGCAGAGAGTTAGAAATTTTACACAAAATTATAATAAATATTGGTAAAAATGTATCACTGGTTATTTTAATAAATGGTCTTGCGCATTTATAGAGATGAACATTTTTATTAGCATATAGAGTAAAAAACAAAAAATGAATAAAAATAGTAGTAAAAAGAATTAGAAAAGTTACAAATTATTATACGTTAAGCTCATACAAACATTTCTTGGTCAAATATTGGTCAAAATAGATCTTATAATAATATGTTTTCTGTAAATAATTTGCAGTTTAATAAAAATAATTAAATTTTTCCTAATTATTATTTAGTTAGATAACAATAAATACAAAAAGTCCTGACCATATGTAGGATTTTTATTAAATGAGTTATTTGAATAAAAGCGAAAAGTTGGGGGATGTAAAGTTAATGTCAAAATTGTTTCGCGGACCCCCAGGGATCTGCGAACTACAGTTTAAGAACTGCTGTCCTAAACTATTATATCTTTTTGATACTAATACTCATTATATTGTGCTTTTCTAGCCCAGTGCTATCAGCAATGGCAAACGTCCAAAATAACGGTATCCGCATTAATATTAGACCATTGCAAAATAATTTCAAAGATATTACGTTTTGAATGTTACCATCTCATTTATAGGCATGACAGCCAGTAATTTTCCCTCAGACTGGATGTGATATGTTACAAATTAATGAGATCTAACAAGTCTGTCAGTAGTCCATGTTATCAGATATTGAAGCGTATCAATTAACAAGATGTGTCAGGATAATAAATGCTTCACAAAACTCGTTCACCACTGACCGCAACAAATATGCTTGTTTCACGTCGCGATCGTGCTAATGACATCACGGAGTTCTGTATACTATGATACATTGCACTAATATCGCCTTGTAGTCGGCTATTTTACACGGGTTTCTCCTAGTATCTTACTGGTACTATATTCGCCGTTGGACGTGACGGCGGTTTTCACCACTAGAGTTTGGAATTACAATCGATTCTTAACACAGGAAGCAATAAAGCAAATATCTGCAGAGAAATACTTCTATTGCATGTCTGTTTTGAATAAGTGCATTGTGCAATAACGACTTGATATGCTGCAATTGTCTTTTGTGAGTTGACTACCACTACGTTTGTTTCGCTAACTTATTTCTTTCGAATTCGCTTTTGAAATTGGATTTTGTTTGCCGCAGCGATTTTTATTATGGACCTGTTCGAAGAACAATGTATCTCTGTGTCAGTGTTGCCAACTCCGTATAATGAAATAATCGTACGCTGTAGCGAAAATTATCGTATTTTCATAAAAATTATCGTACACCCGCGGGACCGCATAGTAAAGTAATAAAATTTAAAAAATTTCATTTTTATTCACTTATCAATACATTTTTATTATACAAGGCGTCTCAAAAGAAATTTTATATTTATTTAGCTTACTGCGTGAACGCAGCGTATCCGAGGGGCGCGGGGGTTATGTCAATCGGTAGCCTGGCTCTTGGGAATTCAGTCGCTATGGAGCGTTTCTCGGGAGCAGACCGCGCGTTATGCGTGCGAGAGTTTTACAAAAACGGTGATTCAGCGACTGTAGCGCGTAGAAAATTCTGCAGTATTCGAGGTTTTCGCCACTTAAATGATGCGCCAAGCATTCCTCTCATTCGACATTGGGTTAAAAAGTTTGAAGAGACTGGTACAACGCTGGATAAATCAAAATCCGGGCGACCTAGGTCATCAAGAACGGTAGAAAACGTGGAGAATGTTAATCAGTCTGTTCGTGACGACCCGAACCTTTCAATTCGGAAGCGCGCAAGTGCTTTAAATGTGCATAGATCATCATTACATCGCATTATGCACAAAGACCTAAAGCTGCACCCCTACAAAATTCAATTGGTGCAAGAATTAAAGCCCCAAGATGCCAGTCAGAGGCTTAATTTCGTAAATCAGGTGATTGAGCGATTTTCAACGTTTACCAACATTTTGTTTTCGGATGAAGCTCATTTTCATCTTAATGGCCACGTAAATAAGCAGAACTGCCGCTACTGGAGTGCAACGAATCCGAAACGCAAACATCAGAAACCCCTACATTCGCCTAAAGTGACCGTATGGCCTGCGATGTCGGCGCGAGGAATTATCGGCCCTTACTTTTTTGAAGACGAAAGGGGGCGTGCAGTTACAGTGAATTCAGAGCGTTATGTGGAGATGTTAGACAACTTCTTGGTACCTGAAATGCAAAACTTTCCTGGCTATAACCAAAGAACATGGTTCCAACAGGACGGTGCAACTTCACAGAAGTCCAATATGTCTCTGCCACGTGTTCGTGAAATTTTCTCAGGCAAATTGATCTCCCGGAGAGGTGACATAAATTGGCCTCCACGCAGTCCAGATTTAACCCCTATGGACTTTTTCCTATGGGGTTATCTTAAATCTAAAGTTTACGCCAATAAACCGACTTCACTGGCGCATTTGAAAGAAAATATCCGTCACGATATGGCAGCCATCCCTGAGTCCACCTGCCGAGACGTCATAAGTAATTTTACTGTTCGATTAAATGAGTGCCGAGAACGCGAGGGTCTACATTTAGACGATATTATTTTTAAGAAATAAATCCCCAAAAAGTGTATTTTAATAATTAATAAACATTTTTTCTATATACAGCTTACTTTTTTTTTAATCGATCCACTAAATATAAAATTTCTTTTGAGACACCTTGTAATTTATTGAAAGGAAATACGTACACAATAATCTACAGGCGATTCTCAACGTTTAGAAGGAACTGAATGGGAATTTCGTTCTTTTAGGTTGTCTAGAAAATGGACTTTGCTTGGGTTATTTCATATTTCACGTTTGGTATGTGAAAATTTAAAATTCCAGTAGTGAAACCATGGAAACGAATGACATTTATTAAAAATTTGCATACATTTTTACATATTTAGAAGATAAAAAAAAATAAATAAAAAAATGGGAAATTTTTATTAAGAATGACAAAAATTAAAATGCAATGAATATGACATTTTATAATGACAATCAATTTAATCTAGAATTTGCAATGTGAGTATGATTTACCAAGCTTAAAAACATCACCAAAAGTCGAATTAATAGATAAAAATTATTAGATTTCAAAACCCAATACCGCCTAAACGTTTGGAATAGCCTGTACTATATAATTCAAAATTAGAATTAAATTGTGAGGATAGGTACAATATTATTCAATAAGTAACATCAATAATGAAAAGTTGTGATTTTATATATAATATATTTACTATAAATTAAATTCTTCATTAAAAAACATCTTTTTAATTTTTCATCACGTTTTTAAATTTATACATATTGCTATTTGGTTTCTCAAACATATCTTTTCCCGATTTGAAATTTTGACAAGAACCATGTTTCTTCACATGCTGACTGGATAAAACAACGCCGTTAACTGTGTAAAATAATTAAAATAATTTTGCTAAATACTCTTTCACATTGCGCATTTGAATGTGGAATACATAAGACATTTAATGCAAACAATGCAAGGTTTTGAAGACTAGACAATGTCATTGGAATAGTTGAGATATTTGATCCAAAACTCATCTGAACTTTCATGTCTAGTTAATTCAATTTTTGAATGAGGCATTGCTCTCCATTCGTCATTAATGTAGTAGGTACGCAAGCAGTGATCTTGGGGATCCCCGTTAAATGAAATGCAAAACATGTACGTAGTGAAATGGAACCTACGTACGTTACTTAGTAAGGTACAAACTCTTATGAACCTTATCAGTTGCGCTGCTTTTTAGAACTACTTTCCGTAGACGCGGAACAAGGCAAGTTAAGCATTTTCAAATATCTTTAATTCCAGATAAAATATTATCGTACCACTTATCGTACAGTAGTCAAAATTATCGTATTTTACGTACAGAGAGTCAAATTATCGTATGTGTACGATAATTATCGTACGGTTGGCAACACTGACTGTAACTAAAAATATTTTTGCCAGTACAACGAATCCAATTAATAATTCTATTGAACAAATAAAGAATAAATCTTTAATCTATATTAATAAATCTGGAGACTATATCTGTATTTCTTCTGCCTCATATTTTGCTTTTACGCGTTTCAGATGATCACAAGATAATATCGGCAAAAAACAATTTCTCTTTGTCTGAATTCACTCAAAATGACTGGACATATATTATTTTCGCCTATCTCTGTTGTTTTCCACGAATCATCAACTGCCATATTCGGTACACTTCATATGTACTCGAACAGTCTTGCGGTGTTCGGTTAAGAGAAGCGTCTGGTACGGGAGGTAGCCAGTGACGTATTAGTAGACTGTAGTCTTGGATATATCTATGTACCATGATACTAAAAACTGATGTAAACATACTAGGGATGGGAAAAAAACATCGATGTTTGTTTTTTTTTTTCAGTTTTGTTGACACTTTTTCAGTTGTTATTCTTCCAATCCCTGGATTTTTGTAAGTTGTCATTAGCTATTTTTTTATATATTGAAGTTGGCTTTTCCTGAACAAAATGATCAAAAGCTTCAATTAATCGGTAAAAGTAACTAGAATTAAAAATCTAGTTCCGCCTAAACCAAAGGAACAGACTTTATTTCAACTTAAAAAAGTATAAAAATATTTTCGTACCAATTATCGTACAGTAGTCAAAATTATCGTATTTTACGTACGATAATGAAAACGGTATCGTACATCGTACAGAGAGTCAAATTATCGTATGTGTACGATAATTATCGTACGGTTGGCAACACTGCTCTGTGTTTGTTTAGTTCAAACTTGGAAATAAGGCAATAGAAACACTAACAGCCGGTTTTTAAATTCATGGTTAACTTTCTGGTTAAGATATCATAACTTGAATTAACAATGAGTTTAATTCTCACTGTTAACACAACATAATTCACTGTTTTTTAACTAACTGCAACTTTTAGCATGACTACTACAAATATTTATATAATTTAAAAAGTAAATTTGTTCATCAACTTGTAATATAAATCTCACATATTGCGAATCGATTTGTATTTTTGTCCATTTTGAGTAGCCTAGCGTCCTTCGATCTTCTACCGAGCCCATAGCATCCACCTTGTTTCTCAGCGTCCACTTCAGTGTTCTAGCGCTCCCTAGCGCTGCATATCGCCAGGGTTTGAGATGCAGTCGTGTGTATTTAGCTCCACTAGTCTCTAGTATGACGCGGCTCAAAAGGTTGCTGAAGTTTGAGATTAGTGGACGCTTGTCTAGACCTGACAAACCCCATAATAATAATAATAATAATAACAGATGTTTGTGATCGAATTCTCAAGTCCATCTGAGAAGAATATCTCTCTCAAGGAGGAGAAAAAGAGGTCCAAGTATATGGAGCTCTTGTCCAAGCTTAGAAAGCAGTATTTACGGTATAAAGTTAAGCTTGTAGTCCTGATAGATGGTGTTTTGGGTGGTATAAAAGCCTACTATCGAAGGGAAAATCGAGTCCATTCCCGCCTGCAGATCTTCTGCCAACTCTTTGATCTGCAGGATGCAGAAATCAGTGCTGCTCGGGTCACTCTGCATTGTGCGGGCACTGGATCTGGCGTAATTTCCGCGGCTGCATATCGCCAGGGTTTGGGATGCAGTCGTGTGCATTTAGCTCCACTAGTCTCTAGTATGACGCGGCTCAAAAGGTTGCTGAAGTTTGAGATTAGTGGACGCTTGTCAAGACCTGACAAACCCCATAATAATAATAATAACAGATGTTTGTGATCGAATTCTCAAGTCCATCTGAGAAGAATATCTCTCTCAAGGAGGAGAAAAAGAGGTCCAAGTATATGAATCTCTTGTCCAAGCTTAGAAAGCAGTATCCAGGGTATAAAGTTAAGCTTGTAGTCCTGATAGTTGGTGTTTTGGGTGGTATAAAAGCCTACTATCGAAGGGAAATCGAGTACATTCCCGTCTGCAGATCTTCTGCCAACTCTGTGATCTGCAGGATGCAGAAAGCAGTGCTACTCGGGTCACTCCGCATTGTGCGGGCACTGGATCTAGCGTAATTTCCGCGGATGCATATCGCCAGGGTTTGAGATGCAGTCGTGTGTATTTAGCTCCACTAGTCGCTAGTATGACGCGGCTCAAAAGGTTGCTGAAGTTTGAGATTAGAGGACGCTTGTCAAGACCTGACAAAACCCATTATAATAATAATAATAATAATAAGGTAAGAGAAGAGCGTTTTGTCTGTGCCGAACACGTTGCGGGCAAACCTGGACGGTACTGGCGAGACTAGAAACCCCCCTTCTTTAATAATAATAATAATAATAAATATTTATTTGTGAAATGTAGTATATTTATCATAGCGTCACATAAATTAACTTAATCCTAATATAAATAAATCAAAGATATTAACACAAAACATATTGTCCCTATTTGGGAACTGGACGAAAAATCTTTTGAATATACTTTTAATTTTCCATTTTGGCCTATTATATACATATGTTTATTTTTAAATCCTTCTCAAACTCATCAATATTATAGTATGCCTATATACTTTACGTAGATTTAAATTTTGCACTGGTTAGGCATTTAATTTCCTCAGGCAATTTGTTAAATAATTTTATTCCAACTATATTTATTTGATTTCTAGAGTTATATTTAGTAAAAGACATCTTGATATAATGTTTCTTTCTAGTATTGTATCCATGAATGTCACTATAAGTATGAAAACTTGTAATGTTTTCTTTAATGTGTGTCAGTATATTTAAAATATAGAGCGATGGGAGTGTCAATATCTCATGATGTATGAAAAGCTCCCTGCACGAGGTACTCTACTTAACTTTGTTTAATATTCGAATAGATCATTTCTACAATCGAATCAATCTTAATGAATCTACAGACTTGCCCCACAGAATAATTCCATATGTTAAGGTGAACTGTACAAATGAGAAGTAGATTATTTTACAGATAAAGTAGCTTGTAACCTTGGTCAATTGTAAACGAGCAAAATTGAATTTATTGATTTTCCCAGCCACTGACTCTATATGAGCCTTAATTTTGGTATGTAGTTGAAAGCCCAAAAAGAATTAATCTATAATGTTTCTTACTAATTATTATTTGGAACTTGTCATATAAAATAGTAAATTATTGAAATCATGTTAATATCCACAGAGCACATTAATAATTTGTTTATAATAATGAATCGGTCCCTTGTGCATACTTCTTAAACCGATCGTAAAACCCGAGTTTCCATTATGCGAGACCGCTCATATGTCCATGACATTCTGCTCCGTTACCGACAAACCGCTAACATAGCCTCACCTATCAGTTTACGATGTTTTAACAGAATTTCACATTCAAATATTTAGATCCTCGGGGATCAAACTGTTATTAATGACCTATGCAAACAACCCTGGAAAATTCTACTAAACTGACATAGTAAATCTAATGTCTGAGTATATTGGGGAAACCGTTTAAGGGCAGGCCCAACAGTATAGTTCTCACAAGTTTCTTATTCAAAACTAACAGTCTGAAAAAAGAATTATTAACAATCTATGTATCAAAATTTGTAGAGAATATTTATTTATCAAATAGGATATTTTTAATTGTAAAAAAAATTAGCTGTGGCCACCACAGGACCGACCGCCATCACAAAATACTTGTATAATAGGACATTCTGTAACAAGGTTGGAATGAGAAAATTTGATGCGAGTGGAACATTCAGAGCGCGAGCCGCAGGCGAGCGTGAGGAACCACGAGCATCGAATTTTCTCGTCCAACCGAGTCACAGATCCTACTATCTCCACGACCACAAGAAATAGAAAAAAAATTTAACAAATAATTATTTTAACAAACGTTTATAAATTATTTGTTAAGATTAACAAATAATTTATATTACATAACAAATGAATCAATTAATTATTTATTCATTTATTAACTTATTTTTTTATTTATTATTTGTTTAATTTAAATTTAATTTGCCGCACATAGGCCACTATTTTAGTACTTTTTAGGAAGTTATGTTGCATTTATTTAATGTAAACAATGGATAGGCTTACCATACATCCCGGTTTGAAGGTATGGTCCCAGCGTCCCGGTCATTTTGTCCCGGATATTTGGTAAAAATTAAAAAGTGCCGAATATACAAGCAGTACAAAAAGTGTAGCATCGGAAAATGGCTATTAGGCAACTAATTAAAAATAACAAAGAATATTTGAAAGTAATATCTCGTTAGTGCTAAATGTTTAATTTATAATTTTTTAATAATTAGTTATGTTCAGTTAAGAGTAATTAAAAATTATTACTACGTATAGCTTGTTTCTTTGGTTTAAGTGGAATCTAGATTTTAAATTCTAGTAATGGTTAGCGTTTGATTGAAGCTTTTGATCATTTTGTTTAGTAAAAGCCAACTTCCAACATTTAGGAATTTGCTGGTGATAACTTAAGTAAATTAAAATTCCATTTGGT
Organism: Liopterus haemorrhoidalis; assembly: GCA_963971575.1. Lineage (NCBI taxonomy): Eukaryota > Metazoa > Arthropoda > Insecta > Coleoptera > Dytiscidae > Liopterus > Liopterus haemorrhoidalis. The sequence continues at coordinate 13,265,245 of OZ020617.1, forward strand.
TCCGCTTAAAGGTTGGGAATAGATTAAAATTTTTATTTTTTGTTAATCAGTTTTCAATCATAAGTACTTAGCGTAGCAAGCGTTACTTTCTGTATTGAGCAAAATCTCGGTTTACGAAAAAAATATTATGGTAAGTCTAACAATGCATATATTTTAATGTAACCCTACAAAAACAAATGACAACAAGCATAGAATAGCTATTCCATAACAAATGATGGAATGAAATACACGCAAAATGCATAAGAAGATAAGTGCTTTAGAATAACATTCCAACTCTAGTATTAGAATATTAACTTTCTGAAGTCAAAATTGGTTTTAGAATTGGTAAATTCTATAATGGTCGTGGAGAAAGTACATTCTAGCAGCAGAGTAGTTATTATTGTAAAAGACAATAACGTATTTTATAACGTTGACAATTTCATAATGTGTATTTATAATTTATGATAACCATGGAAACGTGCCTGCATACATACAAAAAAAAAAAAATAATAATAAAAAAATAAAAAAAGTCTCAAATAAAAGTTGTTATTGCTTTTATAGCAACTTTTGTTAAATAATTTTTTTCGAAATATTTCTCTGTTGTGAAATATTTAAAATTTTATTACTAAATTTAGTCATATTTTGTTTTATTGTTTTTCCTAGTTACATAATGTTATATCTTATAATTTAATTTCTACGATTTTTATGTTATTTATTATTTTGTAAATATATGGTCGCCATTTTGAAATGGTTAAAATTAAAGTATAATATTTTGATATCCTTAAAACTGATTTAATGCACTTAAAAAAATAAAAATAAAATAAAGTATAAGCTGTTCACTTTTGTAAGAACACACTAGATCTGGTTATTTTGGTTACTTTTATAGTGTGTTACTGACTTTAAATGTCAATTAAAAATATTCCTTACGCTGTAAAACCGACTTTAGGTTGATAAGGTTATGATCATTATAATTAAGATATCATTTTTCATTATGACATATGTCAAATGGATCGACATTTTGAAAAAGTGACATTTTTTAATACCAACATGACTTATAATTTCAAACGTGCAAACTATTGAAACAAAATTTCCTTTTAGTTTGTTCTTACAAAAGTGAGCCGCTTATACCAATTTCCTATGCTAGATAAAAAGTTGAAACAATCTCCGCGGAAATTGGAATTGATGCAGAATTTTTATTATAGTCCTTTTGTCTAGTTTAACTTTTATTCTAAAGAATTTTTTGTATCTCTTAAAATAAAGGAGTTATTCGAGGTGCGGCGTTTCAAACAAACACCCTGTATATATTGCTCTTGCGAATAACTCTATGTCCTATTGTTTTCATGTTTGCGTCATCGTCATCTGCTTAAAAAATACTTAAACTACTAGTTTGTCCATTTAATCTTAATCGCAGTTCTGTCAATGCTTTAGCAATGAGTGCGTTTTATTGGTGGCTGGTTAGAAGTACTAAAACTGATGCGCAAAAAATTACAATTTTGATCGTCAAGTAAACATGGAATAATATTTGAATGGAGGTTAAGTCTTATGGTCGTACAACATCCTATACTCTGGCTGGATGTAAAAACAAACGTAGTTCGTTTGTTAAAACTAAATAAATGGTTAATTTGAAGCAAATATTCTAAAAAGTAATGTATTAGAACGAATAATTGAATTGTACATACATTTTAAGTTAAGATTTAACAATACTGTATTAAAATTATATGGGTATTTATTTTAGGACACAAACTAAGAAGATACCTAAAAGTGAAAATTTATTTGAAGCGGTAACACCAAGAGTTAATTCTAATACATTTAAAAACCAAATGAAAACAACTGCATTCAAATATTACCTTTCATCCCAATCACACTTAATCATACCAGTCGTTGGACCTTAAAACACCCAATAAGTAGAATGAATAGAATGAGAATATTGTCGCAATAAAACGAGTATTCTGATCAAACCGAAACCAGAATTGGCACAACAAAACGCACCCAATGATACCGGTTTAATTTGAACATCATGTATTACTGACAGATCCATTTCTCGAAGACATTTTTTGAAATTTTCTTACATATACATTACTGAATTTTCCGTCCATTTCACAACGGTCTCGTACATTATAACTTAAGATATACACGAATAAGTAAAAATACTCGCAAAGCAATAAAAAGTTAAGATATAAAAACTTCAATAGCACACTACAGTTCAACGTTCATTCAGAGTTTTCAATGCATCGAAATGGTGGAAATTGAAAATCGAAAAATCTAAGACGTGTTGAGATAGAATTGTGAACTAAAAAGAAAACTATTACCGATAACAATTTAAAAGATCTATACAAAAGAATATATGAGAAACAGAAGAATAAACTAGATAAGTCAATGATTCTAGATAAGTCCTTGTATAATATCGGAAGCGATATATTCATTTCTGATACTTCAGAAATATTTTCAAGAATATGAATGACGAGAACTACAGATTTTCATTAAAAACAAAATTTTTCAAATGTAGTTTACGTTTAAAGGACATACTATTTGATTTAGAAAATAGAGAATACTGGGTCACAGTGGATCATATATTTACAGGGCAGGCGCGCACACAAGAGGGTGGTCCTCGGGTCCAGACCCCCCCCCCAGGAATGGAAAAATCATATACCTATTTAATACAAACTAAGCAAAAGAAAATAAAAAATCACCTTTTTTATTAATGAAAATTAAATTATAATCAAAATTAAAATATACATATATTTTTTAATAAAACCAACTTTTTTTTTTAATTTTATTTTATTTATTTTTTTTTGTTAAATATTCTGAATTAGTAACTTATTCAGAACAAAAAAATCTCTACTCGATATTATCTCAAAATTGTAATTGAGGAATTATATTAATTTAATAAAATATATTGTACTGTAAATGCACTAATCTTTTTATTTGTTAGTTTTCATATTTGGTTTTTACATATTTCAGGATTATAAAACGATATCCGCAAAAAAAAAAATGTTGTCTGTCTGTTTATTTATCTGATATTCACTCACGCAAAAGGAACTGGACATATTTTAACGTAATTTTGTATGATGATAAAGTAGAATCAGGATACGAACATAGGTTATATGGCATCTCAATACTTTCATTCCAGGAGAGGGAGTTAGTTAGATGGGATATCAACTGAAAAACTTGAAATATCTCACGTATTATTGTCAACAGACATTTTTTTCTCAAAAATGTATATGAGAAAGTTTGTTTAGAACGAGGAAATAATTCTTTTCTGTCCAATGCAGTTTATAATAAGATTATTTAGGGGGCTAATAAGGGAAAACCTATAAAGCTGAAATATCAAATTAACAGCAAAAATTATTCTACGAGGGTTAACTTTTATGTTTTTACAAACGACCACTAGATGGCAATATTGAAATGTGTCATTATTATATTCGTAAAATTAGTCATTTGTTATTGTGAAATCAGTGGCAGCTTATAAATTGTCCAAGTAGTTTGTTGACAGTGTTCTTTAAAAAAACAAGTTTATGAAAAAATGGATATTACTCGTGAAGATTTTCGTTGGATGATTTTTTACGATTTTAGTAAAGGTCTAACTCAACAACAATGCATAGATTCATTTTGGTAATGAAGTACCATCAGAAAAGACTGTTTACAATTGGTTTGCAGTATTTCGTCGTGGTCGTGCGTCCGTCAGTGGTAAATCTCGTGAAGGTCGACTAAAATCGGTTGTGATTCAAAAAAACATCGATGCTGTGCGCAAAATGATTGAAAAAAATCAGCAAGTGACTTACTGTGAGATAGAGGCTTTCTTTAGCATATCGCAGACTGCAATACATTCGATTTTGCATGATTTAGCTATGAAAAAGATCTGTTCCTGATGGATACCGCATAATTTGACCGAATCTCAAAAAAAGGCTCGTGTTGATTGGTGTAAGGGAATGCTAAAAAAAATCAACCTAGGCACTGCAAAATCCGTATACAACATCATTACAGATGACGAAACTTGGATTTATTCATATGAACCGGAAACTAAGCAACAATCCACCGTTTGGGTCTTCCAAGATGAACCGAAACCCACAAAAGTTTTTCGTTCACGAAGCACTTTAAGGAAAATTGTTGCTTGTTTCTTCGGTTGTACTGGACATGTCGCAACCATTCCTTTAGAGGATCGGAGAGTTAATGCTGAATGGTAAACAACAATTTGTTTGCCAGAAGTCATCGACAAAATCAGGAAAAACAACCAAAAACGTCGCATCATTCTTCATCCTGACAATGCAAGCTCCCACACGTCAAACAATTGATTATTTGAAGGAGAAAAATATCGAATTAATGACTCATTGCCCGCATTCACCTGATTATCCCCTAACGACTTTTTTTTTTGTTCCCTTATGTCAAACAAAAAAGGCGTAGACAGCGATTTTCATCACCTCAATAAGTTGTTGAAAACTTCGAAAACCATGTTTTTGAGATACCAACTTCAGAGCGAAAATTTTTTTGGAGTATTGGTTTTAACGCATGCTAAAGTGTATAAATGTTAAAGGCGAATATTTTGAAAAGAAAAAAAACTGTTCCAAAAAAAAAAAATGTCTTAGTTTTTGGAACAACTTAAATGGTAGCCCTCGTGCATTATTGAGATTTTTTCAGAATTTTCAGTCAGCCCCTCTAAGAAATAGCGTGGGAGCAAAAGCTTTTTGATAAAAAGTCAATTTTGTAGAAAATCCCATAAAAAAATTATTTCTCAAAAATGAAGTTTTGCCAATTTAACATAACAAAACAGCCTTGATGGAAAAAAACATAGCCCAGCAAACATTTTTATACGGGCCAGTACTGGTAAAGCACATACTCCCCGGCATTGAAAGTAATGGGCCAGTACCCCGGTGTCTCGTGGCCGTTACTGGCCCATTGATGTATCAGTTGCCGGCCCAGCAACGGTAAAGTGCAAAATAATCGCATTAGTTGCAAGATTTATTTCTGATGATTTTAAGTAAAAAGTATGAGTGAAGGAAGAGTGCTTATAAAATGCTGGTAAAGTACTTCGTATAGGCGGAATGCGAAATACAAATGTGAAGTACATTATTAATACTGGCGTTGCACTTACTTTTGGTGCCAGTAATTTACCAGCATAAAAGCAGTTTGCCAGCATTCGGCCGTTAGTTGAATGTTTGCTGGAAGAATTACCGTCTTATTGCCCGTATCCACCTGATTAACTCGTACTCTTATGTCGCCAGGTAGAAAGATTTAAGAATTAAGTATATAAACTAACTGTGCGTTTTTTTTTTTTTTGCGTGCACTCCTCCCTTCTATGGGTTTGTTCCTTGGTCTCAATAAGTTCTTCTTCAATTATGAGCTTCTCTATAAATGAAGTTAAACATGAAGAAAGATAAATAAACCATTATTATTTACACATACTCCTAATCTAGTTATGCAAATATAATTCACTGTTCTACATCTCTAAAAGTTTGGATTTGTGTTTCAGCTCCCCCGGGTCATCTACTCAGGCTGGATTTCCGAGATGTGTTTGATCTGGAGCCATCCGCAGACTGCAAGTTCGATTTCCTGGAGGTTCGCGATGGCGCCCACGGCTATTGTAATCTGTTGGGACACTATTGCGGCAAAGAATTCCCACCCATGCTTACTTCCACCGACAGATATCTCTGGTTAAGATTTCATTCGGATGAAAATATTGAATATGCGGGATTCAAAGCAGTTTATGAGTTTATACCAAGACCAACTTCTTGTAAGTATAAATTTAACTTTTTATATTAAAAGTTTAAGGAATTTTTTAAGTAGATGGCACTCAGGACAAAATTCAAATTCTTAGATTTATGGATCTGACTGGAAAAAATATAACAGCACGACAAATGATATAAGTATTAGCTGACGATTATTCTTATTTAATATAATATGTAAACTATTTATTATAAAAATTTCAAGTGGCTTAAAATCAATTTAGCTAAAATTTGTTTTATCGATTTTTTTACAAAGACAATGAAATTATAGCTAAATTGATTTCAAGCCACTTGCGAAACTTTTATAGTGAATAGTTTACATATTATATTAAATAAAAATTGATGTGAAGTGTGAATATTCACACATTTCAGGGTTTCGCGGGTATATAATAAGTGAAGGCGGTATGCTGAGTGTGTAGGACAAATTTTACTTTGTAGTAATCACGGCAAAATGAACGATATTTTTAAAATAATTTATCGTCTGTTAATCATATAATAAGATAATTATTAAATTTACGCTCTTAAAAATTAAATACAAAATTTGTCAAAATATAACTAGAATTTTGACAAAATAATTTCAACATAATAAAAATGCAAAAAAAAAACAGAAAAAATAAAATTCACTCAGTACTCGAACTCGATACCCTTCGTTTACCAGCGAGTTTTAGCTTACGACACCAGTGCTCTAACCAATAACGCCATCGTACGCCTTGCATGTGAGTGTCTTACATTGGTATAACTTTTGTACTTTGTGAACCAAAAACCACAAAAAATGCGTTATTTTCCGAAAACATAATCTGATCAAAAATTCCTGTTGTACTATTTCGGTTCACACCAATATACATTACTTAGAATTTTTTTAGATTTTTAGTTTAAACCATCTGGGCTACAGGATGTGGGCCAAAATTTTTATGCACAATTTTGGCAAAAATCGGATCAAAATAATTTATTTTTCAAAAATTAAAATTTGATCGTTGATCCACGTACTAAGGGCTTTCATTTGATACCCTACTCATAATTTAAAAAAAATATTTTTGTTTTAGATGAGCACATATTTGTTTATATTTTTAGGGGGGTATGTTTTTTAGATGTTTTAGTATTTTTCCTATGTGCGGGTCAAAGAGTTGTATAAGCATGCCAAATTTCAACTCTCTAGGTTTAGCCGTTTGGCTACAATTTTTACCGAACAGACAGACAGACAGACAGACAGACAGACAGACAGACAGACAGACAGACAAACAGACAGACAGACAGACAGACAGACGACAAAATGACGGTATAAGGGTTTTTTGGTCATACCTACAAAACCGTAAAAATGATCGTCAGCTGCCGACATAACGGGGTAAAGATCGTCAGTTACGTTATTGATTACATTCTAAAATGCTTAGGCCAGAGCCGCAGTAAGAAAAACTTGCGCTAAGGGCAGAGCCGTGTTTTGGCGCCCTTGGTAAATAAAAACAAGGCTCTTACCTCTCAAAATTTAAGTGATGAGTGTAAAAAAAAAGTCCTCACCTCCCAAAATTCAAGTGACGAGCAAAACAAAAAAGGTCCTCGTCTTCACAATGGCGCCCCTTTCCTTAGTGCGCTTAGGGCCGTTGCCCCCTTCCCCCCCCTTACTGCGGCTCTGGCTTAGGCCAAATGCCAGCTCAGCAATTATAATCCCTCAGCTCTTACTCCCATTGTGCAAACAGCTGATTGTTGTTTTTATTATTCTAATTATATAAGTTCGATGTATAAGTTTCATTGAATTTGAAATGACTTTACATACAAAAGCATACATCATTTTTTTATGACAGGTTTATAGAAGCGACTGACGTCCCCTGACAATCCCCCACTGCGCGCGCAGCAAATTTTCAAGTGGCTTGAAATGACTTTTGGATATTTTTTAGGGTTTTGTAGGTATGACCAAAAAACCCTTATACCGTCATTTTGTCGTCTGCCTGTCTGTCTGTCTTTCTGTCTGTTTGTCTGTCTGTCTGCCTGTCTGTCTGTCTGTCTGTCTGTTCGGTAAAAGTTGAAGCCAAACGGCTAAGCCTAGAGAGTTGAAATTTGACATGCTTATACAACTCTTTGACCCGCATATAGGAAAAATACTAAAAGATCTAAAAAACACATCCTCCTAAAAATATAAACAAAAATGTGCTCATCGAAAAAAAAAAACATTTTTTTTTAAATTCTGCGTAGGGTATCAAATGAAAGCCCTTGATACCTGGATTAACGGTCAAATTTTTATTTTTGCAAAGTTAATTATTTTGAACCGATTTTTGCCAAAATTGTGCATAAATTTTTTACATTTTTTTAAATTTACGATACTGGCATCGTGCCCAAGAAAATAAGTTCGATTCCAACGAGAAGAAACAATATTTTTTTTTTTTGCATTTTTATTTTGTTTAAACTATTTTTTCAAAATTCTAGTTATATTTTGGCCAATGTTGCATTTAATTTTTAAAAGCGTAAATTTTATAACCAGTGAGAAGTGTTGAAATTATAATTTAATTCTATGTTTGAATGTATAGGAAATCAGACGGGCGGAGCTTATGATTTAAGAAACCAATGGAAGCCATAGGCGCAATTTTCAAAATCTTAATGAACCATGCTATATAAAAAAAATACTGCACATATTTAGAAACTTAAATAATGGTATTAGGCATTCGAATTAAAATTCATAAAAAAGTATTTTTAAATAAAATTTGTTTTGGCATCCCAAATAATCATCATTCACTTACTCCGCCAACATATATAAGGGAGGTATTGTGATCATACCGATTTTGACATTTCGAGATTTCGATGGATCTCCACGAATTGATGCCCCTACATAACGTTTTGACTATTTTGAGCATAATGTCTGTCGGTCTGTCTGTCCGTCCGTCTGTCTGTCTGTCCGTCTGTCTGTCCGTCCGTTTGTCCGTCTGTCCGTCTGGCCGTCTCTCTGTCCGTCTGTCCGTCTGTCCGTCTGTCCGTGTACACGTGCAGAGCAAATTCGGCTGAACGGATTTTTATGAAACTTCATATTTAAGCTTTTATCGTTAATGGCACGAGTTGATCAGCTTTTGGTAAAAATCGGTTGACTAAAAATGGGAGTTTACTCTTATCGATTTTAAGTTTTTTGTGAATATTTTACAACAGAAAAATATTTCGAAAAAATTTATTGAACAAAAGTTGCTATAAAAGCAATAATTAATAACTTTTATTTGAGACGTTTTTTGATAAAACGAAAAATTTCGAATAATTTTTGTAAAATTTTTCGAAATTTCTTATATGTAACGTTTCCATGGTCATGATAAATAATATCTCTGTTAGAAAATATTAGGCCAAGTTATTTCTACTCTGCTGCTAGTATTTTATATAAGTACTTTATGATGGCGGTCGGTCCTGTGGTGGCCACAGCTGATTTTTTTAAAAATCTGTTCTGCTCGACTGTTCGTAATTGTTTTATTCAACTTGCTGCTTCGATGAACTGAGCATGAAGTGAGCATTATACCTCCCCCTTTTTCATTAATGAGCAAAATATTCGGTGGGATCAGTTCACTGAGTAACTGAGCTTATTTAATATTTATGTACGTAACCATCAAATGATGTTAAATATGTCAAATGACGGTATTAAAAATTATGACAGCATTAAATTCCGCACAGCTTGTTAAATATTGCCGTTTTATTTGTAAACTGAACCTTCAGTTATTTTTGATCAATTCAGTTATGCTCAGTGACCTATACAAGTGAGCGCTCAGATAAAAAGCATACAGAAATTGTTTGCAAATAACGTCATAGCTACCGACAACTACATTATATAATATTAAAAAAAATCAGCTGTGGCCACCACAGGACCGACCGTCATCACAAAGTACTTGTATAAAATACATTCTAGCAGCAGAATAGAAATAACTTGGCCTAATATTTTCTAACAGAGATATTATTTATCAAGACCATGGAAACTTTACATATAAGTATGAAAAAATATACTTAAAAAATTTCAAAAAACATTTTTCGTTTTATCAAAAAATTTCTCAAATAAAAGTTATTAGTTATTGCATTTATAGCAACTTTTGTTCAATAAATTTTTTCGAAATATTTTTCTGTTGCTAAATATTCGTAAAAATTTTAAAATCGACACGAGTAAACTCCCATTTATAGTCAACAGATTTTTACCAAAAGTTAATCAACTCGTGTCATTGATGTCAAAAGCTTAAATATGCAGTTTCATAAAAATCCTTTTAGCCTAATTTGCTCTGCACGTGTACACAGACGGACAGACAGACGGACAGACAGACGGACAGACAGACAGACAGACAGACGGACGGACAGACAGACCGACAGACATCATGCTAAAAATAGTCAAAACGTTATGTAGGGACCTCAATTCGTGGAGATCCATCGAAATCTCTACATGTCAAAATCGGTATTATCACAATACCTCCCTTATATGTATATGTTGATGGTCGGTAAAAATTGGACAGAAATGTTTTACATTAGCAGTACCAAAAATATACAATAGTTTTAGTAATTTTCTGGAAGTAAATTCACTAACAATTCATAGAATAAACCAAACTAATTTTAAAAACTGGGCAAAAAAATACTGTTTCAGTTTGTCTCAGGTAGAAATAAAGGAATTGTTGTAAATTATAATTATACTTGTACATTGTAAATATTTTCTTCAGCCAGCAAAAACATTTAAATGTAATATATATGTAACTTGATACATTTATTTAACTGTATACATTTTTTTTTTTCGATTAAATAGAACACCACGCACAGACTGGTTTTCACAGTCTTCTTCTTCTTCTTCTTCTTCTTCTTCTTCTTCTGATTTTTTGGCTTTGGTGAGGTCTATCTATCCGTCTGTCTGTCCGTCTGTTCGTCTGTATGTGTACACGTGCAGAGCAAATTCGGCTGAAAGGATTTTTATGAAACTTCATATTTAAGCTTCTGCCATCAATTAAGCTTCTGGCACGAGTTGATCAACTTTTGGTAAAAATCGGTTGACTAAAAATGGGAGTTTACTCGTGTCGATTTTAAGATTTTTGTGAGTATTTCACAACAGAAAAATATTTCAAAAAAAATTATTGAACAAAAGTTGCTATAAAAACAATAACTAATAACTTTCATTTGAAACCTTTTTTGATAAAACGAAAAATTTCGAATAATTTCAGTAAAATTTTTGAAATTTTTATGTCTCAATTTTTTCATACTTATATGTACCGTTTCCATGGTCATGATAAATAATATCTCTGTTAGAAAATATTAGACCAAGTTATTTCTACTCTGCTGCTAGAATGTGTTTTATATAAGTACTTTACGATGGCGGTCGGTCCTGTGGTGGCCACAGCTGATTTTTTTTTTTTTTTTACTAATCTTATATTTTTGATATTAGCAGAATTGAACTTATAATAATATTTTGCGTTAATTGAAGCAAAAAGTACATTTTTCATTTCAAAAATTTACCAAATTTGCGGGACTCTAGCGACGAAACCGTTCTTTCCAAAAAAATTACTTATGAAAGCTAAATTACAGATAATTTATTTCTCTTTAATTTAGTATAGATATATTTTTTTCGAATTTTGCAATGGAACGGAGATATTTCCAAAAAATAATTTTTTCGCAAGTTTTTCGAGGCTTTTTTTACGAAGTTTGGCAAACACTTATTTGGCAAACTAGTTTGTCAAATAATTATTTATTTATTTATTATTTTATTATTATTTATTTGTTTGCTGAGGCCTGACGAGTCTTTGATATTCGAGGTCCTAAAGCTTAAGCTTCATCAGCTTAGGGGTTGATCTGCCACTGTATCATCACTTTGATCTGACGTGTTTGGATCAACATGTTATTCTGAATAAACCCTTAAAAAACGTTTGTTTCGTTTTAAGTTTAACTGTATTGGAAAAAAGTAGCTCATCAAAGAGTATTGTCACGATTCAGAAAATTCATTTCTGTGTTTAAACACTAAAAAACTGTTTACTCTAATTTTGCAAAATGGAACATTTCAATTACGGATTTCAATTAAGAGAAAAATACAAAATTTGTATTTTGTTTATTCGAGAGAATATTAAGAGATCTTCTCAAAGAAATCAATAGTAAATTGAATATATTAATATCGGTTTAAAATAAAAAATTGATGTTAAGTGTACATTATCCCTACTTGAGATGCGATTGCATCAAGTCCCAGGCTTACCCAGGCTACCCAGTTCTCCAGTAATAATAATAATAATAATAATAATAATTTATTCAAGTTTTTTGTACATTAAATATACAGTAACTTAAGTCTAATTTAGCCCATCATGCCAGTTCAGTTATACTCATACGGAATTCGTCAACACTGTATAATGCGCGGTTAGAAAGGAATATCTTCATTCTTTTTTTAAATATATTTCTATTAAGATTTTTGATCTGAAGCGGAAGCATATTATACAGGTTGACTCCAATTACCGACGGTAACTGTCTGGTCGTGGTATATCTACACAGAGGCGTCCGAAAAAGTTCCTTTTGCCTGGTGTTATAATTGTGAGTGTTCTGGTTTTTTTCCAGAACACTTTCATTGTCTTTAATGTACAAAAGTACATTTAAGATGTACAATGATGGAAGCGTCAATATGTACAGTTTCCTAAACAGATCTCTACAATGTGCGTAGCGTTTAGCTTTCGCTAAAATGCGTATAGCTTTTTTTGGACTTTAAATATACGCGTCCATTCAGTGGAGTTGCCCCATAGCTCGACACCGTAAGAGAGTAGACTATGGAAGTAGGCATAATACAACATTCTGACGGTGTCTTCGGAAACACATTCGGTCATTCTCTTTAGCATATACGTAATTCTATTCAGTTTAATAGATAGTACGTGGATATGCTCTTTCCACGTTAGCCGGCAGTCCAAATGAAATCCAAGAAACTTAACGGTATTTTCATCGTACAGAGTATTGTTATTTAACATCCTATTTAAGCTGAAAATAATTGTTTTGGTTTTTGTAGTATTTAAACACAATTTGTTACTAGTGAACCATTGTAAAGCTTGATCTTGGGTTACATTCGCGGCTAGCATAGCATCATAACAGTGAACTCCATGGTTTATAAATGAAGAGTCGTCGGCGTAGAGCATAGTTATGGCCTGCATGTTGTCTGGCAGATCATTGATGTATAATATAAAAATTAAAGGTCCCAAAATTGTGCCTTGCCCGACGCCCATGTTTATGCTCTTCGTCGACGACAGAACATTGTTGTGGAAGACACATTGTTTCCTATTTTTTAGAAAACTTGTAACTAGGTTGAGTGCTTCGCCACGTATACCGAAATAGTCAAATTTATCACGAAGTATGTCGGGACTGACACAGTCGAAAGCTTTGCACAGATCGCAAAACGTCCCAACAACGTGTAGTCCCCTTTCGATGCTTTCTAACAATTCGTCGATCAGTTTGATAGTTGCTTTAGATGTAGATCTGAGTTTTCGAAAGATTAATTATTCCGAACTGATTATCTGAAAGCACCGTGTGTCTTTCAAGGAATGCCAGCATCCTACTTTGAATCGCTGTTTCTAATATTTTAGAAAATGATGGTGTTATTGATATAGGGCGATAATTGTTAGGATCGGAAGCATCTCCTTTCTTAAAGACTGGCGTAACTCTCGAGATTTTTAATTTTTGAGGGTAAATTCCTGACTGGAAACAGGAATTGACAATTATAGCCAAGGGCTGGCTAATGGCTACAGATGTACGTTTTAATAATTCAACATTAACACCATAGATGTCGAGGCTTTTACTATTATTGAGTCCCCTGATTATATTGTCAATCTCTATCTCATCAGTCGGCCTTAAGTATAAACTACTATGGTAACTTATTTTCTTATTATGTAGCAATGTATTATAGTCCGCAGTAAATCGAATAAATATTGTGAGTATAGTGCTGCAAAACTTTCGAAATAATTATCAGATGAAAAATTCTTGTTGTACTATTCCGGTCCACATTAATGTGCATTATTTCAATTATCAGATATTTAGATTAAACCCCTCGGGCTTTAGGGTATAGGACAACAGAGCCGCAGTAAGGAAAACTTGCGCTAGGGGCAGAACCGTGTTTTGGCGCCCTTAGCAAATAAAAATCAAGGTTCTCATCTCTCAAAATTTAAATGATGAGCAGAACAAAAAAAGGTCCTCACCTTCACAATGGTGCCCCTTAATCAAGCCGGTCAGCGCCCTTTTCCTTAGTGAGCCCAGGGTCATCGAGCCCTCCGCCCTCCCCTTACTGCGGCTCTGTAGGACAAGAGTTATATTATTAGCAAAAATCCTGTTAGAATAAAGAAATTTTAAAAACCCTTCGTTCCTTAATTTACTTCTTAACGCTACGTATAAACCCCAAAGAGCACTGTTTCTTGTGTAATATAAAACTAACAATCTGACATAAAATTAGTAACAATCTATACATCAAATTTTGCATCGGATTTTTATTTAACTAATAGGATACTTGAACTGTTGAACTATACTAGTTTCCAGTAATGTACGAGGGTTACTTTTTATGTTTTTACAAACAACCACTAGATGGCAGTGTTGAAATGTGTTATTACTATATTCGTAAAATTTAACATTTGTTATTGTGAAATCTGTGGCAGCTTATAAATTGACCGAGTAGGGTGTTGACAGTGTGAGTTAAGAAAACAAGAAAAAATGGATATTACTCCTGAAGGCTTTCGTTGGATGATTTTTTACGATTTTAGTAAAGGCCTAACTCAACAACAATGCATAGATTCGCTTCTTTCAACTTTTGGTAATGAAGCGCCATCAGAAAAGACTGTTTACAATTAGTTTGCAGAATTTCATCGTGTTCGTGCGCCCGTCAGTGATGAATCTCGTGAAGGTCGACCAAAATCGGTTGTGATTCAAAAAAACATCGATTCTGTGCGCAAAATGATTGAAGAAGATCGGCATGTGACTTATCGTTAGATACAGGCATCCTTTGGCAAATCGCAGACTGCAATACATTGGTTTTTGCATAAATATTTATCTGTTCCCGATGGATTCCGTATAATTTCACCGAAGCTCAAAAAAAGGCTCGTGTTAATTGGTGTAAGGGAATGCTAAAAAATTCAACTTAGGCACTATAAAATCCGTATACAACATCGTTGCAGGTGACGAAACTTGGATTTATTCATATGAACTGGAAACTAAGCAACAATCCACTGTTTGGGTCAAGAAAACCGAAACCTATAAAAGTTGTTCGTTCACGAAGCACTTCCAAGAAAATTATCACTTGTTTCTTCGGTTGTACTGGACATGTCGCAACCATTCCTTTAAAGGATCGGAGTACAGTTAATGCTGAATGGTATACAACAATTTGTTTGTCAGAAGTCATCGAAAAAATCAGGAAAAACAACAAAACGTCGCATCATTCTTCATCATATCAATGCAAGCTCCCACACAGCACGTCAAACAATTGATTATTTGAAGGAGAAAAATATCGAATTAATGACTCATTGCCCGTGTTCACCTGATTATCCCCTAACGACTTTGTTTTGTTCCCCTATGTCAAACAAAAAAGGCGTAGACAGCGATTTTCATCACCTCAAGAAGTTGTTGAAGACTTTGAAAACCATGTTTTTGAGATACCAACTTCAGAGCGGAAAAAATGTTTCGAGAATTGGTTTTAACGCATGCAAAAGTGTATAAATGTTAATGGCGAATATTTTGAAAAGAAATAAAACAATTTGTTCAAAAAAAAATGTCTTTCTTAGTTTTTGTAAAAACCTAAAAGGTAGCCCTCGTGCATTATTGAGATTTTGTCAGAATTTTAAGTCAGCCCCTCTAGGAAATAGCGTGGGAGCCAAAGCTTTTTGACAAAAAGTCAATTTTGTAGAAAATCCTATAAAAAATAATTTTTCAAAAATGAATTTTTGCCAATTTAACATAACAAAACAGCCTTAGTAGTCCGGATTTGGGTACAGGGGGTATAACCATGCAACCACTAGGGCGAGAACTTAATAACCGTAAGCAACCAAAATAAGGTTTTTTTTTTTTTCGCAGGTGGTGTACATGACCAGCACATTTTATGACTGAAAAGCACAAATTGTGCGTCCTTCTATAGAATTTATTATAAATCGTAAAGCAACCAAATTTGAAACACTAATTAAAGAAGCTTTAAATTAAACCTTTCTGACAATACATTTGCAGATTTTTATCTCTGTAGTGAGTTATAGTTGTTTTACGAAAAGGGTGTTTTTAACTAGTTTTTATTAAGAAAATAATTAACAAGTTCAAAATATGCTTCCGATAAGTTGCATTTTAGTTCTTCCTTAACACAAATTGTCTTACAAAATTGAAAAATGTAAAAAAATGTGGGCTCAAGAGTAGTGTTTCTGATTTCAAGACATTTTTCATTTCTCGAGAAATGAAAAATTAGACTTATTTTCTCGAGAATTCTGAAAAAATCTCGAGAAAAACAATTATTAGAATATATATATATTTTATTAATGTTTAAAATATTGTAGAGGATAAAAACATGTTAAAATTATAGTCAACTTTAAAGTACTAAAGTATTCATTTAAATAACATTAGAACAAATGGATAACGGGGCTTTAAAAATAATTATGAAAACATTTTAATTGATAACACATCTGTATTGAAAATTTTCAAGAAATTAAGGAATTAATAATAATAGTAATAATTATTTTATTTAACTTGTAAGTAATCTTTTACATGACATTTTTAAACTGAACATAAAATGAAATGTAATTGATTATAATAAATAATACACTAAATTAAAATAAAATATTGTAACAAGATATGGGAAGGAAGATCGAATACCCTTTGACCAATGGAAAGACCTCGCAAGAGATGTAGAGATCAGCTAACCGAAGATCTAAGAAGTATTGGTATACAGGGTACTTGGCAAGACTTGACAATGAATAGATCGAGATGGAGGGCTTATGTGAGTGAGGCCAAATATCAACCTGACTGATAGTGCCCAAAGAAGAAGAAGAAGACTGTTCATTTATCTATATTTTACAATTTATTTAGAAATTAACAGTCGTATTTATAGTCAGCGTGTAAAAATCGTGGTTGTTATGTACACTTCCACGCATCAAATACGCGTGGATCACAATGGTATTTATATTAGTATTTACACGTCCGTGCAATATTTAGCAACGTGCATTCAAATTTTATGTTACAACATCGCAAATTATAAATTTCTGGTATAATCTCGACAAACCAGTATCGTTTGTTTTTGTGACATTAGTCATATGTCATAATAATTGGCGACGTACCTTTCCTCCTGTGGGGTAGCAGGATTTAGTACAGAGTTAAGATATAGTTAGTAGCAGCATATCGGCCATCCCCAATTAGAATGCCATTCGTCGCGCCACTTTGAAAATCCCTAAAAACGGTACTCGCCTGCCAAATTCTTGAATCATGGGCGCTTCCTCGCCACCTAGCGTTTATATCCATGATCCAGCAGTTAGCATCGCATATTACCTGAACGTTCAGGGAAAAATATCCTTTCCGGTTGATGTATATTGCTGGATTAGGACCTCCACGATTTTTTATTTTTATGTGGTTACAGTCGATATCGCCCATGATTCCTGGCATTCCCGCAACCCTGTGGAACTCTTCTTTTTTTCTTGGCAATTCATATGTTGTATTTGGGAATTTAACAAATTTTTTTAAATGTCGTGCTTAAGCACAAACAACTTTTTTTTATTATTATCGACCTGGTCGATAGCTAAAAACGATGTTAATCAGCAATGTCTTGTTGATATGCTCCTTTCGCTAAATAACGATTAGTTGCTAAAACTTGCACTTCCACAGATATCGGTAACCCTTTCATATTATTAATAGCTACCAAATCATTGTTTACCAATTGTACAACTTTTCGAGCACTATCTTTACTCATTCTATATATTTTTCGAAATTCTAAATCATTATATTTATAAAGTGGATTAATCCAATTTCTATAAAACTTTTCTTACCTTGCATTGCGTCGGCCGATTATCATAATATTTTGGAGATCTTGCATCCTCTATTGCAGTTCCGCAAAATCCATATCTAATTAAATTGATATTTTATATGTTTTTATTATTTGGCATAACTAAAATAACAATATATTAAATAATAAATTAAAGATATAAATAACTTAAATTGAAATTAAAAATAACCTTCTCGCAAAAAGTTCCTTACACGTTGCTTACACGACAGTTTTGGTACGTGGAAAAATTACCAAACAATGGAAGCTGCACGGCCTCCTTGCACGCATAAACTGTTTCTATAAATACGGTTTTTTTACCACGCACCTTGCACGAAAATTTACACGTTTCCATAGTACTATAAATACGACTGTAAGAATAATGGCAATTTTATGCATTTAAATTATAACTTTTTTAAAAACCTTAATTTTGAAACGTCAACCATGAATGTACCGCAAAATGTATTTAATTTTAAATTATAAACTTTATTTTGATACAGTATGAAACTTGCCGCGCTCGCAGCGTCATCTCCTTCGTTCTTTAAAAAAAAAAAAAAATAGAGTATAAACGCTGGCAATAGATTTTAATGAAACAGATGAACGTCACAATGTCTAGGTGTCGCAATCCTGACCTGGGAATACCTTTGTGACAATATTTACAATTTTCTCGCAGCACACCTGTTATATATGATATCTAGTAGGCTTGTTAGACTATGTACGTTGCTAGGATATGGAATGAATATGACATGTATAAAATAAAGAGTTCAATACAATATTAGTAAATTTTCTCTAACCGATAATTGTATCTTTAATGATATTCGGGTTGTCATCCCAAAAACATTAAGAAATAGAATTTTACACGAACTACATTCTACACATGTAGGAGTTGTACAGATGAAAGCGTTAGCAAGAAGTTTTGTGTGGTGGAAAGGAATTGACGAAGATGCAATCGTTAAACAATGTAAAAATTGCATGACTATTAGAAATAATCCAGCTAAAGTTCCTGTTCACCCGTGGGAATATCCCAGAGAACCTTGGCAACGTGTCCATATTGACTACGCGGGACCGTTTATGAATGAACAATTCCTAATCGTTGTAGACGCCCATTCCAAATGGGTAGACCAAATGGGTAGAAGCTATCCCAACACGTAGTACAACATCAGATGCTACTGTCAAAATTCTACGTGAAATTTTTGCGAGATTTGGCCTTCCAGTAACCCTTGTATCAGATAATGGACCACAATTTAAATCTTCTATATTTCAGAAATTTTTGAAATCGAATGGCAATATTCACAAGTGTACAGCACCTTTTCACGCTGCTACAAATGGCCAAGCAGAGAAGTATGTCCAAACAATTAAACAAGAATTAAGAGCAATGGTGAACGAGCCAGGAGACTTTAATACCAAACTATGCCGACTATTAATGCAATACAGAAAAATACCACACTCGACTACAGGTGTCAGTCCAGCAAAATTTATGTTAAAAAGGCCCATTAGAACACGTTTAGATTTAATTAAAAGAATTTTACCACAGGAAATTAATGAGAAACGCAATTTTTATCAAGATAAAAATATTCATGAATTTGAAGTGGGAGAAAAAGTTCAAATAAGATTTTACGATAATAAAATTATCAAATGTAAAATGAGTACAATACATACAAGAAAAGGGTTATTACATTATGAAGTTTTATTTGATGGGAAATTATACTCGCGTCATGTAGACCAAATAATGAAAACCAAATGTGAAGAATCTAATGATGAAACCGGGTTCATAAATTTTCCTGTTTCAGAAAAAGCACCTACCTTACATTGTCAAGATCGAAATAAACTTTCTTTCCAGGAGTCTGTTACTACGGTTACAGATAGTTCACAATCCGGAATAAATAACGATAATAGCAATGACGGAGAAGAAGCTGTTGCTGTACCTGCACCAGAGATTAGTAATAATGAAGAAGCCCAGCCTTCTCTTCCGCTCTTCGAGAGATCGCCGACCACCTGATCGTTGGGGTTACTAAATTCAAGGAGGGAAAATTGTTATATATGATATCTAGTAGGCTTGTTAGACTATGTACGTTGCTAGGATATGGAATGAATATGACATGTATAAAATAAAGAGTTGAATACTATTGTACAAATCAGTTACATTTATTAATATCAATATATTAATTATAATACACTACAACACCAGTTGAGAATCTCAGATCTAGTGTTAATAAACATTTAAAACGTATTTCTGACAGTCACAATATTCAGCTGTCAGGAAATAAGAAACAGAAATTATTAAATAAGGACGAGCATTCAAATTTCCCTTCCTTTCAGTACTTTATATCAAGGATTTTATTCGTATCAAATTTTTCGTATGTCGGAAGTTCTTACGTGTACCTTTTACCCTCATTCATCGCAAGAGACACGTTGCAACGAGTCAATATTGTGAACGTTCTTGTATGTGTCATTTATTGAGTGGTTTTGGAAAAAGTTTTCCCGCAAGCCTATCTAATAAAGTACCGCGATTTTGAGATAGATTGAATAAACATTCAATACAACTTTTTCTGAAAATTGAAAAAATATGCGACTTCGAAAATTCAATTCCAGGAGTTTTATACTTTTAGAATGGTTTTTCACTGATTAATGTACCACAGTCTACAATTATAATGGATACTAGTTGCGTTCCCGTATTTCGTATCCGTTTAATTTTGCTGTAACGTAAATGATAAGTGAGATATTTCAATATCAAAATAACTTACGTTCGAATCCTGCTTCTATTCTGTCATAATTGCACATTACAATACGAGGATTGCCTCTTATATTTCGGGATTGCGCTAAACTGTGCTGCCATCTGGCAATTGATGCTTCTATCGTAAAGTTTGACATTTTTATGGTATACGTACTCAGAACGTTATGACGTACGAGCGCTATTTGTATTTACAGCAACTTGAAAAAATTCATCTCGGCTAAAAATGGAATTAAATTTAAAAAAACATTTTCGAGTGATTATTTTTTACAACTTTCGACATGGATTAACCTTAGGATGATTAAGTAAAGGATGCGCTATTCGTGTGTAAAATGTGTGAAACCCTTACTGAATGAGAAAGATATATATCGGTACTGCGTACACATGTAAGACGCTATTACTGTGCTAAATTGTTAGATATACACAAGGTGGCGAAAAGAAAAATGTTCAACAGACTTGTGATATTTCAAAACGAATAAAAATATGTGTATCTATTTGTGTTATATATTTTATTTCCATACTTTCATTTTATCAATTATCATAACCAAATAAAAATTATCAAACCATCCCTTATAGGTAAAGATTAGAATATTTCTATGTAATGTAAAAAAATATATATCAAAATTAACCCCTCTGCACCCCGTCCCCCGTATATTTCATTTTGAACATCCGTCTTTCAATCCTTCATTAATCGAACGATAAAAATTAAATTAATTTCTGGTTTGTGGGAGGGGGGGGGGGATACTCAAAGGATGTGGCCCTTCAACGTCTTATCGGAATATTTGAAAAGGACCCATAACTAGCCACCTCTGGTATTTTAAATCATTAAATTTAATAGCGATTCTTGCAATCGGGCCATAGTCATGTAATTTTTGGGTAAGATGTTTGGGTAGTATTATTTGGTACTAATATTTTTCAAGCTTATTTTAGTTTATTGTAACTACCACTTTATCCTTTAACAGACTGATTAAATTCATAATACTGCCTCCTTTATTGGCAGCCTTTAATTTTTAAAATATCATTAAAGATTGTTTTAATGACAAATAATATTATTTTAAAATGATTAGATAAATTTTAAATACACATTTATACAGTTTCAGGTCCGTTTGACACGATACGCAGAAAATTAACACCGTGTTATACAAATTTCTCAAATATGTTATAAAATTTGCTGTGAAATTACGAGATTTTAGAATAATTTCTAAGAATTTCCATAATTATTTTCATTTAAAAATACGCTTGTTTCAAATTCAAATGTAGCACATGCGCATTACGTAGTTGCAGTGTGCACAGTACAGACATATATTGCCTTCTTTCTCAACAGGGGTTTCCACACAATCGTCAATGTTGTTAGTATACGAATAGCGCATTCTTTACTTAATCATCCTAGGATTAACCCAACAACAATGCATCGATGAACTTACTTCGACTTTCGGCGATGAAGCACCATCAAGGACTACTGTTTATCGATAATTTTCCGACTTCAATCGTGGCCGTTGTTTGCTTAAGGACGAATTTCTTGAAGGTCGTCGGAAATCGGTTGTTGTTCCGGAAAACATGTATGCTGTGCGTGAACTGATACTGCAAGATAGTCATGTGACTTATTGTGATATTGAGGTATTCTTGGGCATTAGTGGGATCAGCATACATTCACTATTGTATGAACATTTGACCGTCCAAAAGATTTTTTCTCCTTTAAAGGAGGAAGGTGCCTCTATCGGAGTGGAAAAAGTGTTTGGAAAATTGGTTCAAACGCATGCAAATTGTGAATCTTCATGGAGAATATTTTGAAAAGCAGTAAAGCCACTTTTGTTGATAAATAATTGTTTTTTATCTCAAATCCTGAAATATAAAGGCAACCCTCGTAAAAATTCAATTAAAAACACTAGGTATGTTTCATTATTATATTTATTTTCTCAATTTGTATTTCGTCCTAGGCATCACCATTTTATGCAACAGTAACACATTTCAATTTGACATCTTCAGAAATCCTCATATACCGTTATCCCATCAAATTCTCAACATGCATATAGTACAAAAATGTCCGCGTTCAATAGTTTCTTCGACCAACTCTTAAATATTCCACTTTAAAAATCTAATTTTAAGAAAGAATTAGAAACAAATTATAGTATTGCTTACAATAATGATTATTTCCAAACCGATATGTATAAATTCTTGTCTAAAAAAATTATGTGAAGTGTGAATTTTCACACATTTCAAAGTTTCGCAGTTATTTAGTAAGTGAATAATGATTATTTGGAATGCCATTTTATGTTAAAATATTTTTTATTAATTTTAATTCGAATGCCTAATACCATTATTTGGGTTTCTAAATATTTGCAGTATTTTTACTTGCCCGACCTTAATATATAAGGGGCAAGTATTGTAATCGCGAAAATTTTCGATGTCGAGATTTTGACGGATGACCGCGTTTCATGGTCCAGGGAATCCAAAAAACCTATTTTCGAAGTGCCATCCGTATGTGTGTGTGTGTGTGTGTGTGTGTGTGTCTGTCTGTCTGTCTGTGTGTTTACACGATAACTCAAAAACGGTTTAACTTAAAGAGTTCGTTCTGGTACTAAAAAATTCTCCTATTAAATAGGAAGAACCCTATTGTTTTTTATGAAAATCGGTTGACTATAAATGGGAGTTTACTCGTGTCGATTTTAAGATTTTTGCGAATATTTAGCAACAGAAAAATATTTCGAAAAAATTTATTGAACAAAAGTTACTATAAATGCAATAACTAATAACTTTTATTTGAGACGTTTTTTGATAAAACGAAAAATTTTGAAATTTTTCGTAAAATTATTTAAAATTTAAGTCTCAATTTTTTCATATTTATATGTAACGTTTCCATGGTCATGATAATTAATTCGTAACTTGTAAAGCAAGCCTTGGACAAAAATTTGTATAAAACATAATTTGATGTATTTTTGAAGATTTATCTAAATATTTAAATTTTTTTTTTTTTAATTTACATTTTTTTTAAATATATTTTTTATGGAAGGGCAAGTCTAGCGGAGGTTTCCCTTCGCCACTGGTTTTTTTTTTATATAGCAAGGTTCATTAATATTTTGAAAATTGCGCCTACGGCTTCCATTGGTTGTTTAAGTCATAAACTCCGCCCCTTTGATTTCGTATACATTCAAACATAGAATTAAATTATAATTTCAACACTTCCCACTAGTTATTAAATTTACGCTTTTAAAAATTAAACGCAACATTTGCCAAAATATAACTAGAATTTTGACAAAATAATTTAAACAAAATAAAAATGCAAAAAAAAAAAACAAAAAATAAAACTTGACGGGATTCGAACAGTAGTTTCTTACAGTAGTTTCAACTCACGAAGCGACAACGTTACCACTGTACTACGCAGGTTCACTTGTTTACTATGTTAAATAGCGGATTAAATATTTTACATATTTTAGTTAAAAACCCAAAAAATGCGTTATTTTCCGAAAACATAATCTGATCAAAATCTGGTAAAAATCCCTGTTGTACTATTCCGGTTCACACTAATGTACATTACTTAGAATTTTTTCAGATTTTTAGTTTAAACCATCTGGGCTACAGGGTGTGGTACAAATTTTTTTTTGCACAATTCTGGCAAAAATCGAAGCAAAATAATTTATTTTGCAAAAATATAAATTTGATCGTTAATCCACGTACTAAGGGCTTTCATTTGATACCTCAGAATTTAAAAGAAATATATATATTTTTTTTTTCGATGAGCACATATTTGTTTATATTTTTAGGGGGATATGTTTTTTAGATGTTTTAGTATTTTTCCTATGTGCGGATCAAAGAGTTGTATAAGCATGCCAAATTTCAACTCTCTAGGTTTAGCCGTTTGGCTACAATTATTACCGAACAGACAGAAAGACAGACAGACAGACGACAAAATGACGGTATAAGGGTTTTTTGGTCATACTTATAAAACCCTAAAAACAGACTAACCATTTGCTTAACGAATGCTATAGCATAAAAACTCTTTCAGACAAAATTAGTTACACCATTGGCAATAAACTTGAGTTAAAAATTTCCTAGTCAATAATAAATTAGACAACATTGATCCTCGGATAAAAAGTGGCATTTATAAGATTAAATTTAATGATTATGGCCACGTATATATCGGGAAAACACGAAGGAAATTTAAGATCAGGTTGAAGGAACATTTGAACGCTTGTAAAACATAAAATCGGAACCTTCCAACGTTGGTACATACTTCATTATCAAATTAACTTGAGAGCTAGGGGAGGACTCTCTTCTACCTCCTGTTGACCGGAATCACTTTGAACTTAGTTCTATGGTAGGTATTGCCCATCAGCTAATCGAGAAGTATGAAGTCTTCTCCCACTTTCATGGTGACTGCTTTGCCCACTCGGAAGAACCCGAATGTCAGACTCTTGGTTGTCACCGTAATTTAGTTGGAACGTTGGAGAGGAGGTAGTTAAGAGAGTACTGCTGGAGTCACTGTACAGGTACCTACTCACTGGCTTCCTTCCAATATTCTTTACTTCATACTTCCGTGGTAACCAGGTTTCCTATTTTATTGTCATGACGAGCATTACTTTACAACGAAATATAACGTGTGCATTACGTAAATAAATTCGTATTATTACGGCGCTGACAAATACATTTTTTAATCAAACAGCTGTATGCTACAATGTCGAGGTGTCTTATTCATAACTAGAGTCGCAGGCGTGAATAAGTTTGTCTGTATCCGCATCCTCACACCCAGGATCCGCATCCGATCAGCATCTGATCTGCATCCACAGCTTTTGTAAATAAAATTATCCACACCCGACCCACATCCGCAAAAATATCCGCACAAAAGGATTTACTATCAGTTCTATAATAACTAACATATTTCGTTTTATTTTGGCACATCGCTGCTCTAAAATACTATCGCACATTTTTGGTGGCTCGGGTAATAAGTGCTGTTAGCCAACCGACTAACTAACTGATGATAAAAATGCACGAGGGAAAGTCAGTAATTAGGTCACAAACCGATGTTGGATAGCTGAAAAAAAGCAGTGAGCTACTTCCAAAAGTGTCATTAGGTGGCAGCACAATCCAGCTTGATAACACTTAAGTGACAGTTGCCGTGTGCGTGCGCAGATAGAGTAAAAATGGCGTTCGCGCTCAAAGAGTCTACTGCGTAAGAGCAGCGTGCTGTTGTGCGTTTTTTTGTGGGCCAAAGACTTCCTGCAAAGGATATCCATAAGGAAATGTATCCTGTTTACAGTGAAGAGTGTTTGTCGCGTAAAACAGTGTACAACTGGGTCAAGAAATTCTCTTAAGGGTGCTTAAGAATTATTAGCCCCGTTCAGATGGCGAATGATGCAACAATTCGATGGGTGGACGAGATGGTTCGAGCTAACAGGCGGGTTACTATAGGCAGCATAGCAACTGCAATAGGATGTTCTCATGGTTTGGCCCACAAAATAGCATCTTGGCGTCAAACGTTTCGCGGGTGATAACGATGTCGAACGATAGGTATGCATGTGACTGAGCTGCAGCCCAAAGACTTTTATACAGCAGGCATTGGGGCATTTATAAAGTGATGGGATAAGTGTGTTAATATTGGTGGCGACTTTGTTGAAAAATAAAACTTGTTTTCGGCTAAGTATTTATTTGAATATTTTTTTAACAGCTTTTTGTGACTTGATTACAGACTTTCCCTCGTACTTAGGCAGAATCGTAACACACTTGATCTTTCATTTTTGTTTAATAGTTTTAGTTATATGAAATTTTAATTTAAATTCACTAAAGTTCACCCCATATTACTTGTACAATATATACTTAAAGTTTTAACTTTCTAAGTTGTCTGTAACGAGCCTGACGTTAGCCTATTAAAGTTAAAAGTATGAACATTACACGAAGTTATAACTTGTAACTACATATTAAGTATCTATTAAGTAATTCTGCAGCAAAATTTTAACTAAACTATAATCAAAACAACGTAACCAACAACAATTTCTTAGTTAGACCCAGTTCGTACAACCAGATATTATTCGGAAAACGGCTGCGGTATTTTAGCTGCCTTGATTAGAACTCATTGTCCACAATAAGTCTAATTGAATGACCGATTGTTTTACCGCAGCGTTGCAAAAACAAAAACTCATCATTATCTATTTTCCTAGCGGAGCGGATACCGCCTGTTAAAATTAAACCAATGTGAGCAAATATAGGTTGAGTAAATTTCGTTTTTCATTTGAAATGTGCTATTTCCTTACTAGTCTCGTGTAGTGTTAACAAACAGTTTATTAATTTTATTATTGGTAAATAATGGAGGAATACTGTGATATTGAAAATGGGGTCAAAATCAATGCATTTTTCAAATCTTGTGAGAACATGGCGTGTTGTTCATTTGAGTACATCGTGACTAGAGGTGGGATTTTTGGCCCAATTCGTAGAACCGGCTCTGTAAACGGGTCCCCGAGAATCAGCTCCTTGCAACAGTTCTAAGGAGCTGATAAGAACGTCAGTCCTCTTTTTCAACACGATTGTTAGTTTCCAATATGTAGGTGGTTTCCAGACGTTATTTGTGGCTTGTTGATAAATGCCGTCCCTCTCAATCTCCTTCATTATCTCGCTTTAAAGAAGATAAATAAATAATATTCTAAGGAAGTAAATTATCTATCTTTTTTGTGATGGTTATTTTTCAACTGTCTGGTCAATAATAAAATAAACAATTCACTTTGGTTTTAAGTAGGATACCCTACAAATAGAACGATCAGAAATTACTGAAATATCACGGACTTGTAAAGTTCTAGAAATATGGTTTCTAAATCACAACTTAGATTATTTAAATCATATCTTTTTAAGTGGTTTATTTCATTAAATATAATGCTTTTTGTTTTATTTGTTTTATGTTATTTTTTTGAAACTATAACTCTTGAAGATAAGAATTTATTCCTTTATATAGTTAATTTCCCTTTTATCAATTCTTTATCTGGTCGTTATTTTATATACATGGACAACATGGATAACGTCATTGCGCGATTACTCACAATCATTCAGTCAAGTTCGAATTAAGAGCTGCCATGCGCATAATACATCACAAGCCGAAACCTCGCAAAGCCCAACAGGGACACCTACTCTGTAAATATGCAGTATTGTTTGGAAAAATCTGGTTTTGCTGAGACTTGTCTGGATAAAGTAGATTTTGCGGAGATTTAACTGGATAAAGTTGTTTTTGCACCAAATCGCTTCCAATTTCATTTCTTAAGAACAATATAATAAAAGAAAAATAAAATAATTGATCCAAAAATCATGGAATAAAATTTTACTAAAGATTGAAAAAAATATATATATTTCAATTAATTGTTACGGTAGTTATGTACGTTTATGACTTGTTATTGTCAACTTGTATTTATCTACATTTGTCTGTTTGTATTAATTTGTATTATTTTACAAGAGTAGGAAATCTTAAAAAAAATGTTTATTTATACGGAAAAAAAATGCCAATATTGTTTACAATGAAGTAATTGAAAAATTAATTACTGTTGTGGTTAACAAATTTTATCTTCAACTCTCCGAGCAGCGCCGTGTAATCTGCTGGTCCTGGGAGGGGACCAGGCCCGTCGCCCCCCCTCCTTGGCTGCGCCACTGCTCAACATATATGTTTCTTCTCTAAATTCATTTCTTATACTATTTTCACACGAAATATTTCTTTTTAAAGAACTATGTGCTGTTATAGTTCATTTAAAAAACCTTCACATTTCAGCTATCTACTATAAAATTAAAAAACGAAGCAAAACATACGTAACAATAGTTTTGAACATGGTACAGTAAATCTAGTTAAGCACCACTTTATTCTAGTTGAAGTGGTTGTAGATGTCACTAGTTACAATAGCTGTGACCTTTGACTGACTTGCAATGTTGTATGTGTGTGTAGCTAGCACGCCGGAACTAGACACATGTCAGATGGACGTGACCGGAAACGAAGGAGTGTTCAGTTCCGAAGATATACCCCAGGAACGTCTTGAAATGGTCGACACATACAACACTGCTATCGACTGCATGTGGGTCATCACCGTCAAAGAAGGATGGAAGGTAATAAAACATTTTTTTCCCATCAAATTGCATGCATTTATTTTAAAAAAGAACTGTCATTTTTTACTACCTTAAATATCTATTTTTATGGTTGAATAATGTATACTTTAAACATTTTTAAAACAAAAATTTTCAGGCACTATCTCTAAATATCTCTAAAATGACCATGCTTTTGTTTCCTTGTACAAGGTGTCTCAAAAGAAATTTTATATTTATTTAGCTTACTGCGTGAACGCAACGTATCCGAGGGGCGCGGGGGTTATGTCAATCGGTAGCCTGGCTCTTGGGAATTTAGTCGCTATGGAGCGTTTCTCAGTTGCAGACAGCGCGTTATGCGTGCGAGAGTTTTACAAAAACGGTAATTCGGCGACTGTAGCGCGTAGAAAATTCTGCAGTATTCGAGGTTTTCGCCACTTAAATGATGCGCCAAGCATTCCTCTCATTCGACATTGGGTTAAAAAGTTTGAAGAGACTGGTACAACGCTGGATAAATCAAAATCCGGGCGACCTAGGTCATCAAGAACGGTAAAAAACGTGGAGAATGTTAATCAGTCTGTTCGTGACGACCCGAACCTTCCAATTCGGAAGCGCGCAAGTGCTTTAAATGTGCATAGATCATCATTACATCGCATTATGCACAAAGACCTAAAGCTGCACCCCTGCAAAATTCAATTGGTGCAAGAATTAAAGCCCCAAAATGCCAGTCAGAGGCTTAATTTCGTAAATCAGGTGATTGAGCGATTTTCAACGTTTACCAACATTTTGTTTTCGGATGAAGCTCATTTTCATCTTAATGGCCACGTAAATAAGCAGAACTGCCGCTACTGGAGTGCAACGAATCCGAAACGCAAACATCAGAAACCCCTACATTCGCCTAAAGTGACCGTATGGGCTGCGATGTCGGCGCGAGGAATTATCGGCCCTTACTTTTTTGAAGACGAAAGGGGGCGTGCAGTTACAGTGAATTCAGAGCGTTATGTGGAGATGTTAGACAACTTCTTGGTACCTGAACTGCAAAACTTTCCTGGCTATAACCAAAGAACATGGTTCCAACAGGACGGAGCAACTTCATACACGTCCAATATGTCTCTGCCACGTGTTCGTGAAATTTTCTCAGGCAAATTGATCTCCCGGAGAGGTGACATAAATTGGCCTCCACGCAGTCCAGATTTAACCCGTATGGACTTTTTCCCATGGGGTTATCTTAAATCTAAGTTTACGCCAATAAACCGACTTCACTGGCGCATTTGAAAGAAAATATCCGTCACGAAATGGCAGCCATCCCTGAGTCCACCTGCCGGGACGTCATAAGTAATTTTACTGTTCGATTAAATGAGTGCCGAGAACGCGAGGGTCTACATTTAGACAATATTATTTTTAAGAAATAAATCCCCAAAAAGTGTATTTTAAAAATTAATAAACATTTTTTCTATATACGGCTTACTTTTTTTTTAATCGATCCACTAAATATAAAATTTCTTTTGAGACACCTTATAAAGGAATTCCCTTGATCAATAATATTAAAGGCGTTTTCTTGATCAAATAAAAGGGATTGTCCACGCTACTAACGCGAATTTTTAATATTTAAGTGGGTTTCTTAGTCCAACATTATATTTCAATCAGTAACAATCTAACGCTCAAATCAACCGTATTTCGGGTTATTATTTGTTCTCAGCTCTGCCTTACCGCGATCGCCATTACATGTTACCTATATTGTTGCAGTTCACGAATGTATGTTACATATACATTCGTCTCGTGTCTTAGGGCTGGTTTCTGAAAGCTTAGCCGAGTTTAATCTTTTGGTTAAACTCGGTTATAATATAACAATCCCATAAGTAACCATAGAAACCATTTTCTAACTATTTGGCTATAGTTAACTAAGCTTTCAGAAACCGGCCCTTAGTATTTTAGTCGCTCATTTCGGTCACAGCATCATCTGAGCATCTAGTATCGTGTTTCTTCAAGTAGAGATAGAATTAGTTTGTTCTACCTCAATCCCTTCATTCTTTGTTGTCGTGAACGCATTTTACGCATGCATTCACATTCGTGGGTGGTATACTAGCGTCGGCGAATCAACGCAGTTACGTCACACGACGTAACAAATGATTGCATTGTTTGGAACATACAGTCCATTGCAGACCTGGTGTATTGAGAAGACTACAGTACCTCAAAGGACCCTTTGTTACGACTATGCTTCACCACTAGGTAAGTCCATCAACCTGTATACATCCAATACCATCTCCAGCGTTCTACAAAAGAGCAGGAGCCTGGTCAATGTCTCCGTCTGAGAACATTTCAGGGCTCTGCATTTAACAGGGACGTTCAATATATAGAAAGCCGTTCAATAAATATTGATTTGGTTTAAAATTTATTGACGAGTCATCAATATTATTGACAACTATTAAACCTTGTGAGGACATATATATTAATAAAAAAGGTATTTTATGAATAATAAGACATGATTTTATTGATCAACTAATACGTCTCGCACATCATATGATATATTTTATACTCTTCTATTTACATAAAACAATATGACTTAGCAACGATATAGCACCCTACGATCGTTAATAAGTGTAAATGTTGCATAATTATATTTTCGCTAACATATATATTGACATGTTGCCCTCATTGGTGTATCTTTTTTCTCTATTAGTGCTGACTCCACACTGAGTTTTCGAAGTTATCATGACCAGTCGAAAAATCGTTATGGTACCTCCTTAAGCATTTCCTGACCCCATAATCTCTTCTTCTTTAGTTTATTCTTGAAAGATGCACATAATAGTATACAGTATGCCCACATATTCTGCATCACCGGCGGGTAACAAGGTGTTTGCCACTATGTCAGAGTAGGTACAGTACGATGCGATTAAAAAACATCCTCACCTTGAAAGCAGAGTCAATGGTGAAATATTGGACAATAATATTGAGCTGTCTGTGGGCTTTGACACCACCAATATTGTTGATCAATAAAACGCCTTTAATATTGTTGATCAATAATATTGATAGTGTGCGGGGGCTTTAAATTTATAATCTTATTGAATCATTTATTACAAAAACCTTCTTCATAGTTTCTGCTAGATTCAACAATTAGAGAGATTAAATCAGAAACTAAAGGAAAAACGTCAAAATTTATTTAACCGCGAAGGAATAGAAAATAATTTTTCATCATGACAATGCACGTCCTCACTTAGCAAATAATCCGTGGAAAAAATCAGAAGTTAAACTGGGAAACTATCCCACATCTACTCTATTCACACGATCTCGCGCCTTCCGGTTTTCACCTATTTAAGTCTATGGATCATTTACTCAGAGATAAAAAATTTCGAAATATCACAAATGTAGAAAATCACCTGATCAGTTATTGTACGTCAAAACCAGAAAACTTCTATACAGAGGTTATCGAAAAATTAGTACAACGTTTAGAAGCCGTAATAAATAATGATGCAAATTATATTTTGTACTTATACATAATAAAAATTTCTTAAAAATATTTTATACTCTAAAATAAAGGATTTCTTTCCAGTCCCCTTATATACGAGGGATGTTTCCTAAATTTTGGGAATTGTGCTATAATTAAATTACGCAGAACTTATAGGCAATGTAATTGGTGCCAGACAAGTCTTAACATGTTTATGCAACTATCTAGTGCAATAGTGTTCAGTCTGATTTAGGTGTTCGACTGATATAGACGCGTTTTCATAGCACTGTTTTTGTAACCATGGAAGACGCAGCAAAATCTCAAAGAGCAATAATTTTCATTTTGTGGAAAGAAGGTGTGAAAACATCAGAAATTATTCAGCGTCTGCAAGGAGTATTTGGTGAGTCTGCAGAATCCAAAAGTACTGTTTATCGGTGGATAGATCGTTTTAAAACCAGTAGAACATCACTAGAAGACGATCCACGCAGTGGGCGCCCAAGCTCGTCGGTAAATGAAAGAAACATTACTGCCGTCGAAGACCTACTGAAAGAGGACAGGCGAATGACTATTCGTCAAGTTAGTGTGCGCCTAGGGATAGGTACACGACAAGTTCATGACATCTTGCATGATTGTTTGGGCGTTAGCAAGGTTTCGCCGCGCTGGGTGCCAAGGCTGTTTGGACCAGAACAGAAACTCAATAGGTCTGATACTTTGAGGACGGCTTAAAAAAATTAGTTTATCGTTGGGATAAATGTATTCAGTTAAATGGAGATTATGTTGAAAAACTGCATTGTAATATTGACGAAAATTAACAAAATAATAAAAATTATAGATAAATTCCCAGAACTTTAGAAACATCCCTCGTACATGATCCAGGAAATTTGATACAAATGAAAAACTTGTTTACCATCAATTTAAAAAAAAAGGTTACTTCTTATCGGGTTATTTAAAAAATAAGGTACATATAAATCGACCACAAAATCAACAAGAATGGATTCAAAGAACCAAGGAAGACAGTGATCAAATACAAGCAGAAATTATTAAAAAGTGAATAATTTAATATATATATACCTAAAAAAACCAAACAAAACCTGCAAATTTTCTTGCCTGTTAGTACCCATTGTCTACGTGGAAGCTACCGATGACAGCTAAATTCAGGTCTGGTGCCCGATCTAAAGTCACTGTAATTTCAATTATTATTTTACATATGACAATTACCGATGAAGTAATTAAAGAAATTAAACTAAAAATCAAGTCCTAAATAATCCAGTCCTGGGCCCTTCAGTCTGCTCGGAATCGGCCCGGAAATTTATACAGACTTCCCCCGTCTACTGACGCCCCTGGACTTGTGACTTGTCGATATATAAATATATTTAATAATTTAATCCTATTTGCATGTAATAATTAATTTTATCATCAACAATTGCTTATACTCTTTATATTGTATAAAAAAAAAAATACATCTTGCAAGCAGCACGTGAACCACCTCTGCAAGTTTCAGCACTAAGAAGAGCAAATAACACTGGCTGAACTGTGTTTTTCACAGTGTCATATCACATAGCAATATGACGTATATTGATGCGCGCGCAAGTGTTTACACTCGCAGTGACATACGTAATGCGGCACTGTCCATCAAGCAGTTCCTTTGCTAAATTTGTAGTGTAGTAATGAATCAGGATAGGTTAAATGCACTTGCAATGATTTCAACTGAGAAAAAATCACTACAGTCGCACAAACATCAAAGAAAATGTTATAGACCTTTTCGCTAGAAATAAGACGAAAAAATGGATGGTATTCTTAAGTAATTTTGGAATATATCAAAATGTAAATTTATGGATAGTAAACAATATTTTTTCACGCTAATTTATTTTATTTTTTTTGACGATAACTTCGAAATTTTATCAAACACGCATTTGTGATGTGTTTGTAAATTTCGAAAGTTGCAGCACTCCCGCGATTTCAAATCACGAACCGCCACTGCTTGTGACACGTACATACATACATTGGCCAACAAATGTAACATTACTTTCGACTGGAGATGGTTTATCAGAGTGAAGAGAGGTCGGGCTGCAATAAAACATATATGTGACATATAATATCCGGCTTTAACATTTTACATGCGTACTTACACGGATATGTGTACCTTGTGCAGCATTACGACCAAATCCCAACATATTTTGACCGCATACGTTGTATAATCGATAAAAAGGTTTTACGTGCATTTTATTATCATTATAACAAAATATTTTGGATTAGGTGGGAAAATGGGATAGTTTGAACTCTTTTATGCAGTCCAATGCAAGATTTCAATTATGATATCAAATTTTTATGTAGTATTTATAGAAATGTTACTAAACATACGGATATATACAGGGTAGGGTTGTACATCAATGTTAACATCGGCGCTTAACTATCGATGTTGAAAAAACATCGAAGGAAAAACATTGATGTATCGGAAACATCGATGTTTTATTAATATTAAAAAAAGCTATTTATTTATATTATATATGTTTATTTAATAATGTAAAGATAAAATACGAAAAAAGTAACACATAATACAAAAAAAGCATTTATTAGATTTTGAAATAGAAATATTCCTTTTTAATAGTAATTAATTTCACATAAATATTATTATACCCAATATAATAATCCTAATTTGTACCTACAGTCTATTCCAAACGATTAGGCGGAACTAACCGCAATTTTCATTTTTTTAATTTGTCATTAGCTATTTTTTTATATATTGAAGTTGGCTTTTCCTGATCAAAATGATCAAAAGCTTCAATTAATCGGTAAAAGTAACTAGAACTGAAAATCTAGTTCCGCCTAGATTTTATTTCAACTTAAAAAAGTATAAAAATAATTGTGTATAATCCGTCTCAATTTGTAATACGAAACTAGATCTGGTTACTCTGGTGACTGTTGTGGTGTAAACAGACATTTCACGGATTGGAGGAATAACAACTGGGAAAGTGTCAACAAGACTCAAAAAGAAAAATTGTGTTGGCGTCGTTGGTCGTTCGTATTGTTTGCAAAAATTAGAAGTTTCTTCTTATTTTTTCGTATTCTGCTAACTGCTAAGAAGAATAAGAACTAACACTATTAGTATTGTTATATCACAATAGATGGCGCTTATATTTTGTGTACTAATTTTGATAAAAATTAAATTTTTAAGATTCCAGCGCCTCTACCGGTAGTTTCTGAATATCAAAGTTTAAACATCGACATCGGTAGTACACATCGATGTTTTATCGATACTATCGCCAGCTGACCATCGATGGTAAAAACATCGATGTTTTTAAAACAAACATCGATGTTTTCGATACATCGATGTTTTTTTCCCATCCCTAATACAGGGCCAGATCTTCCATTACCCCAGTCTCAGCAGCCACACAGGAACGCGCGGGATGGAGCCCCGGTAGGCAATAAAATGATTACGGGTATTAACTTTTATATTTTCACAAAAGACCACTAGACGGCAATATTGAAATGTGTCTTTACTATATTCGTAAAAATTGACATTTGTTATTGTGAAATTAGTCGCAGCTTATAAATTGACGGACAAGTTTGTTGACAGTGAGCGTTAAAAAAAAACAAGTTTGTAAAAAAATGGATATTACTAAGGTTTTCGTTGGATGATTTTTTACGATTTTAGTAAAGGCCTAGCTCAACAACAAAGCATAGATTCGCTTCGTTCAACTTTGGTAATGAAGCACCATCAGAAAAGGCTATTTACAATTGCTTTGCAGTATTTCGTCGTAGTCGTGCGTCCGTCAGTGATGAAACTCGTGAAAGTCGACCAAAATCGGTTGTGATTCAAAGAAACATCGATGCTGTGCGCAAAATGATTGAAGAAGTTCGGTATGTGACTTACTGTGGCATAGAGGCCATCCTTTAGCATATCGCAGACTGCAATACATTTTACATGAATATTTAGCTGTGAAAAAGATCTGTTCCCGATTGATTTCATATAATTTGACCGAAGCTCAAAAAAAATCTTGTGTTGATTGGTGTAAGGGAATGCTAAAAAAAAAAACAAAGACACTGGAAAATCCGTATACAAGCGACGAAACTTAGATTTATTCATATGAACCGGAAACTAAGCAACAATCCACTGCTTGGGTCTTGCAAGATGAACCGAAACTCATAAAAGTTGTTCATTACAACAATTTGTTTGCTAGAAGTCATCGACAAAATTAGGAAAAACAACCAAAAACGTCACGTCATTCTACATCAGGACAATGCAAGCTTCCAAAAAGCACGTCAAACAATTGATTATTTGAAGGAGAAAAACATCGAATTAATGTCTCATTGCCCGTATTCACCTGATTTATCCCCTAACGACTTTTTTTGTCCCCTAATGTCTAACAAAAAATGCGTGGACAGCGATTTTCATCACTTCAAGAAGCTGTTGAAGCCCTCGAAAACCATGTTTTTGAGATACCAACTACAGAGTAGAAAAATATTTCGAGAATTGGTTTGAACGCATGCAAAAGGGTATAAATCTTAAAGGCGAATATTTTGAAAAGCAATTAAACAGTTTGTTCTAAAAGAAATTTTTTCTTTCTTAGTTTTTGTAAAAACTTAAAAGGTACCCCTCGTACTTTCATGTAATTAACGTACATGTACAACACGTTATGTGTAGCATGTAAAAATTCTAATTAAATATTTCTTTTATAACTCCATTCAATAGGGGATAGGCATGATATTATTTTAATTTTTTATTATATTCTTCTTGTTTCATATAAACATAAAAAACAGTTTTGCATTTATTTTTTTTTAATTTGAAGGCTTAAATAATCATAAATGTATGTAGCGCGCGCCTACCCAGTGTACAACGTGCAGCCTACATAGTCTGTTGTGAAATTATTTGCTTGCATAACTTTTATAGGTTATGTAAAGTTAGAGCTTTTTTAATTAAAATAAAGTTTAATTCTATAAAAAATAAAAACAATTTATGCATGTTTACCAAATTAAATTTTATATTAAAGTATATAAAATACGGAAGATCCAGGCCCCAGTACTTCGAAACATAGTCGAAAATATTGTTTAGTACCGATGTGCACAAATAGTTCAAATAAAAATCCAAGAAAATAATTTATATCATTACTTGATGGCGAAAAACAACAGAAAAGGCGAAATTTGTGGCTGAAAGCTATGAGGCGAAGTAAAACGGATACTTCAGAAAAAAGTAAACTTTATGTTGTGTGCATAAATGCATCAATGTTGGGTAAATTATCACTCTGAGCCCTAACAAAATCTTT
Organism: Liopterus haemorrhoidalis; assembly: GCA_963971575.1. Classification (NCBI taxonomy): domain Eukaryota; kingdom Metazoa; phylum Arthropoda; class Insecta; order Coleoptera; family Dytiscidae; genus Liopterus; species Liopterus haemorrhoidalis. Next base: position 13,302,359 of record OZ020617.1, read on the forward strand.
ATCTGCCATTTTAAATAATAAATGCGTGAAAAATTGTTTAAAAACAAATACAAAACTCTCGAACAATACAATATACACACGTGTAAAGATTATGTTGTAGCTGTATCTGTGACGTCAAACCCCAGTCGTTTGACGTCATACTCAGTCGTATTTACTCGGCAATCTTCGCGCCGTGGTCGGCTTATTTCAAATTTACAATATTTTAATTTAAAAAAATGGCTATAATATTAATAAAAAAGTGATTTTTGTTTTGTTAGGTGACATAACTAACATTAACATATCAAAAAAAATTAGTTTTAAGGAAATATAAATTTTATGCGTATCACCTATTATATTTAGTTGGTTTGTTAGTTAAAACTTTTGCCGCACAGCAACGTTGGCTGTTTGCACCTTGAATTATATTTAAACGGCGACAGATCAAGTCTTGGCTTTTTTTTGTAGGGGAAACCTTTTACAGGCACCAGCTAGTCATTGAAAAAGATACCCACCGATAGTGTCGGATTCACCAAGATGGCATACAGACTAAAAACCCTGTTTGGCTCCTGGATTGTTACCACGGGACTGACAACAAGTGACTTGGCGTGGTAACGAGTCTCTTTTCGGTTTAGCGATTTCGTTGCTAGTCAATTTTACAAGAAAGAATCGCCATGCTGCTGGCATAACTGTATCATAAGTTCGGAGTTCGATCTGTTTAATGAGACTGCCGTATGAATGAGTCCGAGTACAAGGCATCAGAGGCACGCATGAGTTTAGTCACGGATTTTATGAAGCCAGATGGGAGTCAGTTTCCCGCACTTTTCGGATGCGAGTGTTTATAACCCGACCTTTGAGCTGCGCCTAAATTTTTTCGTAGGTGGGTCAAAAAAAAAGGCAAGAATGCTCAAGAATCATAACAGGAAGCGAAATGAAATCGAAAAAATTTGACGACTATAAACATTATTCGATTCCACAAGAAAGGGACTGACCTGTTACACAAGAAAAAATCGCCGCGCCGTGGATATAACTGTATATACACATATATAACTGTATACAGCGCCCTTATGCAAGATCAAGTCTAGCCTAGGGGCGCTGAATTATGTCTCACTTAGGAACGCCGAATGCTATTCTTCTATTTCATCCAGAAATCTTTAAATTTTCACAAGGAGTTAAATATTTATATTGTATTGCTTTGGTTTGCACAATCCCCAAAAAGGCAACGAAAAATATATTTAAATTTTCGTAAAAATCCTCGCAATATATTCGTTATAATGTAAACTTCTTACGTGGATTTATTTTTTTCTTTCCAATTTCACATTTAGGGTAAAGCTTAATAAATGCCTGTTTACCCATCGTGCTATACAAATTGGTGTTCCCCAAGGTTCAGTCTTGGGCCCTTTACTATTCCTAGTATATATGGCCGAACTTGATATTATTCTAAAATTGAAACGTTCCTTTCTTGCTGATGACTCAAAACTTTTCAACTCCCTTATTAGAGACAGTATCACTCTTCAGGATGATCTGAAGAGTATTGCTTCTTGGTCAGCTGATTTGATTGATCCCATCAACAACGATAAATCTACGCTTCTACATACGTGGTACAATAACCCGTGCGTCGACTACTTTATTGATGAGCAAACATTGAGCAAAGCGTCCGAACATGTTGATCTGGGAGTCACCGTATGTAACGGTCTTACTTGGTCTAAACACGTTGTTGAGGTGGTAAAGAAAGCTTATCGAGTAATATACCTCATTAGGAAGAGTTTACATTTAACACCTACACTTCTAGTTAAACTTTTACCACGTACGAGCGGCCACTACTCGAATTTAGTGCTTCAATATGTCACCCAACCTTCTCAAGGATGTAAGGGTACTAGAGAGTGTACAGAGGCGCACCAAGATCCCATCCACACTTCGTTCTTTTCCCTATGAAACAAGACTATGCAGACTAGGATTATCGTCTCTTGAAACTCGTCGCACTCGTGGTGACTTGATAACTATGTATCGCATGTTTCCCTGCTTCAACTACGATATGACTTCACTTATGAATATGGATACTGAAGCAAAACTTCGTGGCCACAGTTGCATGAAAAATACAAACTAAAGAAATCAGCTGTGGCCACCACAGGACCGACCGCCATCACAAAAAACTTGTATAAAATACATTCTAGTAGCAGAGTAGAAATAACTTGGACCAATATTTTCTAACAGAGATATTATTTATCATGACCATGGAAACATTACATATAAGTAAGAAAAAAATTCGAAAATTTTTTCAAAAATTTTTCGTTTTATTTTTCAAAAAAATTTTAAACATTTTTCGTTTTATCAAAAAATGTCTCAAATAAAAATTGTTAGTTTTTTTTTTTAAACTGCTATTATAGCAACTTTTTTTAAATAAATTTTTTCGAAATACTTTTCTGTTTGTTAAATATTCGTAAAAATCTTAAAATCGACACGAGTAAACTTTTTTAGTCAACCGATTTTTACCAAAAGTTGCTTAAATATGAAGTTTCATAAAAATCCTTTCAGCCGAATTTGCTCTGCACGTGTACACAGACAGATGGACGGACAGACAGACAGACGGACAGACGGACAGACAGACCAACAGACATCATAATAAAAATAGTTAAAACGTTATGTAGGGACCTCAATTCGTGGAGATCCATCGAAATCTCGAATTGTCAAAATCGGTATGATCACAATACTTCCCTTATATATGTTGGTGGTCGGTAAAACTGCGTGGTAATTTTCTGACCAACCGAATATTTTTATCCTGGAATTGTCTGGCTATAGAAGTTGCTCAAGCTCCAAGTATCAATACTTACAAGAACCAACTGGATGACTATATTAATTTATTCCATATTTACCTTATTTACCCTATTCCTGTTTACTTTTTAGCTATTCACATATCTGTTCTATCTTTTTTTTTTATCAATCTATATGAACACACAAGCCTTTGGGTTTGTTCAGTATACTAAAAAATAAGTATAATAATAATATTTAATTTAAACGGCAAACGAGTAAGTGATACAAAAGAGCAAGTACGCAAAAATGTAGTGGACAAAATAATAAGTGAAACACAAGTCCTAGTTCTTCAAAATAATTGCATAATTTATTAGTACTAATAATAAAACAGAGTTTAATAGTTTAAATTCAATATTTATTCATTATTTATTAAAGGACTTACTCTTTTGTTGTTTGTTTAATATGCTTTTGTTATTTTGTTGCACTTGCTCTTTTGTTTCACTTGCTCTTTTGTCATTGCACTTCTGTTGCTTGCTCATCTGTCGTACGTAGTCTTTTCTCATAGTATACATAGCATTGGAATGCTCCTGTCCAGCTTATTCTAGCAAGAAAGGAGATTTCATTTCCATAACGCTCGAGATCTTGATCTGGTTAGCTACCACTGACGTTCAAATCTGTCAATCGAATATTCGTGGCCGGCTTCGGTAGCGATCCTTCTTCACATGTCAAGGGTTCCGGGTTCAAATACCGGTCAGAGCATAGATATTTGTATTTACAACTCCTTAAATTAATTCTCTTAATTCTCGTTAAATCCAAGAAAAATTCATCAAAAAATAAATAAGGCGGTCACCATGGCGTAGTGGTTATTGTAGCGATGCACTAGCTTCTGGACCATGAGGGCTCGGGTTCGAATCCCGGTTATGGCATGGATTTTTCAAGAATAAAATGCATCTTCTGGATAATAGCCACAGAAGCTAAGTCCAAAAATTAAAAAAAAATAAATAAATAAATAAATAAATAAATAAATAAATAAATAAATAAATCAAGTAACATCTTTTTTGTTTTTATTAATTGTATTTTTTAATGATTCTATTTATTTATAAATCCATTTACTAAATAAATAAATAAATAATTCTTTAAAAATATTCAATCTTTCAGTATTAGGTTGCAAACTTTTGCCCACGTATATTTTGTATATTTTGCATACGTAGGTTTATCTAGCGAAAATCATTAGTTTTTAAATGACTAGTAATCCGTGATATCCCTGTATAGGGATAAAATTGCAACCATATTTTGATTCATGACACTTTTCGTGTTTGTTGTCAAATGTGTTTAATTCTGTAAATACATCCTGGGCAATTTATTGCATGCAGTTAATTAATTGTTACACAAAATAGTAAATTGGTAAAAATATTACATCAATCACATTCAAATTTTATCATTGTATGATCAAATTAAAGGTCTTAAAAGGCATTAAACAATAAATTCAATTTACTTTGATCATACTTATTAGGTAATACTAAAAGCTTATGTTAATAATTTTAAAAATGTATATTTTTTTAACATTTTGATGAAATACCCATTGTAGCGAGCCCGGTACATTTCTTTACAACGTACCTTTATTGTCCACTCGGTAGCGAGCCTGTGATATACATATATAAAGTCTGATCTCAAACTGAAATGAGATTTCTGACTAAAGGATTTCGGGTATTAGGCGTGAGTGTTATCCAGGGTGCATCATTACGATATGTGAATTAAATGATATGTGTTAGTGTACTCACCAACCGACTGATCAGGCATCTTTTTAATAGTCTGGATCTTAGCTGTTACTTAAGTTCTTAAAGGTGAAGGTTACGTTAAGTAAGACGATTTAAAATTAATGAATTTGATTTATTAAAAATAATATTTACAAAAGATTAAAAGATTAAAATATAGATATTAAATTAATGAAAAGATTAAAACAAATAGATTCAGATAGACCACAAGAATTCCGACACAGTGCCTCTAAGAATTCACCAAATTTGATCTTTACGCTAACTGGACCGAATACTGTCAGCCCTTATCTTCAGAGAGATAGGAGTTTATATAAGTAGTCTAGTTGCATTTCTAAGGAAAATGGTTTAAGCATTGTTCAAGAAGATGCTAGTGTTCAAAGTTATTAAGCAATAACTCTGAACAAATGTCTTCTTGAACAACGAACCATTTAAAAAATATATTTCTAAAGATACGTGCTGTGACGTAAGATTTCTAATTTTTATTTTATTAACTGAATTCTTTAAATTTTTTTTTTTTAAATACCCCTTGTAAAATCATGAAAAAAAAAACGATGGCAACCCATTTCAAAGAAATTCTCGCGACGGGTGGTTTGTGAAATTTTGTCTTTCTTCTGGCGTTCTAACCGATTCGTTACACCATAATTAAAAATAAATGCTCTTTATAATAATACACCAAGGAAGAGAAGGGCATGTGTATTCCATGGTACAAGATTGTAGCCCGAAGCAAAACCGAGGAGTAAAATACACAAAACAAATATAAATGAAAAATGCACTCCGTCGCGAGGTGAGTATACCATTATCTGGGTTGTTCCTGATGGAGGCTACAATATGCGCCCGCACCTTGGTGAACTCAAGGCTGGCCGTTACAGACCGTTTGTGTTGACAAATGATCTGAATGGACTTAAATGAATTTTTAAGAAAATATTTCCCACTTCTACAAAACCCTTGATTACTTTGGATTACATAATAGACAATGGATTAATTCATTTTATTATTGCTGTGGCCCGTTACGCTGATTTCGTTGGAGAGACTCAGGCGTTGCAGCGTCACATAGGTCTACGACTAAGATCGTAGGACCCGCAACACGTGATGGCTAATAAACGGTTCTGCAGTGATAATAGTGCGTGTGTGTGTGGATTTAACCTACAGCAGAATTGCAGATAAATCGCTGAAATAAGGGCGCGTTACTCCAGAGCAGGTGTCTACTCACAAACATAAAAGGGACAGGCAGGGCGTATTTCATTCGTAGGGGTTATTCTCAAAGACTTATCACATGCGGCTTGGTTGACCCTGGGAGTAGAGGTATTCGAAGGGGCCTACATAGTGGTTGTGGAGGAGTAATAACACAATTCTGTCCTCTTGAAGCCCTAACCAGCCGGTGATAACGTAGAACTGCTCTGAGTAACACGAAAAATTATTTTGATTAACTTTTATACCAAACATAAATTTAATAGGGAAAAATGTAGTGTAGAATATTGCCAGTCTCTCTAGTAATTGCAATAGGGGGCTTGGTAGATAATAAATTAATATAAATTAATGGATCACCCGGTAGAGGGGTGATGTATATATTACAAATTTAAATGTAAAAAATTGTAGGCGATCGTCACTTTAATTTCTCAAAATATTAGTTTCTCCTCGACATAACCAAAATACATTGGGGTGAAAAACTATACACAAAATAATATTAAAATTAAAATTTTTGGAATCTAAGTTAACAAAATGGCAAAAATTAAATATGAGCACGCACAGGAACTGAACTGTGCGGCGCGTCAAAAATACAGCGGAAGATATTAATTGAAAGTTGTACTCATGTGTTCCGTATGATAATACGGAAAAATACCTAGCGTGGAACAATTACAGAATTTGGCTTCATTTTTCCACAATTTGACCATACAATTTCCTGGTGGAATTGTACCCTAAAAACGTACGAAGTATGGGCGCTGCAGCTAGTTCTGCTGTTTATATATTTTAATATTTTATTTTATTTAGTTTTCACATTCAATGAATTTTCATCAAGTCAGCATTTATTCAACAGTTTAGAAGTTCAAAACAAACTATAAAATTAAAATAAAACAAAAACGAGAGCAATTTCCCTATAGACATAACATCAATCTTCATTCCGGTTAGTAGGTCGAGATATAAATGGTTCATTTAATTGGAGAGACTTGAAATACAAAGCACTGAAGAGTGCTACAAATAATATGGAAATGCATCTAAGGATTTAATTGACTAAACAGATTTGTGGGGTTATGGCTGAATGAAGGAACATTGTTTATGCAGCGGGAAATGATTGGAACTAGTACGGAGACTGTGCATTTGTAGTTTGCTTTGATATGCACTTGCTGTGTAGTGCAGTTCCTTGTTTGACATGTACATAACACAGATTCTGCAGATCCCACGTATTATTTCCGTTGACTTGGTAATGTAGTGTTGACATACACATCTGAAACATGTGTGAAATATGTAATACAGTGGTTCCCAACCTTTTTTTTCTCTCACGTACCTCTTGGTTATATTTTTCATTTGGTTCCATGACAACTGGGGCCGTAAGACAATTCGGGCCGTTCACAATTGGGGATTTTCACAACTGGGGCCATTAACAACTGGGGCGATGGACAATTCGGGGCCGTACACAATTGGGGCTTTGCACAACTGGGGCGATGTCCAATTCGGGCCGTTCACAATTGGGGCTTTTGACAACTGGGGCCATAACTATAAGAGCTAGAGTCTTCTTAAAGATAACTCTTTTAGCCAAAATCTCTTTATATATAATAATTTATATATAATACATAATTTTTAAAAATTAATATTTTTTTAACTTTTTCAAATTTCCCATTATACTGAATTTATGCCGTATAAATAAAGTAAGTGTATTATCTGCCTTGTTTATTTCAATATCTCATTAATCAATTCCTTTTTTATATTTAAAAAAAAAATCACTTGCTAACCCAGTTACTATGCCCATGCCCTAGTTGTAACTTATTTTAAATTTCCCGCTATGCTGTATTCGTCCTGTGTAAATCGTACTCAGTTGGCAGCGTTTTTTTTTTTTTTTTTTTTTTAAATTTAAATAATTATTGTTTGCCTCAGCTACTAGGGCTATTGGCCACCATATTACATAATGGTTTCCATGCATATATTTGTACAAATGAGTTATTTTAAGTTAAGTTTTTGATTTGATGTTGATGTCCTTAAGGTATTGAATGACGGTGTATTCTATATCGGTGTTATTGGCTAGCAGGTCTTTTATAGTTGCTGGTAGGGAATTATTTGCTCTCTGTAGTTGGTACTCTTGGCAATCTAGAAGGATGTGTTCTACGGTTAGGCGAGTGTTACATGTACTGCATTGTGGCGGGTCGGTTCTTTGCAATATATGTACGTGGGTGTACATGGTGTGCCCAAGTCTCAATCTTGTTAATATCACTTGCTCTCTTCTGTTAGTGCGGGAAGACCATTTACCTACAGTATCTTTTATTTGGTGTAAGTGGTTATTTTGGTTATTTTGCCATGGTACTTTCCACTTTTCTTCGGATGCAGTTCTTTAGGTCATAGCTTGGTATGGGTATGTCCATGATTTCTTCACTTATGGCTTCTTTAACTAGATGATCAGCTTGTTCATTACCTTCGATTCCTATATATAAAGGGATCCACATAAGGATGAGTTTCTTGCCGTCGTAAATAGCTTCATGCATCGTCTCTTTGATTTTCGCAGCCACTGGATTGGCGGTACGTTCTTGTTGGACGGATTGAATTACACTGAGCGAATCACAGTGTATGATATATGTGCCCCTGGTTTCATTGCTGTTTTTTATTTCTTCTTTTGCCTTTAGAAGATAAAAAGCTTCAGCAGAGAATCTATTTATGACATCGGGTAGATGATATTTTGATTTTTCTTCGTTGAATACGAGTCCTGCGCCAGTCTTGTTTTCCACTTTATACCCGTCATTATATACTGCATGGAAAGGTGAGTATTTCTCGACTATGGATTTGTAGGAATTTCTGTATAGGATTGGGTTGGTACTAGATTTGTTGTATTTTGTAAGGGAAAGGTTGAAAACAGGTTTTTTAAGGAGCCAGGGTGGATATTTTATTATATTGTCTGTCCATATCTTAGTGAATCCAATTTCAAGGTCTGGAAGGTGTTCGCCAAGTTTTGCGACAAGTGGCGTAGTAATTTGAATCCTTAATTTCCCATTTTAGTTCTTTTCAAGTATACTTTGAAATGCTGGTAATTTGGGTTTACTTGCGAGATTTGTCAGGTAGGTTAGTGATAGTTGTATTCGTCGGTGTTCAAGTGGCGGCTGGTTGACTTGCAGCGTTTCTACTCTTTTCTTATTTGACATAGAGTATAGTTATTTTGGTTACTTTTATAGTGTATTACGGACTTAAAATGTCAATTAAAAATATTTCTTACGCTGTAAAACTGACTTTAGATTTATTGGTTATGATCATTATTAAGAAAGTTATATTTTATATATTTTTTTAATACCAACAACAATACAATTTCAAAAGTGCAAACTATTGAAGCCAAATTTTTCTCTTAGCTTGTTTTCCTGATATTTTGTGCGAATATCGATATTCTGCGCGATATATCGCATTTCAAATATCGATATATAAATACAAATATTATATATCGATATACATATTTTTCTAAAGTATCGATATTTTCGAAATATCGATATATTGTTCCCATCTGTACTAAGATTGTTGTTTTGAAAATGGTTATCTAGCTATCAATTTAATTTTATTTTTCTTCAATGGACAGAGGAGTGTAAGAAAATGTGTGGAAAGGAGCTTCACTAGTTTTACTTTAATTTATAACCAGAATAAAAAAGAAATATATTATTTAATTAGAATTTAATTATAAACAAAATAAAAATATATCAGTATCAAAAATATAATCAGTACAATACATCAGTATGTTTTTAGGTCTTTATTTATTAGTCCCTTATACCTTATACTGCATTGTTTCCCTGTAGTGATCGAGCAACGTCATCTTTTTTCAATAGCAGTTTCCTATAAAAAAGAAAAAGAAATTTTTTTAAGTTTGATACAACAAAAATGCAATATGCAATTACAGAAATATTATAATTATTTCTACACGCTCATGATATTCTTTTACAAAAACAGCGCGCACTTAGAAGGCTCAGAAAAGATTTTTTTTTTTTTTCTTAGGGGACTCAGAAACAGAACATTTCTTGAGGCGGCTTATGTCCCTTAAACAGGTGTGTTTTTTAATATTGGAGGGGCACAGCCGGTGAGCCCCCTCCTCTACTGGGTGCGCACCTATATATAAAAAAATATGTGCATTTTTAAACATTTCAGGTTTTTATAGATATCTAGTGAATCAAAAAAGCCCACAGATTTAGGGGATGATTTTTTGGGTTTTGTAGGTATGACCAAAAAACCATTATACCGTCATTTTGTCGTCTGTCTGTCTGTCTGTTCGGTAAAAATTGTAGCCAAACGGCTTAACCTAGAGAGTTGAAATTTGGCATGCTTATACAACTCTTTGACCCGCACATAGGAAAAATACTAAAACATCTAAAAAACATGCCCCCCTAAAAATATAAACAAACATATGCTCATCTAAAAAAAAATAATATTTTTTACAATTCTGTGTAGGTATTAAATGAAAGCCGTTGGTATGTGGATTAACGATCAAAATTTTATTTTTGCAAAATAAATTATTTTGATGCGATTTTTGCCAAAATTGTGCGAAAAAAAAAAATTGTCCCACACCCTGTAGCCCAGATGGTTTAAATTAAAAATCTGAAAAAATTCTAAGTAATGTACATTGGTGTGAACCGGAATAAGTACAACAGGAAATTTTGATCATATTATGTTTTCGGAAAATAACGCATTTTTTGTGTTTTTAACTAAAATATGTAAAATATTTAATCCGCTATTTAAGACTTTAAACGAGTGAACATCCGTAGTTCAGTGGTAACGTTCTCGCTTCGTAAGTTGCAAACTACTGTTTGATTCCTGTCAATTTTATTTTTTTGCATTTTTATTTTGTTTAAATTATTTTGTCAAAATTCTAGTTATATTTTGGCAAATGTTGCATTTAATTTTTAAAAGCGTAAATTTAATAACCAATGGAAAGTGTTGAAATTATAATTTAATTCTATGTTTGAATGTATACGAAATCAGAGGGGCGGAGTTTATGACTTAAACAACCAATGGAAGCCATAGGCGCAATTTTCAAAATATTAATGAACCTTGCTATATAAAAAAATACTGCAAATAGGTAGAAACCCAAATAATGGTATTCTTCTTTCACCATTAATTTGAGTAGGACCAAAGATACGGCGTAATATTTTTCTTCGAAAACTTTGAAGGGTTCATTTTTCAGAGCCATACATAAGTGCAGGACGTACTATAATTTCGTTTAATCTGATATTAGTGTACCTAGACACAAGTTTCGTATTGAAGGGGGGACTAAGTCAAGCACAATAAAAAATTATAAATGCTAAAAGTAATAAATTTTCTTTTTTTTATAATTAAAAAATAGAGCGTTAGAGTCTAACCAGTTTTTTAATTTTGTAAATCCAGCATTGTTATATTTCTTGTATTATTCCAAGTCTCTGCTTCGATAAATAGTACGGTATTATCGACGTATGAAATTAATTTTATTTGTGCAGTTGTCAATTTTAATAAGTCATTTAAATAAATTTAGAAAAGTAAGGGGCCTAAATCTGTACCTTGTGGAACCGCACATGTTAGTACTTATACTTACGCCTTTTCTACTTGGCATTTAGTTCCAGGACTACAATCCACACCTGCTGCCGCTATGTTGTCTTTATGATCATATCCATCTGCAAACGAAATAGAATTAATATGTATAAGGGGGAGTATAGATTCGTGCTATTACTAATTCAGCAATAGTAATAACAACGATAATAAACTAAATATTTCAAAATTATGTCCCTAATTAATAGGGAGTTAAGGGATAAACAGTTAAGTTTCATTTATTCGTTAACAGCCAGTTGCAAAAGAGTTCTAAAAAACACATCCCGAGATAAATATAAATATAATATATGTATTTAATGAAAAAATGTATATATGAGTCATTCTTTTTCATCGAGAGACCCCATGCTGTCCAAAAATATATTAGTCTATGAAAGGTCTACCAGGGCTCATTCGATGCTTATTGTAGTCTAGTTTCGAAATCCGAGTGGCTCTTTTACGGAAACATCGTAACTTATCAAATATGGCCACCAATCCCACGTGACCTCTACCTTTTCTTCGATAAATCGATTATAAAGTCAACACAATCGAGTCAATTTGGGTGTCAAACCCCTGAAAATGTTACCTAAAGGTAGTTGAGGCGGCTGTTAATGAATCCAGGGTCAAATTTAGAAAATTCAATATGGCGGATGCAATATGGCGGCCGAAACCACGTGCCAAGTGAAGATTTTTAAAAAAATGATTTGATTTCAATATAATATAATGCCTGGGGGTTTATGGGGTCACTGATGATGAATTCAGGGTGCAATTCAGAAAATTAAATATGGCGGATCCAATAAAGCGGATTCAATATGGCGGCCAAAACCACTTGATGAAAAGAGATTTTCAAAAAATCACTTGATTTTGTCCTTATTTAATACCTGGAGGTTTATGGGGTTTCTGATGATAAATCCAGGGTTCATGTGAGAAAATTCAATATGGCGGCCAAAATCACTTGACAATCGGAGATTTTTAAAAAATCACTTGACTTCAAACTAATTTGGTACCTAAGGGTTTATGAGATCGTTCATGATCGAACCCTGTATTTTCTCAAAATTTTTTCAGAAATCTTCCCCTATTAAGTTAAATAGAGTCGATACAGAAAAATTAAATTAAACAATCCACCTAAACACAGCTAGAATTTCTGTGTCCGTAACACTGTTTCTAAATCTAACATCAAATTTTTTTATAATTTAAATTTTTTTAAATTTTTTTTTTTTTTTTCAATTTTTGATAAAATACTGGGTTCGATCCTGGACTTATCATGAACGATCATGAACGAATTAATGGAGTGCTTTGCTGCTTGTTCTGCTTTTTCGTTTCCATCTATACCTATATGTGATGGAATCCACATGATTATGATGTTTTTACCAGCGCATATGGCATCGTGTATATTTTCTTTGATATCCCGGATGATATGGTTTCTTGGATACAATTGTTTGATATTGAGAATGGTACTCAGAGAGTCACTTTGGATGATGAAATTTAATCTACCATCTTCTGATTTTTTAATTAGTTCCATGGCTTTTAGCATACTAAAAATTTCAGCTGTAAAGACACTGATTATGTCTGATAGATGGTAACTGTGAGCTTCGTTGTCAAAAACAACTGCTGTTCCCTTTTTAGACCTTATTTTTGACCCATCAGTATACATAAATGGCACGAATTTGCTTGAATTTGTCCATTGATTCGAGGTATGCATTTTTGTAAGTATTTGGGTCGGTTTTGTCTTTTGGGTACTTAGATTGAGAATAATTTGTGGTGAGTGAATGATCCAAGGTGGAATTCGGTTTTGTATGTATGATTGTATGTTCGGAAACGAGATATTTAAATCAGAATATTGTTGTGAAATGTTGCTGTGTATTGGGAGATCATCTTTTAAACAGACTATTTCATTATTTGTCGTGAAAATGTCGTTGTATAATGGTGTAGTAGGATTATTGGCTAGGTTAGTGATGTAAGAAAGTGTAAGTTATGTTCTACGATAATCAAGAGATTTGGTTTGCCTCACATAAAATACTCGATATCGGACTAGTTCGCATTGCACCTGTATAGATACGTATTGCTTGATTTTGAATGGGCTCTAAAATACTGAGATATGTCCTCTTTGTTGAAAAGCCATACACCCATATTCCAATTTAGTCACAAGGTATTTTCGTTCCAATAAATTTTTGTACAATATAAGACATATAGTAATTTTTTACCGACCGCCAACATATGTAAGGGAGATATTTTGATCATACCGATTTTGACATTTCGAGATTTCGATGAATCTCCACGAATTGAGATCCCTACATAACGTTTTGACTATTTTTAGCATGATGTCTGTCGGTCTGTCTGTCTATCTGTCTGTCTATCTGTCTGTCTGTCCGTCTGTCTGTCCGTCTGCCTGTCCGTCTGTCTGTACGTCTGTCTGTCCGTTTGTCTGTCCGTCTGTCTGTCCGTCTGTCTGTCTGTGTACATGTGCGGAGCAAATTCGGCTAAAAGGATTTTTATGAAACTTCATATTTAAGCTTTTGATATCAATGGCACGAGTTGATCAGCTTTTGGTAAAAATCGGTTGACTAGAAATGGGAGTTTGCTCGTGTCCATTTAATTTTTGCGAATATTTCATAACAGAAAAATATTTCGAAAAATATTATTTAAAAAAAGTTGCTATAAAAGCAATAACTAACAACTTTTATTTAAAACATTTTTTGATAAAACGAAAAATTTTGAAAAAAGTTTCGAAATTTTTTCTATATATCCATTTTTCATACTTATATGTAACGTTTCCATGGTTATGATAAATAATATCTCTGTTAGAAAATATTTGGCCAAGTTATTTCTACTCTGCTGCTAGAATGTATTTTATACAAGTACTTTATGATGGCGGTCGGTCCTGTGGTGGCCACAGCTGATTTTTTCATACTTATATGTAACGTTTCCATGGTCATGATAAATAATATCTCTGTTAGAAAATATTGAGCCAAGTTATTTCTTCTCTGCTGCTAGAATGTATTTTATACAAGTACTTTGTGATGGCGGTCGGTCCTGTGGTGGTCACAGCTGATTTTTTCATACTTATATGTAACGTTTCCATGGTTATGATAAATAATATCTCTGTTAGAAAATATTGGGCCAAGTTATTTCTACTCTGCTGCTAGAATGTATTTTATGCAAGTAATTTGTGATGGCGGTCGGTCCTGTGGTGGCCACAGCTGATTTTCTCATACTTATATGTAACGTTTCCATGGTCATGATATATAATATCTCTGTTAGAAAATATTGGGCCAAGTTATTTCTACTCTGCTGCTAGAATGTATTTTATACAAGTACTTTGTGATTGCGGTCGGTCCTGTGGTGGCCACAGCTGATTTTTTTATTATAGTATAAGAAGTCGCTGCGGGCCGTCTATTCGTACGACGTCAATGCTACAACATGACTTTAAAACTTGTTAACGCCCATGGAATTAAATCTAATGAAATTTTTTACTTCCATGTAAAAGGGAATTAATCATAATGCATTATAAAAAATATATTTTTTTGAATTATTCTAAATTCTGTATTAAATTACCTTGGGCGTTTGGAGAAATCGCAACACTAAAAAATTATATAATCAGTTAATAAATTGTACATATATAGGCATAAGGGAGAGTAGCCTAAAACGTATCACTTAAAGTATTTTGCGTCTAACTTATCAATTAATAATAATTATAGTTTTGCACAGTAGCGGCTGAGACGGGGTGTCGCTGGTCCAGTGCCATCCTAAAAATTAAAAATAAAAAAAAAAAAACAGAATTTAAAATCTCACATATACTTTAAAATTGCATTAAATTTAGACCGGGAGCACATGACATTTTTGATCTCCGATTTCATACAGCATGCCTTTTGGAGGAGAGAATCTTTACCCTGTGACAACAAAAAAGGGATGGTACTAAACCCCTGCACGCTTTCCGGTCATAGGGAAAATTGCATTTCCACTTGCACAAAATTTTTGTGTTTTTCTCTGATTTAATATTGCTTGCCCTTTTGTCAAAAGAAAGTTATAACAAATTTAAAGTCTTTTAAATATATGCATGCGATTCGGAGGGTACCAAAGGGCTCAAACGGTCATGTGATCTTGTAATAAAAAATATGATTTTCCGCGTTTTCATACAGCATGAGAGGCCGGCGTCCTTAGCTTAGATCGTTTGTTTTGATATGTGACAAGTACTTAGACGTGAAACTGGATACAGTGAGTTATATTAAAACTTACGTATTTAACTATGAAACTATATTATTAATAAAAAATATTCGTCTTCATTGGCCAAAATTGAATATTTCACAATCGAACAAAAATGGGCATAGAACATTAATAGAGAGTTCAGTAAAAAATAATGGTAATAATTTAGAATGGGTTACCAAAAGCTACAATTTTTAACGACATTTGATTGAGATATCTGTAGTTCGGAGCATAATAAAAAATATATATATAATAAAAATATTTCATTTTCAAGTCATACTTGAAAGTAAAATTTGAAACAAAATATCTTAAATTATTTTTATTTTTATTATGGTCAACTTAGGTCATCAAATTTTTTTACCAACTTACACATCACATTTTTGAGAAAAATCGTATTCTCTCTACCTTGATACATTGTTTATATGAACTCTAAATATGTTTAACGGGTCTGATTGAGTTGGATTGGGGGCCAGATATTTAAAAACCAGAGATGACGGGTGGGAGAAATACTGAAAATCAATTAAAGACAGGGGGAGTAGAAAATTTCGAAAATATTTGGAAGAACGGAGTTAAGGTGATTAAAAAAAAAAAAACTGTTGTGAAATCTGTCAATCAAATGTCAAAATATATAGTAACTAAGTTGCTGCTAAGAAGCATGTTAAGACAAATTATATTTGGAAAAAATTTATTCAACAAATTATTAACAACTTTTGATAAAATCACATTTTTTGATAAAAAAAAAAAAATATACAAAATATTTCGTATTTTTTTCTAAGTATTTATTTTTACCGACCGCCAACATATATAGGTTGGTATTGTAATCAAACCGATTTTGACATTTCGAGATTTCGATGGATCTCCACGAATTGAGGTCCCTACATAATGTTTTGACTATTTTCAGCATGATGTCTGTCGGTCCGTCTGTCCGTCTGTCCGTTTGTCTGTTTGTCCGTCTGTCCGTCTGTCCGTCTGTCCGTCTGTCCGTCTGTCCGTCTGTCCGTCTGTCCATCTGTCCGTCTGTCCGTCTGTCCGTCTGTGCGTCTGTCCGTCTGTCTGTTTGTTTGTCTGTCTGTCTGTCTGTCTGTCTGTTTGTCTGTCCGTCCGTCTGTCTGTGTACACGTGCAGAGCAAATTCGGCTAATAGGATTTTTATGAAACTTCATATTTAAGCTCTTGACATCGTAAAAGCTACTTAAGATTTGTTGGTTATGATCATTATAACTATATAAGATATCATTTATCTTTATGACATATGTCAAATGGAATGACTGACATTTTAAGAAATTGAAATTTTTTACCATGTTTTAATACCAACATGACATACAATTTCAAAGGTGCAAACTTTTGAATGTATCAATTTGTAATTTTTACCAAAATATTTTAAATATTTCGAACAAATTTTAAATTTACACAAATAAGTTGTCACCTAGTGGCCTGATATGAATGACCAAACTCGGCCTGTAATTTTTGGTAAAAATTATTAATTTTTTTTTAAAACGTTAATCGTAGAAATAAAAAAATAATAAAACAGTGAAAAAATAGTAATAAAAAAATGAAAGTCACATTTTTCTTACATACTTTCATCAAAACCAAATATTTTTTAAAATAATTATTTTTCTGCTACTAATAATTTTAATTTATATTATTTTTGTGTAAACATATCAATTAACAACTACTATTATCACGCGTTATATGTCAATATACACTTCGGTAAGCTTCGGAATATTTCGTTACATTTCGAAATCTCGTTTCAAATTTGTTTTTGACGGCATAGCACGCACCCACGCAGGGACACACGTTGACGTATTATATTTTAGATTTTCTGAAATCAAAATACAAGTTAATTATTTTTTTAATTATTTATCAGAGAATTTAGTCAAAATTTACGAAGGGTCCCTTTTGACTATGGGCTCCCCCGCAGTCACGGGGCTTACGGGGGGTTAGTTACGCCGTTGACCCTTATCGTGTCTCAACTAGAGATGGGAATTTCGGCTCAGTTTGCGGAACCGGATCAGTGGAGGTCGTTCAGTTTGTTGAGCCGGTTCATTGATCCGGCTCAGTGATCCGGTTAAGTAAACATGTTTTCGAGACACAGGTCGGTCGTTAGTTCGTAGGTAGAACGTCGCTTAGAGCCGGTCAGTTGTCGGTCGTTCGCTTGTAGGTAGACGTCGCTTAGAATCAACTCTTTCTTAGACCCAGCTCTTTATTAGACCGGGTCAGTTGTCGGTCGTTCGCTCGTAGGTAGAACGTCGCTTAACCCGGTCAGTTGTCGGTCGTTTGCTTGTAGGTAGACGTCGCTTAGAGCCGGCTCTTTCTTAGACCGTGTCAGTTGTCTGTCGTTCGCTCGTAGGTAGAACGTCGCTTAACCCGGTCAGTTGTCGGTCGTTCGCTCGTAGGTAGAACGTCGCTTAGCCCCGGTTCTTATCTAACATTTTTGAAACAAACAATTCACTTTATGTAGCTACTGTATTTTAAACCAGATGTGTTAAGTTTATGGCGATGTTTATTGCCCTTATAAATCGGACATCTGGGATTTGGGCAATATTTTTAATATTTTTATATAGTATGGTTATAAGAAAATACAGACTAAGCCTATTAGTTTTAAATAAACTGCCCTACAAATTTATGACAATAAATAATACACTTTATGATAATACATTACACGCAGAGTTCTCGCGAAGTTCAACATGACATCGATCCAGATCCGGATCACTCCGGTCACTGCTCACAATCGCCCGACCACTTGTATCCTTGAAACTTGAAACTATACAGTGAGCCATGAGCCGGCTCATTTCAATTTGGTGAACCGTACCGTTTTTCGGTCAGTGTACTGAGTCGGCTCAGTGAGCCGGTTCGTTCATGAACGACCCATCTCTAGTCTCAACGTTCACTTTCGGAATCCCACGGAATATCATATTTTTCCAACGCCTAGGAGTTCGCACAATTTTTCATCTGGCCTCCCTAGTAAGTGACAAATACGTCTTAGGCAACTCTCCCCTACTGGTCTTATTAAATGTACAAGTACTTACGCTATTTGTGGACGATTAGGTTTAGCTACTCCAGTTTGCTGAGCCTGTAGTTCACATCTCAAGTACATTAATACTACTAAAACAAATACTGTAATTTTCATTATGTAATGTACACTTGGATAGACAACGTAAATATGCGCTCTGAGTATTGAAGAGTTCAATTTATACCTTTAACACACAGGTTCTAAATAAAAAATTAAAAAATTTGAGAGAAAGTGGGACCGTTGATAAATTGATTTTTTGACTATAAACACATAAAGATGAAGTATCTTATAAAATAAAAGTACTCTTTACCTTAACAGCTGAATTATCACTTAAACCAGAAGAGCAATTTGGCTCTAATTGCGTAATAATATAATAATTTATTTGAATTGCTTGACCTTATGACACAGCCTTTTGAAGTTTATCCGGTCAAATATGGAGATGAAACTTTACCCTTGCTCTTTAAGAGAGTAATGTACCAGGGTCATCTCAAAATTAAGTTACACTTT
The DNA here is from genome assembly GCA_963971575.1 of Liopterus haemorrhoidalis. Taxonomy (NCBI): domain Eukaryota; kingdom Metazoa; phylum Arthropoda; class Insecta; order Coleoptera; family Dytiscidae; genus Liopterus; species Liopterus haemorrhoidalis. Next base: position 13,321,312 of record OZ020617.1, read on the forward strand.
TTTTTTTTAATAAATAAAAATATATATATTTCTTTATTTCCCTAGGCCTAGCGGCGTTTAGGGTTTTGATACTACATTAGAATAGAAAAAGCATCATAATAATAATACAATTTATGAATTTCTTTCTTCTTCATTCTTCCTCCGGTGTCCTTCCCTTTCTTCCTATTCCCTTTTCTGCTTCATTCTACGGTCTTCTTCCTTCTTGACTCCAGCTCATCCTCCCCTCCTTTGTCTCTTTTTCGCTTCTCTTACCCTTCTTCTTTCCTCCTCCTTTGCCTCTCTCTCCCTTTCTGTTCTCAGTTTACCTCTCCGCATTCCTTCCTTCTTTCCTCGAGTATTCTCGCCCATCTTTTTCCCTTTCCTTCTTCACTCAACAGCTCCTTTATCTCTTCCTTCTATTTTATCATCTTTCCACACCTTTTTGTTAGACGTTCCAAGGATTCTTCCTCCTCCCTACACATTCTGAATAGCCTATCCTCTGGTTTTGCCAAATACCTGTTACTCCGTTCTACATTTCCACATCTTAATCTGGCAATCCTCCTAACTCTGCCTCCTGCCTTTCCTCTCCTCTCTTTCAAATATTTAGGTATACCTACCGTCCTTATCTCTCTATACCTTTTCATATTCCTTGAATTGTCTATTCTAACGACAAAAGTTCTTTCCTGCACCTGTACCTCTTTGTCTCTCCTCCTCAATTCTTTTACTATGCTTATTCCTTCGTTTCTCTTTCGCTCAGCTTCCCTTGTGTCCATCCCACATCTCCAATAGTACTTTTTCCTTGTTTCTCCCCATTCCGACAGTTTACCCTTTTGTTCTTAATTCATTCTTTCTTCCCAGCAATAAAAGTAAAAAAAAATAAGTAAAAAATAATATTTAAAGTACATAAATATTTCAATACAGTGTCATAATATTCTGCTGCCATACTGGTTAGCCAGCTTTCAACTTCTTCATCAAGGATTTTTCATCAAAGATTTCATCAGGATTTCATCAAGCGTTAGGCGCCGATCGGTGTCAATGAGCCTTCGAACATCTTCGACAACAGTCTAGGTGCGGGAAGTGGAGGGTGACCGCTTCGTTGTTCATCGTGTAATGTTGTTTTTCCTTCAATGAATGATTGGCGCCAACGAGAAATCATTGGCCTTGACACAACGTCTTCGCCATAAATACTACACAACTCGCGATGAATTTCAATAGAATTTTTATTTTTTGCCGTCAAAAAACGAATAATACCACGAAATCGGTGGTAGGAGCAAATGGATCCTTCATAGTGGCTGGAGCCTGACTGCCGGATCGATCGACGCACGCGCATAGAAATTTGACAGTGTTGCTACTACACCCAGACGCAAATTCCCTGAGACTCCCAGATTTTCTCGCCAACCACACGGATTAAAAAAAATATATACACTTTCTTTTGAGACGACCCTTGCAGCTAGGTATTGGGCAACATAAACATGCATTTGTTGCGACCATAGAAGTTAGACCAAATACAGTCGGATCAATTAGATTTATTTTTAACAAGCTGGAGAATCCGTTTTTGTAATCTACATTTTTTCTGTAACGTATATGATACTTTTTTGTATATATTTTCAATGTTAAGTAAATAATAAGTAAGATACTTAGTTTATAGGTACTTTTTCCGATAGCTCCCCAAATAAATATCTTATTAAAAACCACATTAAACAGAGACGACTAGTTTCTTTTCTCAAATTTATTTTTGTTGTTAAGTTAATTATTTTTAATTATTATGATAAACTAGGTTATTACCCGTCAACAATTTATTATATAAAAATTTCAATTGTTTGTATGTGTATTTGGTTTTATTTTTTAACGTATCTTAATTTCATCGCCGGTCAGGGAATCACGGGGCAGGATATCACCCGTTAGCCAATCACGGGAGAGGGTAGATTATTTATTCATGAACTTTTTAAGATGGGAAAAAGACTCATTTTTACTCAGTACATTACATTTATTTTGTTAAAACTAAAAATAATTTGAGACGTTTATTTATGCCTACGAAACCCTAGACATTTATGTATGTAATTATATTCGTAGATTCTTAGAGAATAAATCTGTAAAGTATTGTTCATATCGGTCAAAGATTATAACAGTATCTAAAGTTTCTTTTTTGCCTACGAAATCCTAGATATTTCTATATATAATTATATTCGTAGATTCTTAGAGAATAAATCTGCAAAATACCTGTCAATTAATAGACCTCAATAGTCCCCAGTTAGCCAGTCACGAGAACCTTAGGAAAAAATGACGTCACAGTGTTATCCAGATCACATACACACAATTGCTTATTCTATATGTACGATTGTCAAGTCATGTTATATTAGGGCTGCCATACGTCCCGGTACATGTCCCGGTTTTGAGGTTTGTGTCCCAGTGTCCCGGTCCAAGAGTCATTTGTCCCGGTCGAGTTAAAATTTATACATATTAAAAAATTATTTTTCGATAATATTGTACATATACATATATGATATGATGTTTTTTCATGGATGCTTCTCCAAGAGGTACCCGAATGGGAACATGTTGAAAAAACTATTGCATATTTAAGTGAAATAGGTATATTGTTCACGGATTCAATTTATGAGGAAGTAGTGTATATGAAGTCATTTATCAAAAATAAAACATATGAAGAATGGAAAACGAAAGATGTGCATGATAAATGGTTATACTATTTCATAAAGACTGAAGAGACAGAAAGAAAAGCTAATCTACTGAAAATGTGCCAATACTTGTTTGCCATTCCACCGCACAATGCACATGTTGAACGTGTGTTCTCATTAATTAAAACCCATTGGACAGATGAGCGCAATTCGCTTTCTATTGACACCGTGAAAAGCAAAATTCAATGTGTTTTAAATTATAAAATGTCATGCATTGAATTCTATAATTATATAAAAGGGGAAAAAGAACTGCTCAAAAAAACGAAAACATCGGAGAAGTATGATTGGGCAAAGAAGAGCGATGATAAAGAAGCCACCGAAGTCGGGAAGGGGGAGAGTAAAGGCAAGAGAAGAATGGAATGTAAGGTTCTATTTGGTGTTATTAAATTAAATCGCCCATTAATTTATATTATATTATTTTAGATTTGATAAAGACGCATCCACAAAAAAAAACATCAAATTTTTCCAGTCGAACTGAGTGTTCCAAAATGATTCACCATTGATCCCAACGTTTTGCTCTTGGAACACCTATTATCTCTACTTTAATTATTTTTTTTTTGTCTTTAAATTTTTTTATTTTTTTAAAATATTGTGCAATTTTTTATAATAAAGGTATTATTGTCGCTAAAAGTTTTTTTTAAGTTGGTTTGGGGGGGGGGTCCCGGTCGGTAGTCCGGCAATTATGGCAGCCCTATATTATATCCATATGGGGATAATTCTTAAAAATCTAAAATGTTAATACAAGGTGTCTCAAAAGAAATTTTATATTTATTTAGCTTACTGCGTGAACGCAACGTATCCGAGGGGCGCGGGGGTTATGTCAATCGGTAGCCTGGCTCTTGGGAATTCAGTCGCTATGGAGCGTTTCTCGGGAGCAGACCGCGTGTTATGCGTGCGAGAGTTTTACAAAAACGGTGATTCGGCGACTGTAGCGCGTAGAAAATTCTGCAGTATTCGAGGTTTTCGCCACTTAAATGATGCGCCCAGCATTCCTCTCATTCGACATTGGGTTAAAAAGTTTGAAGAGACTGGTACAACGCTGGATAAATCATAATCCGGGCGACCTAGGTCATCAAGAACGGTAGAAAACGTGGAGAATGTTAATCAGTCTGTTCGTGACGACCCAAACCTTTCAATTCGGAAGCGCGCAAGTACTTTAAATGTGCATAGATCATCATTACATCGCATTATGCACAAAGACCTAAAGCTGCACCTCTACAAAATTCAATTGGTGCAAGAATTAAAGCCCCAAGATGCCAGTCAGAGGCTTAATTTCGTAAATCAGGTGATTGAGAGATTTTCAACGTTTACCAACATTTTGTTTTCGGATGTAGCTCTTTTTCATCTTAATGGCCACGTAAATAAGCAGAACTGCCGCTACTGGAGTGCAACGAATCCGAAACGCAAACATCAGAAACCCCTACATTCGCCTAAAGTGACCGTATGGGCTGCGATGTCGGCGCGAGGAATTATCGGCCCTTACTTTTTTGAAGACGAAAGGGGGCGTGCAGTTACAGTGAATTCAGAGCGTTATGTGGAGATGTTAGACAACTTCTTGGTACCTGAACTGCAAAACTTTCCTGGCTATAACCAACAAACATGGTTCCAACAGGACGGAGCAACTTCACACACGTCCAATATGTCTCTGCCACGTGTTCGTGAAATTTTCTCAGGCAAATTGATCTCCCGGAGAGGTGACATAAATTGGCCTCCACGCAGTCCAGATTTAACCCCTATGGACTTTTTCCTATGGGGTTATCTTAAATCTAAAGTTTACGCCAATAAACCGACTTCACTGGCGCATTTGAAAGAAAATATCCGTCACGAAATGGCAGCCATCCCTGAGTCCACCTGCCGAGACGTCATAAGTAATTTTACTGTTCGATTAAATGAGTGCCGAGAACGCGAGGGTCTACATTTAGACGATATTATTTTTGAACTTTAAGAAGTAAATCCCCAAAAAGTGTATTTTAATAATTAATAAACATTTTTTCTATATACGGCTTACTTTTTTTTTAATCGATCCACTAAATATAAAATTTCTTTTGAGACATCTTGTACATAGCTTGGAAGGTACTTAGCAATTAGTAATTTGTTCGCTTAGCTGTAATAGTTGTCTCGTGCTGACATTATTTGTCCTCTTAACACTGTTCATCATATTTCCGCGTCTGTTGTATAATGCACCCATATGCGGCTGCTTCTTTATTTAATTATAAAATTTATGAATTGCAACATATTGCATTGCATGTCAATGGAGATGTGATATTAAAATTGATGCGGTGTGAATTTTTTGACATTATAGGATTTTGTAGGTATTTAATAGGACGTCACCCCAGAATTAGTTTGTCCTATCTCCATTTTTAGGGTTTTGTAGGTATGACCAAAAAACCCTTATACCGTCATTTTGTCGTCTGTCTGTCTGTTCGGTAAAAATTGTAGCCAAACGGCTAAACCTAGAGAGTTTAAATTTGGCATGCTTATACAACTCTTTGACCCGCACAAAGGAAAAATCTAAAACATCTAAAAAATATATCCCCCTAAAAATATAAACAAATATATGCTCATCGGAAAAAAAAAATATTTTTTTACAATTCTGTGTAGGGTATCAAATGAAAGCCCCTGGTACGCGGATTAACGATCAAAATTTTATTTTTGTAAAATAAATTATTTTGATTTGTATATATATAAAAAAAATTGTCCCACACCCTGTAGCCCAGATGCTTTAAACTAAAAATTTGAAAAAATTCTAAGTATTGTACATTGGTGTGAACCGGAATAGTACAACAGAAATTTTTGATCAGATTATGTTTTCGGAAAATAACGCATTTTTTGTGTTTTTAACTAAAATATGTAAAATATTTTATCCCCTATTTATTACAGTAAACCAGTGAACATGCGTAGTCCAGTGGTAACGTTCTCGCTTCGTAAGTTTCAAACTACTGTTCGATTCCCGTTAATTTAATTTTTCTGTTTTTTTTTAATTTTTATTTTTTTAAATTATTTTGTCAAAATTCTTGTTAAATTTTGGCAAATGTTGCATTTAAGTTTTAAAAGCGTAAATTTAATAACCAGTGGGAAGTGTTGAAATTATAATTTAATTCTATGTTTGAATGTATACGAAATCAGAGGGGCGGAGTTTATGACTTAAACCACCATTGGCGCAATTTTCAAAATATTAATGAACCTTTGCAATATAAAAAAAAAATACTGCAAATATTTAGAAACCCAAATAATGGTATTAGGCATTCGACTTAAAATTAACAAAAAAAAATATTTTAACATGAAATTTGTTTTAGCGTCCCAAATAATCATCATTCACTTACTAAATACCTGCAAAATCCTGAAATGTGTGAAAATTCACACTTCACATCATTTTTTAGTTTTTTGAGTAAATATTATTTTTGGGATTTTAAAAACCGTTTTGTTCTCTATCCATTCAAACATTTTACTTTTTGCAGCAACATTCGAGATTTTTGACTATACAGGGTGTTTGTTTGAAACGCCGCGCCTCGAATAACTCCTTTATTTTAAGAGATTTTCATTACCAAATTAATAAATAACATAAAAATCGTAGAAACTAAATTATAAAAAGATATACCATTATGTAATTAGCAAAACAATAAAACAAAATATGACTAAAGTTAATAATAAACTAAGGAAAATTTACAAATGTTCAATATAACCGCACTGTTATCCACACATTTTCTCATTCGCCATAAAAACTCTTCTATTACATTTAAAACGATATACTATTGAATTTACCAGATGGCTGTGCTTACCCTAAGGATACTTTTCTTGGTACAATTGTTGGACCCTAACAGAATTTATTTGACATTCCCCGAATATCAGAACCATATCTGACATTTCTTCATTTGAATAACTTACGTAAGCCATAATTACAACGAATAACGATTTGATGTTATCACCTTTAATATCAAACTCGTACTAACAGGCAAGAAAATTTGCAGTTTTTATTTGGTTTTTTATGTAACAAAAAAAATCATTTTAAAAATTATGTTTAACTTTGTACGATTTATATTATTTATTATTTTGTAAATAAATGGGGCCATTTTGAAATGGTTTAAATTAAAGTATGATATTTTGATATCCTTGTAAAGCTGATTTAATGTATTTACAAGAAAAAAAATTAAAGTACCGATTCCCTATGCTAGATAAAAAGTTGAAACAATTTCCGCCGAAACCGGAAGTGATGCAGAATTCTTATTATAGTTCTTAAGTGGGCTGTTTTGTCTAGTTTAACTTTTCTTTTGAAGATTTTTTTAATCTCTTAATATAAAGAAGTTATTCGAGGTGCGGCGTTTCAAACAAACACCCTGTATACTTTCTTATATATCCAAAAATCGATTACTATTCTAATATTGTTTTGTTCTATGTCCTGTCTTAAAACTCGCATAATTTTATTTTATATCCAACTTTTCATTCAAGTGGTATCCTAAATTGCTTTTGAGGTTTCAGCTTTGGATGTTTACACTATCCTAAAGTAAAACTGAAAATTGTTCATTTGAACACTTTTTTGTTTATCAAATCATTTCAAAATATTTTGATTTTCACAATTAACCGTATAAAAATAAAACATTTAATTTATAAAAAAAAAAAGTCGTTTTTATATGAATTTTAAGATGTTCCCAAATTAAATACAAAAATGTTACCCTATATGCCATCGGTAGATCAAGAATATTATATTAAAATAGTTTTGTCATTTTCCTAAATTAATAGAAGTACCTACTATAAACATTTGGTTTTCTTAATTTTAAAAATATTAGTTCTTGTATGGTTACAATCCAATATACAATAATTATATTTAATATTGGGTTGTGTAATAAATTCCCGCGTTTTTTTGTTTATAAGATTTATTGAAGAAAACAATAATTATAATAACAAATTAATCAATAATATATTCTCCATCATTATTTACAACCTGTTCCCACCTATCGACCAACTTTTTGATGCCGTCTCGCCAAAAATCTTTTGATTTTCTGTTGAAGAAGTTTGTGAGCCAGGTTTTGAGGGCTTCATCGTTAGCGAAGGGTACGTCCCTCATTTGGTTCGACATGGAGCGGAAAAGGTGATAATCCGTTGGCGCAAGGTCCGGAGTGTATGACGGATGCGATAGAACCTCCCATTTGAGATCATTGAGATTTTGTGGCCATCGCTCAAGTTATGTGGCACCCAATTCCCAAGTTTTTGAGTAAAGCCCATGGAGTAAAGATGGTTAGCGATGGTCGTAAAGGTACATTCCATCTTTTCGGCCAACTCTCGTGTTGTTTGACGACCATCTTCCTTCAAAAACATCTTGAGACAATCATCGTCGAAGTCGGGAGGTCGGCCGGAGCGAGGTGCATCACCAAGGTCCAAATTGCCAATTTTAAACTTGGAAGACCAATCTTGCGCGATTCTCGGAGCTATAGGATCTACTCCATATACGTCACAAATGTCGCGAGCTGCTTCCGTAGCTTTTTGACCACGACGAAAGGCAAAAGAGTGCACATGTCGAAAATGACTTTTTTTACCTCCTGGAACTTCCATTTCAAAAGCCTCAAATTCAATTAAAATTAATTAATTCCGAAAATTAAAGCAGATAAGTTTGTAGAGCATGAAAAACACTTAAGAATGCATACATAAACTTAACCTAACAAAACACAAAATTGCGGGAAAAAGATAAAATACAAAAAACGCGAGAATTTATTACACAACCTAATATATAAATTAATAAAACATGTTTTTATTTTGTTATTGATTTTATTTGCTTTATCAATAGTCCTATCCCCCAAAAAAATATTTAAAACTTTCAGAAAATTTCTCCAAATTAACTCCAAATTAAAATTTCTTAATTAAGTCCCTTAAAATATCATTTTATCATATTAATGAAAAGTGGAAATGAGAACAAACTAATACTGGGATACCGAAGAGTGTGAGAAGCTAAAAGAATGCTGGATGTCTAGGACAATATTTTTTATCTACAACTATCAAATAATAAATGTGTTCATTACGTGTCCAAATGTAAATACACAATGCTGATCATATTGCAACAAGAGTAAAAAAGAATGACGCGCATGCGTGCTCATCCTGAAAAATTAACGTTTTTTTACACTGCAAGTTTTTATTTAGTAAGTTAGTTAGCTAAAATGTTTAGAGCTAAGCAGTGATGGCTATTTGCGTCTCACACAGCCCATCTTTATAACTGGAATGTTATTTATAAGTTAGAATATATAAAACAATAAATAATAGTATTTTAAACATTGTTATAAATTAGAATCAGCAGTTGGTTCGGTAGCCATCTTGTGACGTATTTTGAAGTTTGACAATTGACACTCATACCCTTTTCACACTAGATCTTTAAGACGAGTGAACTTAAAGTTCACCGATGTTTAAGATCGTTATGCTTTCACACTTGATGTTTAAATCTCTGGTGCTGTCATCAGCTACAGTAATCTCGTCCTTAAGTTACCGTCATGAAATTACCAGTTTTGAACTGTCTGGGCAGACGCACATTTTGAATTATTATAAACAATTAAGGATATTTCATTTCATTCTACAATAAAGGCACTACAATAAAAAATATATTACACCTGTATTAAAATGTAAGTCGATACATTTTATCTCAATTATTGTAGCTCTGTATTTTATTAAACACATTATTAAAATAAGTAATTTTATTATAACAATAAGTTTAAACTTCTTATAACGTCGATATAATACAGTATTCTTGTTTATGATAATATAAAATGTTGACAGCACAAATTCAAGGAGTATTTTTTTATAATAGAAATTAAGTTGGCAATGCGGGCGAAGTTTAAGACTCAGATCTCTGTCTTAAACATCGGTCGTGTTTAGACGAGGCCGTACGGTTTCACATTAGCGTTTAAAGATACATTCACTTAAACATCCGATTTAAAGATCTAGTGTGAAAAGCGTATCAGAATTTCTGTGTTTTTAAATTAAATTTACAATTTTTTTAATAACAAAACTATAAAGTCTGTTTTAAGTCTGACACACTTGTAAGTTAACGAGATAAAAGTTGAAATGAACTGCAGATATTCGTAGTAAATTCAAATTGCAGTAAAGCAATGGTGTAGAGCCCCTTTATTCTTACATTTTTGTATTTGAGTAATAAAACACCACAAATGTATGGATGGGGAATGTGCCCGGAATATTAGTTTACGTAAAGGACTCCAGAATCGACTGAATCTTTAATTTCGTAAGATGTATTACTCGCATGTTTCAAGCTGTTCTACAATTTCGTACAGGTGGGTTTATTGAAAAATTTCGTCTCTCTTTTGTTGGTTAGAATGTAAGGCGTGTTCTGTATGTAATTTGATTTTTAGTCAGTTTACCTCCGGGGCAAATAGTATTTTAATTTAAGATTTTTAGACGTAAGGGAGACTTCGTTTCAAGAACGTTTAGCGGAAAATTTGTTTTACAATGTTTAAAGTAGAATATAAATTGAAATGTCCATTATATTTGACTTGATATTAAAATTGACTTTGGAATAAGACGACGTAAAAACTTTCTATTAAGAATTAACTCCAACAAAATACGAGAACTGTAAAACAAGATTAGATGTCAAACATTTAATTATCGATTGTCCCAACTAGAGGGATATTCCAGGGAATTCCCGGGAAAATTCTTTAATTTTTATTTCCCGTTTCCCGGGAAAAAACGAAACATTTCCCGGGAAAAAAAAACAAATTATTATTCATGCTGATTGCGATACCGATACCGAAATCTTTTAGTTAACTGTAATAGTCGTAATAAATATAAAATTTCATAATCAACATATTATAACGCACTTATTAAATCAGCATTCATCACTGTATAAATCAAAACATCGCTTAACAAAAATAAATTGATTATTTATTTTACGTGGAAAAAATATAAAATGCTGACGTGTGTTTCTTTCGGTCTGATGGTACTGGTACTCAACTTAATATTCGGACACATATACAAGTTGAAAAGAAATCCATAAATTTACTAATTTGCATTTTTTTAATTTTTTTTAATTTTTATGATATGGTAGGGGAGATGTGGGGACGGTGGCACACATTTTGGTTTTCTGTACATAATATCTTCAATTTTGAATTTTTTAAATACATCTTTTCGCCACTTAATACTTATAATGTCGTTGTTAAAATAACCTGTTAAAAATTAATGTCCTTATCACGTGCCATTTATAATTAATATTTTTGTTGACCTCTGTAATTGTGCCACTGTACCTATACGTGAGGGTACAGTGAAACAGCATTAGGGATACAGTGGAACAGTAAATATAATAGGTATCCAAAAAGTCTGTAGGTATATGTATTAATAATTTTTATTGAAACTTCAATTCAATGTCTTTCAAAATAAATCATCTACTAAGTAATTAAATAATGTATATAAATATATAAATGTAAATTTATTATTAATATAAAAAAATAAACTTTGGTAAGTTCCTTGGAAGCAGTAAGTTTTGATAGTTTTTATTTTAAAGTTAATTATATTTCATTAAATTTACTGTAAAAATCAAAGCGTCTAAACGGTGTTTTGTGCTACCAGACGGAGCAGGAAATGGTAAAACTTTTATCAGCTCTGATTTTTTAAATGTGTAATTTTTATTTGTTTTAATAAATTTAAAGAGTAGAGTCAGCCGTCGGAGATGTTACGACAATATCGTCAGTCGAATTCCCCTATAGAGTGGCTCTTCATTTTATTCTTTGCGTGTCCCTCAAATATTCAGGCATATTGCCTTACTTTAATATCCTTGTTTACGTAGTCTGTCGAATCTGCATCACATTCAGAGTCAACATTATCATCTGAGTTTGAATTCTCATCAATATTGACATCAGTATCAGACGTGTCTGAACTTACAAGAATATCTTTTAATTTTCTGATCTTTTTTATTTTGCGCAGCTTAGAATTGTTCTTGTAACTCGTACCCACGTACGTGGGTACAGTGGCTCGCTGTACCACTGTATCCACATAACACGTGTGCCACTGTTAGCCTAACCCTATTTTCACGAACATTTTATTAAATATAATAAATGATATAGTTTAGAACATTAGTAATTGCTTTACACTGTAGACAAATGACCAATTTACAACATGTAATACAAATTTTCTTACTAATTTAGTTGTGTGTCGTTTAAATAAAAAATTTCTTGTTACGATAAACTTTAGTTTGTCAATCTCAAATCAACATTTTCATTATAAATGGCAGGACTTAAATTTATAGACTCAAAATGTGGATAGTATAATTTCTCAGTTCCAAAAGGTCCTATATATACCCAAACAGACATGAAAATATTTTATATTTCAAAGATATTTCAAATGTTCCACTGTACCAATTGTGCCACCGTCCCCACATCTCCCCTATTAATTCTTTATTAATGTAAAAATAATATGAGAAAAGAAAAAAATTGTTTTCTTTGAAACAGTCCAAATACTAATAATGTAAACAAATAAACGCACAAATACCACCACAATTTAATATTCGGACACTATAGATAAACATTATTTTTATGGTTTTTTCGGAGAATTTGGTCACACGTGCAGGTATATTTCAAAAACAACAACAAAAACAACATTTATTTAACTTTTCCGTAAAACTTTTACAATTTCCACCTCAAATTTAATATTTTTTTTAATTTCCCGTTTCCCGGGAACGAAAATAATCCGGGAAAAATTACCCTCTAGTCCCAACTACCAACTGGAAGTTAAAGATATCAAATTAAATATGTGTTAGTGGCGTGGCGTCTATGGAAGCAAGGGATGCACTGCATCCTATTTTATATTAAGATTTATACACTTATGCATTCGTTCAAACCAATTCTTGAAACATTTTTTCCACTCTGAAGTCGGTATCTCAAAAACATGGTTTTCGAAGGCTTCAACAGCTTCTTGAGGTGAGGAAAATCGCTGTCCACGCATTTTTTGTTTGACGTTAGGGGATAAATTAGGTGAATACGGGCAATGAGACTTTAATTCAATGTTTTTCTCCTTCAAACGAATACGAACTTCTTCAGAGGAACCAATAAGATCGGTTCCTCTGAAATTTTTGCCCATGTCGACTTTAGTTTGTATGTTGTCTTTGTCAATTCCTTAGGTCAGTGTTCTTCAACCTTTTTGCCCCCGAGCGGCTGAAAGCTAAGACAGAAATAAAAACCAATATAGATAATATTTTATTATTAATATGTTATATAATTACAATTTTTAGTGCGACATCTGCTGCTGCTTCTTTGTTAGAATATTTGATATACGTGGCTGCAGAGTTGTTTCTGAGAGACGAAGCGCTGCGTTATCATCCATTCGATTTCTCTGTTTGGTTTTTATTATTGACATGCCTGAAAAAATCTTTTAGCACAAATAGGTCGAAAAAATGACTAATAATTTGATAGCTTTATAACTCAAAGATGGATATTCTTATTCTTGCGATTTCCAAAATTGAGACAATGATTGCATTTTATGTCTGGACACCAGAGTGACATCAGAAGACAACTCGACCATCTTTTCTTTTTTTACGATGATTAACTGAACATGACTTTGTATCTTCCAAGAATTATTTTTTATTTCTCAATAAATGTTATTATTATTATGGGGTTTGTCAGGTCTTGACAAGCGTCCACTAATCTCAAACTTCAGCAACCTTTTGAGCCGCGTCATACTAGAGACTAGTGGAGCTAAATACACACGACTGCATCCCAAACCCTGGCGATATGTAGCCGCGGAAATTACGCTAGATCCAGTGCCCGCACAATGCGGAGTGACCCGAGCAGCACTGCTTTCTGCATCCTGCAGATCAAAGAGTTGGCAGAAGATCTACAGGCGGGAATGGACTCGATTTCCCTTCGATAGGAGGCTTTCATGCCACCCAAAACACCAACTATCAGGACTACAAGCTTAACTTTATACCCGGGATACAGATTTCTAAGCTCGGACAAGAGGTCCATATACTTGGACCTCTTTTCCTCCTCTTTGAGAGAGATATTCTTCTCAGTTGGACTTGAGAATTCGATCACAAACATCTGTCTCGATATCCAGGAGGGTTATGTCCGGCTTAGTGGCTGTCAGTAACCTCGAGGTGGGGAAGGAGTAATTCCAATAAATTCGGCACTTGGAATTTTCCACCACCGATTCTGTCAGAAGGGACGTACGGTATAACCGGTATTTGGTCAATACCATAGGCATGTCTAAGATGATAGTAGAGCACGCGGAGAGCAGCATTATGTCGAGACACGTAGCTCGACGCTGCAAGAGATGGACAAGCAGACAGAATGTGCATTATCGTTTCAGAATGGTGGTGGCACAACCTACAGAGTGTGGACTCCGCTATTTGGAATATGCGGGCCCTGTATGCCAAAGTATTTATAACACCATCCTGACACGCAAACACAAAACCTTCTGTTTCCGATCTCAAACCAGCAGACTTAAGAAACGAGAACGTGAGTTCGGTGGACAACTCTAGACTTTTAATATGTTTGAAGAACACAGAGTGCATACTTTTACTCATGTGTTCTTTTGTCAACATGTCTGTCTCGCCTCGTTTCACCGAACCGGTAACTCTGTTGTACTCCTCCCGAGAGAGTTGTACTCCAGCGTTTTCCCTGACGGGACTCAAGTCTGCCAGGTTAAATCTCGTTGCTGCTCTTCGCGCTGCCTGGTAAAGAAACGCCCCTTTGCCACTAAATTCGTGCTCACTAACGAATTTTAATAGTGGGTCCTGACTTCTGAGGATACTGTTAGCTGTAACCAGGACGAGATTATTATTATTATTATTATTATTATTATTAATAATCCAAAGATTACGTTTTCGAGGATCCTCATTTTCAGGGAAATAATTATTAAAATTTTTAGCCAATGCTCTTAAATGTTGACTTATTGTTGAATATGACTTTCTGGTTGACATCAGCAGCAATCAAAAATTCTTCCAAAAGTGGAAACATTTCTATATCTTCCTCTTATAAGAGACTATTCTAAAGAGCTAGCTTCTTCAGAAGTATGAAAATAGCCGCGAGAGACGTTGTATTGTAGCTAGTAAATATTAAATAAATCATGGTTCGGGCAAAAGTTAGCTTCTGAGTCGACTAAAAAATGTGCTATATACTCGTGAATAGAAGTGTGCATCTACATGATTCGGTCGAAATATTTCGCGGCCCGGCAGCAATTTTCTGTGGACCGGCACCGGTCCGCAGACCACGGGTTAAAGAACACTGCCTTAGGCTACCAAAAATTCATATATTCCTCATTAGTGGTTCCTCTGAGGTTATCTCCCTATAAACTATAAATTAAAACAATTTCCAAAATGGATATAACATTAAATTTGATTTAAAACATATTACACATATGTTGTACAACATATAAATAAAAGACAGCTGTTTGCACCCGACAATCAATACAGTTCTAAACTATCTCTGGATGCAAAATAATACTTAAGACGTTAGAATGATTCCTTAATTATCCTTGGATTGCATGTATTTGATCAGGTCAATGACACGATTTGAGTAACCATATTCATTGTCATACCAAGAGATAAGCTTGACAAAGTTGTTGTTCAGAGGAATACCAGCCTTAGCGTCAAAGATACTGGAATGGGAATCGCTCATGAAATCAAATGCGGCGGCTAAAATGACATATTTTGCATTATTCCATTCGCATATTAATTATGGAGTTATTATGTGGGGAGCAAGCCCTTATGCAAACAGAATATTCATTTTACAAAAAAAAGCTATCAGAATCTTAGCACATGCAAAGCCAAGGGACCACTGCAGACCTTTTTTTAAAATGTTTGGAATAATGCCGTTACCGTGTGTTTATATATTTAGCATACTCACACTTACTAAAAAACACATACACAATTTCAGTACACATATAGACATACATTCACACAACACGAGAAACAAAAACAACATGCTTATACCAAAAACAAGAATAAACCTAACAAAACAATGTCCTTCTTATTACGGGCCCTTGCTATATAATAAATTGCCAGTTCATGTCAAAGAATTAAATGAAAAAAAGTTTAAAGTGGCAGTGAAGAATCTGTTATTGAAATATTGTTTCTATAGTGTACCAGAATATCTACAAACCAACTTAATTTAATCGATGAATTGTTTTCTTTCTATTAAGTTGAGTATATTTTGTAATTGTATTTTGTGTTATAATTATGCATCCTAGACTTAATTGCAATTTATGTATTGTTTTAGCCTTCAATAAATTTATTATTATTATTATTATTATTATTATTAACTCGTTGTGTGGAGGGAGAAAGAAGGTTTTTAATATAAAGGAGGTAATGTGATTCCAAATAGCTCTTTATAACATATATCTTTTATGAGGTATGTTCAGCAAATTAAATAAAAAATTCCAGTTATATTGAGTTTGTTCCCCTCATGTTAGCAATTGACGTAAATGAAATTTTGTGATTTAATGTAACATATACTCGTCATATAATTTTATTCCAGTCAATAAATGATTATATTTCTGTTCTGTAATAGAGTACATACGAAGAATGTATGTGAAGTATAAATTTTCACACTTTTCAGGGTTTTGTAGGTATTAAATAAGTGTAAGAAGCCAACATTGACTTACTTATAGTAAAATTAAACTGCAAATTTTTTTCATATGCAGATGATACTGCTTTATATTATGAAGCTATATCATGGTCCGAGATAAAGAATGTAACAATGGACTATTTACCATGTCTACAAGTATGAAATGCGGATTCTTTTTTTTTAAATCAAACTCATTATACTCAAAAGAACAGTAAAAGTTTATTTATTCAAAGTATGCTCCATTAGACATTTTTTCCATCATTCAGGCAATTTGTGAATACCTCGCCAGTAGAACTCTTCCCCTTTCCCCGCAAACCATTCATCTAGCCATTCTTTCATATTTTCATATGAACAAAAGTGCTGCTCGGCAAGTGCGTGACCCATCGATGCGAACAAGTGGTAATCTGAAGGGGTCAAGTCTGGTGAGTAAGCGGCATGGGGTAGCACTTCCCACTTGAGTTCCTCCAATGTGTTGCAAACTGCTTTTACCTTATGTGATGGAGCGTTATCATGAAGAAAGATTATCTTGTGCTGTCTTCTTTCGTATTCTGGTCGTTTTATGAGCAGCGAATGGTTCAATTCGATCAGTTGTTGTTGGTAGCGTTGGGTATTAACTGTTTCACCAGGTTTTAACAATTCATAATAGAACACACCCGCGTTGGGATTTACAAAATAAATCCATTTTTCATCGCCAGTAATGATACGATGCAAAAAAGACTTTCCTTTCTATCGTGCAAGCAAAATTTCACAAGTGTTTTTGCGTTTTTCCATCTGCCTCTCATTCAATCCATGTGGAACCTAACTGCCGACTTTCTGGATCTTACCCATCTCTCTTAGGCGATTGGAAACAGTTTGTTGACTAACGCCTAACTGCTCTGCTAGTTGTTTTTGTGATTGAATATCGTCTTCCTGTAGCAATGTTTAAAATTTTGTATCTTCATATTTTTTTGGAGGTTTTCCATGTTCTTTGTCTGTAAGATCAAAGTCACCACTTTTGAAACGCCGAAACCATCGTTCACACGTATCTTGCGATGGAGCATATTCACCATAAGCTTCTCGAAGCAGTCGGTATGATTCAGCAGCAGTTTTTTTCAAATGAAAACAAAACAGTAGTACTGTCCGCGAATGCTCTTTATTTGGCACAAAATTTGACATTTTTAACACAGTAAACCAAAACTATATGATCACTTTTCAAATTATAACCTATACGCATTTGACACTTAGTGATAACTTAATAAAACGCAATATGTGTTGAAACTTTGAAATATACACTCTGTTTGCGCGGCAAGTTTGAAAAAAAACTGCATTTCATACTTGTAGACCTGGTAAAATATATAAAATTCTGGTTAGATAAGAATAAACTTTCTTTAAACACTGAAAATCACATTATCTAACCTTTACTTTATATGAAAACTCTCAGCCTAATTATGATAATTTAATAATTCATAAGTTGGAATGTAATCTAGAGAACTGCACTTGCCATATACAAATTAAGAAGAAAAATCAAGTCACATACCTGGGTGTTATTTTCGACGACCGTATTAGATGGAATCTTCAGATAGATTCAGTATGTAAGAAAATAAACAATTAAGAAATGTCTTCCCGTTAAATAATTTATAAACATTCTATTATGGGTTGGTACAGTCGGTAATACATTACGGTATATTAAGTTGGGGAGGTGCCGTCAGCACCCATATAAGTAAACTTAAAAACTTAAAACTCATATAATTAAAACCCTTGATATATTCAAGCGAAAAGATGTTCAGTGATGTACAGGTTTTCACAATTGAGCAAATATATATTTACGCTATTGCAAAACAGGGTCATTCCATATCAAGTGGTCTGGTGGTCCCTGCTCGACCATCACGGATTTCGATGAAATTTTGTATGGACATTCACACATGTCCCCAACGAACATTGGTAAAGTTTTACGTTCATCCATGCAATACTTGCTGAGATTTAGTAATTTGTTTGACCCCATACCGCATGACTCCGAGATTTCGGCAACTTTGAGACGCAGTATCTCTGGCAATATTTGGTTGAGAGAAACAAAACTTTGCCATCTTGTACAACTTTTTGCGCACTATTAAACAAAATAATAAACAAATCTTCATGAGCGTTCTCCGTGAAGAAAATTTGAAGCAAACTTGGCAAAAAAAATTTAAACTCGAAAAAATTTTAAAGTTTGGCTTTTTATACCTCTGAAAGTAAAGGTACGATAAACGTGAAATTTTGCACATAATAACTTATCAATACAAGGTTAACGAATATAAAATTTCACACTCCTAATATTTTTCATTAGTTCAGGAATTGAGTGTAAAGATTTTTGTGAAAATACTAAAAACAGGGTATATTTAGCCCTCTTTTGCAAAAATACACCTTCTGGAAACTGTTTTAAATTAATTTCATTAGAAAGAGCATGTTTTATACCCCCTAAAAAAGTAGGATTGGTTTATCATCCCTGGTATATAAGGCCTTAGAAATGGGGACAAAGTTGAGAACGTTTCTATCACATGCTGCTATCGCAATATCGCATGCATTCCATTATTTTTCATCTTGTTTGTTTTATACAGGCATTATAAGTACCTAAATTGCGTTGATCCATGGTGACATTGTCACTACCAGTTCAGAAACTTGTACCAGTAACCCCATCGCCAATTGTCAACTGCTGCATAATTTCTGATCATATGCAACATGATACGGTTTCTGTGCACATGTTCATAAAAATTACAAAAATTTCGTCAATCTGTGCAATCACAAGAATGATTTTAAAATTGAGGCTGAATGAAACTTTTTTGGCACGAGTCTTAGCAAGTCACCATGTGATGGAGTTGGTGGCACGACTAAACGTTTGGCTGCTCGAGCCAGCCTCCACCGACCATTAACCGATCAAATACTGACGCCAATAGATCTGTTCAACTTTTGTGACAAAAACATTCATGGAATTAAATAAATATATGTTCCGACTGAAGAAATCCAAGAAAACAAGATGCTGCAAGAAGAAAGGTAGAAAACTAGCACCACAATAGCTGGCACAAGAGATCATCACCAGTTTGTGCCAGTTGATTTGAATTCGATTTCCGTCAGCAAAGTTTCAAATGACACAGTTCACTTTGTGGCCAAAATTTCCAATTCTGTCGATCCTAATTTAAAATTAGCCGAACTATTTCCCGGTTGTTATGTTGCCCGTATTTATGACAATAAGTGGTGGGTAGGCAATGTTGTAAAAATTTCTATGGAACAAAATGATGCTTTGGTAAAATTCATGCATCCGCGAGGCCCGGTTCATTCATTTTATTGGCCCGAAGAAAAAGATATTTGTTGGGTTCCAGCACAACACCTTATTTGTGGCCTTCCAGTATCATCAGTTATGTCACCAGGCCGACAGTATCAATTCCAAGAAGTGACACTGAAGAAAGTGGTTATTAAATTCAATAATAAATAAGCAATCGTTGGAATTTGGCAATTCATACAAACCTCATGGACTTCGGCTTGGGAACCATGTAAGATACTCACTTCAGGCTTAGGAACGTAGAATAAGCTACCCAATCATTGGCTTGGGAACCGGACAGATACCCAAACAAGGCTTTGGAACCTTAACGAAGAAACCAAACTAGAGGCTTGGGATCCTCAACCAAGAAACCCACCCGTGGCTGGTATTGCACGGCTATCGGTCGTGAACCCTATGGCGATGGGGTTACTGGTTCAAGTTTCTGAACTGGTAGTGACAAGGTCACCATGGATCAATGCAATTTAGGTACTTATAATGCTTGTATAAAACAAACAAGATGAAAAATAATGGAATGCATGCGATATTGCGATAGCAACATGTGATAGAAACGTTCTCAACTTTGTCCCTGTTTCTAAGGCCTTATATACCAGGGATGAAAAACCAATCCTACTTTTTTAGGGGGTTTAAAACATGCTCTTTCCAATGGAAATAATTTAAAACAGTTTCCAGAAGGTATATTTTTGTAAAAGTGGGCTAAATATACCCTGTTTTTAGCATTTTGACAAAAATCATCAACTTTACACTCAATTCCTGAACTAATGAAAAATATTAGGAGTGTGAAATTTTATATTCGTTAACCTTGTATTCATTTTCAGAAACATATAATATCTCTCTGTTAACAATGTGATATTTAATTTATAAGTATTTCATTACTGTAAATGATTTATTCCTCTTTGATATCTTACAAACAAAAAATTAACGTAATGAACTCGGTTCTCAGTTGTTAAATTTTTATTATTATATTTTTTTAAAAAAGACACTTTCTTAGCCATAAATATCAAAAGTCCACAACATTATTATCCATAAATTAAAAAAAAAAATTTTGTCAAAAATACAAAAACTACAATATTTTCCAAAAACGAAATCTGATCAAAAATTCCTGTCGTACGTTTCCGGTTTAGTAATGTACATCGAAAAATCTGAAGAAAACTCGCAATAATGTACATTGATGGGAACCGGAATAATTCAACCTGAATTTTTCAAAAATATTGATTTTTTTTGTGTCGTTGAAAAAAATATTTTTTTTATTTTTTTTTTTTTTTGTGATATAAAAAAAAAGCTCTTAAGACGTATTAAGGAACAAAAAGTATTTTTTTTTTATTTTAATACGATTTTTTTCAAATATCTATATACTAAAAAAATTCTTCACCCTTTAACGTAAAGGGGTTACACTAAAAATCTGAAAAATTTCATTTATGTATATTCATGGACACCGAAATAGTCCAAAAAGAATTTTTGATTAAATTAGTTTTCCGAAAAATATCGAATTTTTCTCTCATTGAAAAAAAAATTTTTTTTTTAAATTTACTATGTGGTACCAAAGAAAGCTTTCAAGACGCAGATTGTCGAACGCAAAGTAATTTTTTTAAATTTCTATTTTAACCATGTTTTTCGTTTTATCATTAAAATAAAACGTTAAAAGTTTGTAGCCTGATTTGTACATTTCTTTGAATATGATACAAGCCAAAATACATTTAATTTTAGTGCATTGACTGTACGAAAAACCATAATATCCAAAGAGAAAAAGGTAATGTTTATGGATTATTTATATTTATAATCCAGTTCGATTTGCGTTAAATATATTTTCAGTTTAGTTCCGGCATTGTTCCGGTTATTACGTAGTTTATGAAATTTCCAATAGTGCATGCTACATAAAACTTTAAATTGGTTCAAGAACGGCGACCAGAAATTTAAAAACGGGTACAATTTCGCATTAGTAAAGTTAAATATTTTGTACTCAAACTATTTTTATTTTATGCCATGATACAATCAACTTGATAGAGTATTAAATTTAAATCAGGCAGCTATTGATTGTCCGAATGTATATATTAGGTTTTGTAATTTTCAGTGCTAGGGTACAATTATTTAAGATTCGAATAAATTCATATTTTTGCGTTTTCCAAGAGTTGGCAACGATGTTATTTTGATTAAATGATAAGTATAATCCCATAGATTAGTATTGAACACAATGAGCGACGAAAAATTATTTTGACACAGTCTTCGGAACAAATTCAACCAGGTAAACACGTAAAGTTACTGGCTTTTAATTATCGAAACCAACATAGATTTTCATTCAAGAATCGTTGTAAATCATCGTCTGCAATCTTCTGCAAAATTACTGGCTTTTAAACATCCAACCCAACATTTGTACCATGAGTTCAAAAAAAAATTATATAAGGGTTGGCTATGGACACAACGGCTATAAAAAATGGGCGTAATATTGACAATATTACCAGGGCCGCCCCTAGCATCTGGGGCAAAACTGCTGCGAAAACGAGTTGCGAAGCAAAACAAAGGAAACTTCTTGAAAATCCATAAATTTCAATTTATTCATTTAATAATTTATGTTAGAAAAAAAAAACATTGCAAAAATATTTCCACTATTTCAAAGTACATAGTTTTATTTGGTTTATAAAAGCAAGCCTGTAGCTGCAAACGTTAAATCGTCTGTATACCTACTACTTGACCGCTGAACAAGGGCACGGACGTGAGTTCAATTCCTGCTTATGTCAAATAATTTGTGTAAAAATATTTATACAAATTACAGGTTATGCTTAGCCGTTCGCAACCGGCTATAAACTGTAGGTGCCTTTCTGTGTACGCTAAATAATGGACGTAATATTAACCATTTACTCCTGAATGTAAATAGATTGAAAACATGGTTACGAAACCTGGAAACAGGAGGCCTTGGCTCATTTCGGGCTGTCGCGCCAATGATGATGAAAACATTTAGAAAGAAAATTCATAAAAAGTTAGTGTAATATTAACATAACATTATGATTCTAATAATTTTTGTTTACGAGCAAAACAAAAGAAACTCGTTTATTTATAACAAAAGGTAAAATATAAAATTAAATTTGGTCCAGTAACCTTTGTTTTTTATAACTTCTTGGCATTTATTAAGCATAGACTTAATTAAATTAATAAGAACATCTGAGGATATTGATTCCTAAGCACATTATATTGCTTCATACATAGCCGCTTTGTTGGTGTATCTTATGCTGCCAATCTTCCGATCTACTATTGCCCATAGATTCTCAATTGGACTGAAATCGGGTGACTGGGCTGGCCAATCTAAAACTCGAATCCTATTTGCTACCACTCAATTACAAGTTTAGATTTATGCTTAGGGTCGTTATCGTGTTGGAACCACCACGATAACGGCAAATTTTCGTCTGCGTAAGAATACATGACTTGCTCCAAAATATTTCTATAGTTCACAGCTTTCATTATATCATGGAATTTTTGGAGAGGACAAACTCTATGCGAGGAGAAACAGCCCCATACCATTATGTTGCCACCCCCATGCTTTATTGGGATACAGTAGCGAGGATCTAAACGTTCATTTTTCGGTCGTCTCACAAATTGGTGTCCATCTAATTTCATCAGATTAAATTTACTTTCAACTGAGAATAATAGTTTTCCATTGCTGAAATGTCCAATTTGCGTGATTTTTGCAAAATTTAATGTAGCCTTAATATTTTTGGTATTGAGCAATGGCTTTTTACATGGTTTTCATGGGCAGTTTCCCTCGCATGGATTTGGTCCTCTCCACAAAATCGATGATATAATGAAAGCTGTGGAATATTTTGGAGCAAGTCATGTATCCTTACGCAGACGAAAATATTCCGTTATGGTGGTGGTTCTAACACGATTAAAACCCTAAGCATAAATCTAAACTTGTAACTGAGAGGCCTTTTTCAGAACAAAACTTTATTTTATTACTTGACGTTCGAAGCGCGGAGCCTGGGGCAGGTGCTCCACTTGCCACCGCCTAGGGGCGACCCTGCATATTACTCCTGAATGTACATAGATTGGAAACATGGTCATAAGACCTGGGTACTTGGAGATTAACTCGGGTTGTCGCGCAAATGATGAATTCTGTGCCTCAACATACCAAAAACCCCAAACTTTTGGGTGGAGCAAAATTTACCAGGTCTACAAGTATGAAATGCGGATTTTTTTTTTTTTAAATAAAACACATTAAACTCAAAAGGACAGTAAAAGTTTATTTATTCAAAGTATGCTCCATTATAAGTTATACATTTTTCCCATCTTTCAGGCAATTTGTGAATACCTCGCCAGTAGAACTCTTCCCCTTTCCCCGCAAACCATTCATCTAGCCATTCTTTCACATTTTCATTTGAACAAAAATGCTGCTCGGCAAGTGCGTGACCCATCGATGCGAACAAGTGGTAATCTGAAGGGGCCAAGTCTGGTGAGTAAGCGGCATGGGGTAGCACTTCCCACTTGAGTGCCTGTGTTCCCAATGTGTTGCAAACTGCTTTTGCCTTATGTGATGAAGCCTTCTTTCGTATTCTGGTCGTTTTATGAGCAGCGAATGGTTCAATTCGATCAGTTGTTGTTGGTAGCGTTGGGTATTAACTGTTTCACCAGGTTTTAACAATTCATAATAGACCACACCCTTTTGGTCCCACCAAGTACAGAGCATTGTCTTTTTGCCAAAGCAATTCGGTCTTGCAGTTGATGTGGATGGTGAGCCTGGGTTCATGATTTTTTGCGTTTTGGATTTTCAAAATAAATCCATTTTTCATCGCCAGTAATGATACGATGCAAAAAAGACTTTCTTTTGTATCGTGCAAGCAAAATTTCACAAGTACTTTTGCGTTTTTCCATCTGCCTCTCATTCAATGCATGTGGAACCCATCTGTCGACTTTCTGGATCTTACTCATCTCTCGTAGGCGATTGGAAACAGCTTGTTGACTAACGTCTAACTGCTCTGCTAGTTGTTTTTGTGATTGACTATCGTCTTCCTGTAGCAATGTTTCCAATTTTGTATCTTCATATTTTTTTGAAGGTTTTCCATGTTCTTTGTCTGTAAGATCAAAGTCACCACTTTTGAAACGCCGAAATCATCGTTCACACGTATCTTGCGATGGAGCATATACACCATAAGATTCTCGAAGCAGTCGGTATGATTCAGCAGCAGTTTTTTTCAAATGAAAACAAAACAGTAGTACTGTCCACGAATGCTCTTTATTTGGCACAAAATTTTACATTTTTAACACAGTAAAACAAAACTATATGATCACTTTTCAAATTATAACCTATACGCATTTGACACTTAATGATAACTTAACAAAACGCCGTATGTGTTGAAACTTTGAACTATACACTCTGTTTGCGCGGCAAGTTTGAAAAAATCCGCATTTCATACTTGTAGACCTGGTATATAAATAAGACCATTCAAACAAAATTAAAAAAATTTAATGTGAAAAGTGAAAACTACTCCCTGTCTAACCTATAAACTACACCACCGTCCCCTTAACTACACCAGCATATCCGTCTATTAAGCCCAGATGCTGTAGTCTTACTTTCTTGTTTTATTTTAAGATCGAATATGCAGTGATGTTTGAAGTGTGTTAGTATTGATTAGTTTATATTGAAAACCGTGAAAGAAGATTGTACCCGCCGCTGATTCGATTTAAGCAAGTTTAAAATTGATGCTGAGGTACCGGCTGACCAGACGATTGCTCGCAACCACTACTAGTGAAATAAATCTTACATGTCCGAAAAGCCAGGATCAACTAAAGTAGGACAAAGTTCATAGTTTCCAGCTGGGAGGTCATAGTCGTTTCCACTCCGCAAGGAATTGTCGCAGATAATCAATGTGCATGTATCACTGCTATACATTAAAGTTAATGCCAAACATTTTATCATCCCTGATTACGAAATGATGACGAAATACACTTTCAGTAAAATTTACGGAAATTTACAAATTATTATCATAATTAATCTAAGATGACGTCAATATTTCTAGTTATACAGGGTGAAGCAACACTTAGGTTCATCTTGATTATTTCCTTATTAAAAAGAGATAAAAATGTTGTTCAAGCCTGTGGCTACAAGCGTTAAATCGCTTGTACCTGCTGTTTAACCGTTAAGCAAGGGCACGAACGTGAGTTCAACATCTGCTTATTTCAAATAATTTCTGTATAGTTAAATAACTACAATACGTATTTGATTCTAAAACTTCTTGAGGTTCCTACATACCGGTTTGACTATTTTTAGCATGATGTCTGTCGGTCTGTCTGTCCGTCCATCTGTCTGTCTGTCTGTATGTCCGTCCGTCCGTCTGTCTGTCTGTCTGTCTGTGTACACGTGCAGAGCAAATTCGGCTGAAAGGATTTTTATAAAACTTCATATTTAATTTTCTGCCATCAATGGCACGAGTTGATCAACTTTTGGTAAAAATCGGTTGACTAAAAATGGGAGTTTACTCGTATCGATTTTAAGATTTTTGCGAATATTTCACGGAAAAATATTTCGAAAAAATTTATTGAACAAAAGTTGCTATAAAAGCAATAACTAACAACTTTTATTTGAGACATTTTTTGATAAAACGAAAACAAATTGAAAATTACATATAAGTATGAAAAAGTCTCAATTTTTTCATACTTATATGTAACGTTTCCATGGTCATGATAAATAATATCTCTGTTAGAAAATATTAGGCCAAGTTATTTCTACTCTGCTGACTTAAAAAAATTTTACAGAAATTATTCGAAATTTTTCGTTTTATCAAAAAACGTCTCAAATAAAAGTTATTAGTTATTATTTTTATAGCAACTTTTGTTCAATAAATTTTTTCGAAATATTTTTCTGTTGTGAAATATTCACAAAAATCTTAAAATCGACAAGAGTAAACTCCCATTTTTAGTCAACCTATTTTTACCAAAAGTTGACCAACTTGTGCCATTGATGGCAGAAGATTAAATATGAAGTTTCATAAAAATCCTTTCAGCCGAATTTGCTCTGCACGTGTACACAGACGGACAGACAGACGGACGGACGTACAGACAGACAGACAGACGGACGGACAGACAGACCGACAGACAGACCGACAGACATCATGCTAAAAATAGTCAAAACGTTATGTAGGGACCTCAATTCGTGGAGATCCATCGAAATCTCAAAATGTCAAAATCGGTATGATCACAATACCTCCCTTATATATGTTGACGGTCGGTAAAAATAAATAATAATTATAATTCAAAATTGAAATATTATAACACATTTTGCGAACTTGTCACTTTATTAAGCAGTTCATGTTGCCTATAATATATTAGGCAAATAAGCCTCCTTATTGGAAACTTAGTAACTATTACGAGGTGAAACTCTCGGCCCTTAATTATATTTACAGTTTAAAGCATAAATTAAAAAATAATAATAATAATAATACATTTTCGTATACCGCGTATATACAACTTTGCCAGATATGAGCAGATTACGCGTGTGATACAATTTTTTTTAACCACAGAACAGAACTAACTGTCCCAATTACAATGTGCCTCATTACAAAACGCCCATGCCTTGGCCGGGATTCGAACCAGTGACCCGTGGCTCATGAAGTAGGAGCGTTACCTCGACGCCTTTAAAGGCACTATGCTCCACAGGGAAGTTGTAGGAATAAAGGTAATTTTTTGATAATATAAATAAAACAAATCAGCTGTGGCCACCACAGGACCGACATAAGTACTTGTATAAAATTCATTCTAGCAGCAGAGTAGAAATAACTTGGCCTAATATTTTCTAACAGAGATATTATTTATCATGACCATGGAAACGTTACATGTAAGTATGAAAAAATTGAGACAGGCTGGGCGGGGTTATGCAATTTTCAAAATCTTAATGAACCTTGCTATATAAAAAAAAAAAAAAATACTGCACATATTTAGAAACCTAAATAATGGTATTAGCCATTCGAATTAAAATTAACAAAAAAAATATTTTAACATAAAATTTATTTAGGCATCCCAAATAATCATCATTCACTTACTAAAACCTAAATCAGACACACACTAAATCTTCAATTTTTTTCTAAACTATATAAAGTCTGAGGATTCCAAAAATTCAAACCGCAGGTCTCTATCTCTTACCGTTTTTGAGATATGATTGTTTGGAAAATTAAAGTTGGCATTTCCATATTTAAAAAAATGATAAATACATAATAATATTAAAAAAAGAATAAATAAAATAATGTAAATCTATGTTTGTTAATAATAATAATAATAATAATAATAATAGATTATTTATTTAGCTAATGCTAGTAAGATCCATATTAACAAACATAAACATATAAACATTATAATAAACATTCAAATCAAATTTAATCCTTATTTTGTCAATTTAAACATTATTTGTCCACTTAGTTCATGCAAAACGTGATTTTTGTCAAATTTAAATATCGATTTTTCGTAATTTAGCGCTATAAAATTTTAATAACATATTTGAATTAATTGTTTGGGACCTTAAAAATGAGTAGGTCGTAAAATTAGGTTCCAAACTTGTTGCAAATTGGTTTGTAATGTTTTCTACAATAATTTCAAAACTGTATTACTGTGATAAATCATATTTTGAATGTTATCTTCTCAAATATTTTTAATATCAGCCCTGCCTACGAAATCCTGTAAACTATGAAAATTCACAGTTTATATATTTTTTCAGATAAACAGGTTTCGTCGCATAAATGTTTACGTAATTCCTGCTAATGATATAAAAATAAAATTTCCTTATCAACTTATTTAAGAGGATTAATTATTTTTTTAATCCCATACTAATTCATTTCTGGTTAACAAAACATCGAGATAACATTAAAATGTCTTTCTTATAAATTCCAAGTTATTTTTTGTACGTATTTTAACATGAAATATATTGTGTCTCGTGAAAGTGTAGTTACTTTTGGAAATTTGGGTATTAAATCAAAAACTATATCTCAAAAATGGTAAGAAATAGAGACCCAAGGATTAATCTTTAAAAAAATTAGTTTTACGATGTTTTTTTGTAATATTTGGTCCGTAATGACCTGAAACTAATTGGTAAAATTTTGATTTTATTTTGTAAATTTCAAAAATTCATATCTCAAAAATTGTAAAAGGTAGGGACTTGAGGTTTGAATTTTTGGAATTCTTACACCTTGTTTTGTCTATAAAAAATTAATGTTTGGTCCGTAATGACCTAAAACTATTGAAAATTTTGATTTTTTTGTAATTTTAAAAATTCATATCTCAAAAAAGGTAAGACATAGAGATTTGAGGTTGGAATTTTTGGAATTTTTACACCTTGTTTTGTCTAGAAAAAAATAATGTTTGGTCCGTAATGACCTAAAACTATTGAAAATTTTGATTTTTTTGTAATTTTAAAAATTTATATCTCAAAAAAGGTAAGACATAGAGATTTGAAGTTTGAATTTTTGGAATTCTCACACCTTGTTTTGTTCAGAAAAAAATAATGTTTGGTCTGTAATGACCTAAAACTATTAGGGAAAATTTTGAAACTTGTTGTAATTTTAAAAATTCATATCTTAAAAAAGGTAAGACATAGAGACTTGAGGTTTCAATTTTTGGAATTCTCACACCTTGTTTTGTCTAGAAAAATCTTGTCTCAAAAAAGGTAAGAGATAGAAACTTGAGGTTTGAATTTTTGAAATTCTCACATCTTATATTGTCTAGAAAAAAAAAAAAAAAAATGTTCCGAAATGACAAAACTATTAGGGAAAAATTTGGAAAATTTGTTTTTTCGTTTTATCAAAAAATCTCAAATAAAAGTTGTCAGTTATTGCTTTTGTAGCTTGTAACTTTTGTTTAATAAATTTTTTCTAAATATATTTCTGTTGCTAAATATTCGCAAAAATCTTAAAATCAACACGACTAAACTCCCATTTCTAGTCAACCGATTTTTACCAGAAGTTGATCAACTTGTGCCACTGATGTAAAAAGCTTAAATATGCAGTTTCATAAAAATCCTTCTAGCCGAATTTGCTCTACACTTGTACACAGACTATAGTTTAAAGACAGACGGACGGACGGACAGACAGACAGACAGACGGACGGACGGACAGACATTATGCTAAAAATAGACAAAACGTTATGTAGGGACCTCAATTCGTGGAGATCCATCAAAATCTCGAAATGTCAAAATCGGTATAATCACAATACCTCCCTTATATATGTTGGCGGTCGGTAAAAATAAAAAGAACATTTTTGTGTAAAAAAAGTTTTATTTTCTAATTCTATATTGTATTATTAACCAATTTAGCACACTTTATCAACCTAATTGTTAATAATATGTATAGGTTTATAGGTTAACATGAAAACTGTTTCTATGGTTAAGCATGTAACAGTTTTTTACCGACCGCCAACATATGTTGGCGGTTATATGTTGGCGGTCGGTAATAAAATATTGTAATTTAGATTTAATTTAATATATCAGATCTTATAGCAAATATTTCAAAAAAAACTGTATTTAATGTAAATATACAGTTTTATTAACATCACAAATTTAAAATTTAGTTAATCAACATCATTACCACTTAATACAAAGAAGTTTTAAGTTTAGATTAATGCTTCCAATAGGCAGTTTTCCTGAAAGTCCAGCAGAGCATTAAGATAAACCAGGTTTAAGACCACATCTTGCTTTAATTGGTGACATACACTTCTTGCTCCAGATATCAAAAGCTTGGAACAATCCACACTTCTTCTTAACAACCTTGTCGTTGACGCATTGATAGTAGCTTGTACAGCTATAAGGTACTGGATTTGAACCAGTTCCTGATTAACTGTTTTTGAAATTTAATATTCATAGTTTTTGTGTGGAATACTTGATCTTTTCTAATTTTATAAAAAAGAAGTTAGGAATGCTTAAACAGTTTCCAAAAACATCCTGTATAAGACCTTTATTTTATTTACGTTTTGTTACTAGATATTTTTAGAAAGCAGCTTAATATTATTAATAGCAGATGTATAGTTGAAAAACTAAAAAATATATTATGTTATATTTCAAAGACGAAAAAGACGCAATTGTTCATGTTAACCAAATATTATTTCCTTCCAGTTTAATTTATCTTTCTTTTGTTTTCATTCTTTATTTTGTTTTTCCTTCTTCACGTCCGTATTTGAGAGTAGAAAATATTATATTTTTATTTCTTATCATTTTAACAAAATGAATTCACAAAATTAAGTAAAAACAATTAGGATATATGTATATTTCACAAGTGAAATGTTTGCAAATATGCAGTTTAGTTGGTAATGTTTTATATGAAATATAGTCTGGAACCCTAAAAATTCAAAAAATTTATAAATAATACACGCATTGAATTAAAAAAAAAGAAAAACAACCACAGTAATATCCCGACTTACGCGAACTCGGAGTTACGCGGTTTTTGATTTTTTTTTCGTTTGACAACACTGCCACCCGCTATCTTCAGTGCATCTCTTGCTGTGATACGCATTGGATGCGTTTGGCGCGAAATCTACGTGCACGATTACGATTATACGATCGACGAAAGTTAATATTGTTTTGTTATACGTTTTCTAAACCCTTAAAAAAACATGTCGTCCAAACGAAGTAAATCTGATGCTCCTGCACCTAGTAAGAAAGGAAAACGATATCTTTGGAATGTAAACTTAACATTATCAAGGATTTTGATAGCAGAATGAAAGAAGGTCTCAACTTGAAATGGGCTTAAAAATTTTAGAAACACAACGAAGGACGCGTTTTAGCTACAAAGCAAGGAATACAAAAATTATTAGCTTGCTACGAAGAAATTTTGCTTGAAAAATTTGGCTTTCTGTCGTCAGACAAATTTGTTAATAACTTTTTTGCGTAACTCATTTATTTATTAGGGTTTTGTAGGTATGACCAAAAAACCCTTATACCGTCATTTTGTCGTCTGTCTGTCTGTCTGTTCGGTAAAAATTGTAGCCAAACGGCTAAACCTAGAGAGTTGAAATTTGGCATGCTTAGACAACTCTTTGACCCGCACATAGGAAAAATACTAAAACATCTAAAAAACATATCCCCCTAAAATATTAACAAAAATGTGCTCATCGAAAACATTTTTTTTTTAATTCTGAGTGGGGTATCAAATGAAAGCCCTTAGTACGTGGATTAACGATCAAATTTTTATTTTTGCAAAATAAATTATTTTGATGCGATTTTTGCCAAAATTGTGCAAAAAAAATGTTGTCCTACACCCTGTAGCCCAGATGGTTTAAACTAAAAATCTAAAAAATATCTAAGTAATATATATTGGTGTGAACCGAAATAGTACAACAGGAATTTTTGATCAGATTATGTTTATGAACCACAAAAAATGCGTTATTTTTCTGGTTTTTGGTTCACAAAGTACAAACGTTATACCAATGTAAGACACCCACATGCAAGGCGTACGATAGCGAAGTGATTAGTGCACTGGTGTCGTAAGCTAAAACTCGCTGGAAACGAAGGGTTTCGAGTACGGGGTGAATTAAATTTTTTCTGTTTTTTTTTTGCATTTTTATTATGTTGAAATTATTTTGTCAAAATTCTACTTATATTTTGACAAATGTTGCATTTAATTTTTAAGAGCGTAAATTTAATAACCAGTCTTATTATATGATTAACAGACGATAAATTATTTTAAAAATATCGTTCATATTGCCGTGATTACTACAAAGTAAAATTTGTCCTACACACTCAGCATGCCGCCTTCACTTATTATATACCTGTGAAACCCTGAAATGTGTGAATATTCACACTTACATCATTTTTTTTTTATTTGGTGGTAATATGTATAAATAACTGCAATTTTATTAAATATTTTTCTTTTAAACTAGTGTTTTTGTTAGTCCTTGGTCCCAATTAAACACGATTGATATGTATTTATATGCAAAGTTGTACCCCGACTTACGCGAATTCGACTTAAGCGATTTTCGTCGGACCCACCTATCGCGTAACTTCGGGGTATTACTGTATGTAGTTATAACTCGTACATAATGTGATTTTAATGGTACGTATAAAACTACATTAACAGCTGTAAAATTAATAGACTAAACGCTATGAGTTGTTCACTGTTGATTGTCACCAACAAGTTTGTCATATGGTAATGCAAGCGACCGTTCACAGCTCTAAATATAATAGATTATGTGTTGTCTATTGTCGACTGTTTTCTAAGCTATAGTGTTTTAATGAGACAGACATTTAAACACACATTAGCTATCTCACTTTACATAACCTAAAATATACTGTCGCACAAATTTCGGAAATCGTGAAACGAAAAAGAATTGCTGTAGTTGCGGTTATAATTTTGTTATTAAAAATTAGTAAGAAATCACAATCTCGCTGATGGCAGGTTCGTAAAAAGGAACATACCAGGTCTACAAGTATGAAATGCGGATTTTTTTTTTAATAAAACACATTAAACTCAAAAGAACAGTAAAAGTTTATTTATTCAAAGTATGCTCCATTAGAAGTTATAAATTTTTCCCATCTTTCAGGCAATTTGTGAATACCTCGCCAGTAGAACTCTTCCCCTTTCCCCGCAAACCATTCATCTAGCCATTCTTTCACATTTTCATATGAACAAAAGTGCTGCTCCGCAAGTGCGTGACCCATCGATGCGAACAAGTGGTAATCTGAAGGGGCCAAGTCTGGTGAGTAAGCGGCATGGGGTAGCACTTCCCACTTGAGTGCCTCCAATGTGTTGCAAACTGCTTTTGCCTTATGTGATGGAGCGTTATCGTGAAGAAAGATTACCTTGTGCTGTCTTCTTTCGTTTTCTGGTCGTTTTATGAGCAGCGAATGGTTTAATTCGATCAGTTGTTGTTGGTAGCGTTAGATATTAACTGTTTCACCAGGTTTTAACAATTCATAATAGACCACACCCTTTTGGTCCCACCAAGAACAGAGCATTGTCTTTTTGCCAAAGCGGTTCGGTCTTGCAGTTGACGTGGATGGTGAGCCTGGGTTCACCCATGATTTTTTGCGTTTGGGATTTTCAAAATAAATCCATTTTTCATCGCCAGTAATGATACGATGCAAAAAAGACTTTCTTTTGTATCGTGCAAGCAAAATTTCACAAGTGCTTTTGCGTTTTTCCATCTGCTTCTCATTCAATGCATGTGGAACCCATCTGCCGACTTTCTGGATCTTACCCATCTCTCGTAGGCGATTGGAAACAGCTTGTTGACTAACGCCTAACTGCTCTGCTAGTTGTTTTTGTGATTGACTATCGTCTTCCTGCAGCAATGTTTCCAATTTTGTATCTTCATATTTTTTTGGAGGTTTTCCATGTTCTTTGTCTGTAAGATCAAAGTCACCACTTTTGAAACGCCAAAACCATCGTTCAGACGTATCTTGCGATGGAGCATATTCGCCATAAGCTTCTCGAAGCAGTCGGTATGATGCAGCAGCAGTTTTTTTCAAATGAAAACAAAACAGTAGTACTGTCCACGAATGCTCTTTATTTGGCAAAAAATTTGACATTTTTAACACAGTAAAACAAAACTATATGATCACTTTTCAAATTATAACCTATACGCATTTGACACTTAATGATTTGAACTTAACAAAACGTCATATGTGTTGAAACTTTGAACTATACACTCTGTTTGCGCGGCAAATTTGAAAAAATCCGCATTTCATACTTGTAGACCTGGTAAATGCCTTTATTCCATCGTAGTTAGTTTAAAAAAACATAGATGTAAGAATATTCATTACGTATTAATTTTCATAGCTGTTTCCGTTGTCATTAAACGTTAAAACTGTCTGTTAAATTTATCCACAACGTGTAGTGAACAGTTAACTAATTTGAGAGCTGTGGATAGGGTTGCCGCCTCTTCGGATCTGACCCGGAGGTTCCGGGTTTTACAAGTTTGTATCCGGGTTCCGAGTTTGATCCATATTTCTCCGGGTTGCGCGAAATATAAACATCCAACTTTTTTTTATATAATACTGACGGTTTGTTACGTTTTCTGCCTTTCCTACACATCAAGTATTTTCTGAATTTCTGACCCCCATTCTTCAAATGATTTTCTGAATATCTGCGCCTCCCTTTCATAGCTTATTATTTCCTTTTCTTATTTTATGAAGCATATATTGTATATATAATAAATATTTACTTAAAATCCGTTCACGATGTTTATTTATCTGAGTAGGCTATGGTAGGGTGGAAGTTTTGTTAGTAGCCACGAAAAATAACTGGACATGTGAAAATAAAATATCGAAAAATATAGTTTTTTCTATTTAATACATTTTATTTAATATGAGTTGATAAGTATATTAACTGAAAATTTTTCATCGAGCAGTTTTTTAACCACAGTAATATTTACAGGAGTAATTGTTTCACGGGGCCTTCCTGGACGAGTATCATCATCTAGGACCTAGATGATGATCCTTGATTCTTGATCCTAGATCTTAGATAAAAATTACTCTTTAAAATTGTTTATACCAACGAAACATTGTCCTCCGAATCGATAATTCTCAGAAAAAATAGTAAGCATTTCGGAGGTATACTCTTCCACAGGCAAACGTTTGATATTGTACAAAATTATTGCACGATGATCTCGTCGCGTTAATTCACTCATATTGATAAGTTTACTCTTGCACTGCAAGAAATGACTGACTACATCAAATTTATTTATCAGTGTATCTATTATATTTTGAATGGTCTATTACAGTGTTCTTCAACCCGTGGTCAGCGAAATATTTCGACAGAATCATGTAGATGCAAACTTCTATTCACGAGTATGTAGCACATTTTTTTAATCGACGCAGAAGCTAACTTTTGTTCGAACCATGATTTATTTAATATTTACTAGCCCCAATACAACGCGGTTATTTTTCATACTTCTGAAGAAGCTAGCTGTTTGGAATAGTCGCTTACAAGAGGAAGATATAAAAATGTTTCAACTTTTGGATGAAGTTTTTATCACTGTTGATGTCAACTAGAAAGTCATATTCAACATAAGTCAACATTTAAGAGCATTAGCTGAAAATTTGAATAATTATTTCCCTGAAAATGAGGATCCTCGTAAAGGTAACCTCTGGATTAATAATCCATTCTTGGAAGATATGAAGTCATGTTCACTTGATCCTCGTGAAAAAGAAAAGCTGATCGAGTTGCCTTGTGATGTCACTCTGGTGTCCAGACATAAAATACAATCATTGTCTCAATTTTGGAAATCACTAGAAAAAGAATATCCATCTTTGAGATATAAAGCTATTAGATTATTAGTCATTTTTCGACTTCCTGTTTGTGCGAAAAGATTTTTTCAGGCATGTCAATAATAAAAACCACACAGAGAAATCGAATGGATGTTAACACAGTGCTTCGTCTCTCAGAAACAACTCTGCAGCCAGGTATATCAAATTTTCTAAGAAAGAAGCAATAGCAGATATCGCACTAAAAATTGTAATTATATAACATATACCTTTATAATAATAAGATACTATCTATATTGGTTTTTATTTGTGTCTTAGCTTTCAGCCAGTCCGCGAAATATTTATGCTATTTTCACCGTTCTGCAGGGGCAAAAAGGTTGAAGAACACTGGTCTATTTAATGAGGCAAGAAAAAACTTGCTATGTTTATTTATACAGTCGCATCTCCAAACTTTCCTAGCGTCCTACATATTAGTAAATTCGCTCCTAATGAGGTACGTGTTACCGTCACTTACGGCGGATGAAGAGGTCTTTGCAAATACTTCCCATCAACCGTATGCATCAGTTATATACGGGTGACGTGGCAGTCAAGTTGTTCATAAATCAAAATACAGAAAAACAATGACAGTGGTCAATCGACTATCCAGTAACGTGTAAAACCAAATAATTAAGTGAGTTTTCTTATGAAAGAAGCTTTTGTATTTCGCTGACAATACACAACATTCACAGCTGATTGTGTTAGTGCAGTTCTATCTTCGTCACTGGCTTTATCTTGTTTAAACAATAAAACAAAGTTCAGCATCAAATGTAAGGTACCTGAAGATAAGTTTATATGCAAGTCTCGACACGTCATGTAAACTTGTATGCAACTCACACTGTTATTGATGATTCATGCAAATGAGATCACACCGATGGTGTTTGTTACTTTAAGTAATGTCTGGGAGATAAAAATCTGCGTGGTTCAAATCAAGGGTGTGAAGAATACAAGAAGTTTAATGTTATGAACGTGGGGTCTTTAAAGAACTTTATCAACTAATCAGAGGTCTTTTAAACATCTCATAAACTGGCACAATTCTCCATTGTTTGAGCAATTTACATATTGGAAAATGAGGTTGCTTAATTTAAAAATTTCCTCTTATATCCTTTTGACACTAGAACTTTAAAATAGGATGTTAAAGTTAGGCTGATTTTAATGCTAGTGTAAATGCGCGTGATCTCGGTTTAACGCAGTCTAACTTAAAGACAGATATTTCTGTCTTATAGTTAGACCACATGGTGCGCATTACCAACATAATTTCTAATACTTTTTGAATTTGTGCCATCATTTAATATTACTATACGTAATAGATTCATAAATGTTAAAGAAGAACATCCAGGCTGTCCAACCACTGCATGGCGTCTTGGGAGATCTCATTCTGCTCTACAATACCGCCAGAGGATCTACGTAGAGGACAATCATTCCATATATATTCAATAGTTTGATAGGGCGTTCCACAATCACATTTTGGGAAAATGACAAACCCCACTTATACAAAAAGTCGTTGCATCTCCCATGACCAGTTCTTATACGATTAAGTTGTTTCCATATGTTTCTAGGGAGACCAAAACCAGGAATTTTTTTAGATGCATCTGAAACTATGGCACCATTCTTCACTCTTGCCTCGTTCCATAAATCATTCCAAGCTGCTTTGGTATCCAGTGAAACTTTTAGTTTATGGTCCGTCCAAATAGGTGCTCTTGATTTCAGTCGCAAGACAGGAAGTGAGTCTAAGTCCCCTTTAATTGGCATGAAATCACAATTGGCTCCTTTTCCCCATACATGTTTACTCGCAGTTGTTCGTCTAAGTGCTGGAGGCGCTATATTAGATAATGCCAAGCAGTGGGTGTTGATTTAATAGTTGTTAAAATTATCCTCATGGTATTATGCAGCTGAGTGTCTATTTTCGAGGTGTGAGCACTAGAACTCCAAACTGGAGAGCAATATTCAGCAACTGAGTAAGCCAAAGTTATTCCAGCAGTGCGCAAGGTGTTAGCGTCTGCTCCCAATATAGAACCAGCAAGCTTTTGCAGAATGTTATTATTATTATTATAGAAGGGGGGTTTGTAGTCTCGCCAGTACCGTCCAGGTTTGCCCGCAACGTGTTCGGCACAGACGAGACGCTCTGCTCTTACCTTCCACAAAATCCAGCGTCCGCACAATGCGAAGCGATCCGAGCAGCACGGCTTTTTGCAATCTGCGGACGGGAATGATCTCGATTTCCCTCTTGAAAACAGCTTTAAGGCCACTTCATAGAATAACCCGGGTATATTTTTCTTAGCTCGGACAAGAGGGCCAGGTACTTGGTTCTCTTCTCGTCCTCTTTGAGAGTGATATTTTTCTCAGCTGGACAGTATAATTCGATGACAAAAATGTTTTTTGTCTCGAAATCCAGCAGGACGATATCCGATTTATTGTCTGAGAGAAGCTTGGTGGTAGAAAATGCATAATTCCAGTAAAAACGACATCTGGAATTTTCCACCCCTGCTTCAATGTCAGTGGGAGCATAAGGTAAAATAGGTATTGTGTCAATACCATATTTTTGTCTCAAAAAGAAGTAAAAAACTTGAAGAGCAGAATTGTGTCGTGATATATAGCTAGATTGAGCTAAAACGGGACACGCAGAAAGTACGTGCATAAGCGTTTCACGGTGACGATATCGTGTGGCGATAAACTAACGTGTTCATGACGTCATCCTGGCACTCAAGCACAAAAACTTCCGTCTCGGACTTGAGACCTGCAGACCTGAGAAAAGTAAAGGTTAGTTCCCGTGACAAACCGGTGGTCTCAATATGCTTGTAGAACACAGAGTATATGTTTTTCGCCATGTGTTCTTTAGCAAGCATATCGTGCTCTGCTTTTCGTATGCGTGCAGTTCAAGTTTCTCTGCTGTTCTTCGAGCTGCTTGAAACAGAAATGCCCCTTTTCCCGTGAGTTCGTGAAGAGTAACGAACTTCAGTAAGAGATCCTGACTTCTCAGCACTTGGTTTTCTGTACCCAGGACGACTCGATCGTGCAAACATTCCTAAGTTTAATAATCCCCGACCTCCGAGATGACGAGGGAGGTATATGCGTTGCACAGAGGAGTTCGGATGAAGACTGCGGTTGATGTTCATAATTTTTCTGGTCTTCCTGTCAAGAATCTTGAGATCATCGACTTTCCATTTCATGTATATGAAACACCAAATGTATATAAAAGTACTGGAACAGCAAGTATATTTGTAGCTTCTACCTTGTTCTTGCCTGACAGAAAGGATCTCCATATCTGTCGAAGGCGCGCTAAATGCCTGCTGCGAAGGGTCTGACGAACATGGAGTACATCCTGGTCGCCCCTCTCACGGACACCCAGAAATGTATAAGACCCATCGGCATCAAGATGTTTGACGATGCTTCCATCGACCAGGTAAACATCATTACCTTCGTTCATACCTTTTCCTCTGCGTACATGGAAAACGTTGCGTTTATCCAACCCGAATTTTATTCCTAAAGCGGCAGAGTACTGAGCAACAAGCTCTAATGCTATTTTCAGGTTTATTATTATTATTATTATTATTATTATTATTATTAATTACAATCAAACAAAAGCAGAGTTTGTATGTTCCATAATGGCACAGAGAAATTAACAATTACAAAAAAAAAAAAAACAAAATACATTATTGGTTTACATAAGTTGCACAACACTAAAAATCGTTTGTTAACACAGGTAAATGTCTGTAAATGTACAGTTTATTTTTAAAATTGTTGATAGAGGTAGCATCGATGACATAGTTCGGCAATGTATTCCACATATCGAACACTCGATTAGTGAAAAAGTTAGCACGCACACACTTGGTAAAACAATCTTTCTTCAGTTTAAATCTACATATGTCCACAGTCTGTTATCGTTATTTAGGATAAATAATGACCATACATCACAAGAAAACGAATTGGACATAAGTCGGTACATAGTTATTAAGTCACCGCGAACATGTCGATCCACTAACTTGATGAGCTTTAGTTCACGTAATCGGGCTTCATATAATGGCCTACTATACCCATATGGAATTCGGGTTGCTCTGCGTTGCACATTTTCGATATGGTTAATGTCTTTCGACAAATATGGTGACTAAATGGCAAAACGAAATTCCAGATAAGGACGAACATACATTTTGTACAGAGAGCAGAACAAAGTAGGAGATGGACGATAGAAACATTTCTTTATTAAGAATATCATTGAATTCACTTTGCACATTTCAGCACATGTCTGGACCATTTTAGGTTTGAAGTGATCGTGATCCCAAGATCGACTTGTTCCGAAACAGATTTAATTTGCTATTTATTTGGCACTGAACTAGTGGATTATTCGGCCCAATATGCAGTACAACCGTATTTTCTGGATTTAAAGGTATTAACCACTTATTTGACCAGTCCATCAATTTATCCAGATCTTTTTGAAGAACTGTAGCATTTGTCAGAGGATTATTATATAATTTGGTGTCATCAGCATAAAAAGAGCATGAGCAAGAAATTTTGGATCTCAGATCGGCAACATATATTAGAAAAAGAAGAGGTCCAGGTACTGAACTTTGTGGTACACCACTGAGGACTTCTTCAGGGTCGGAAAGATGGTCGCCCACTCTTACTTGAAAGTTCATGTCCGATAAAAATGCTCGAATCCAATTTAGTAGCTTTCCTCGAATACCGTGGTGTTCTAGCTTGTGTAATAATCTCTTGATAGGAACTTTGTCGAAAGCTCGAGAGAAATCGAGATATAAAACATCAATGGGTTCCGAGTTATCAATGGCTCGAGTCCATGCATTTAGTGCTAGCAGTAGATTCGTAGTAACAGAGCGACCAGGTAAGAAGCCATGTTGATTATTGGGCAGAATATTATGTTCTAGAATAAATGGTAATAAACTCTTTACTATGATTCGCTCGAAAACTTTACGTATGGAAGAGCTAATACTTATTGGACGATAATTGTTTGCATTTTTTGCAATTTTTGTTATTCCTGGTCTTAATTTTCTGTGCTACTTTAATAGCGTGAGGCTTGTAAGACTGCGATCTATCAAGAGTTACTCCAAGATAGACTGGCAGAGAGATATATTTTAGTTTAGCACCTCGCAAATAGTCCGAGATTTTATTAGATTAGATTTTTGTAGTAGCAACATGACATAAGACTTCAAAATTGCAAACTAATGAAATCCTAGTTTGTTTTTACAAAAATGAAAATACAATACAACTGGTTTTATTTTAATTATTGTTTCATTTGAAGTTTGGACGCTTTAATTTGTTAAATCTGACATTTTCCAGAGTTTGTTTTTTCCTTTTGATGAAAATGTCGCCTAAAACTGTTATAAACAAATGTTTATAACATTTTTATAACATACGACATGTGTCACCTTTAGGTAAAATATAAAAATTTTGAGTGGCTTTAAAGTGTCAGTGCTGTTAAATGGACGAGAGATGGAAAACTCCCGTTCGTGGAAGTTCTGACACTTAATACAATTTAAATATTTGATTTGCAGGCACTGTTAATTTTATTAAAGAAGATATTATTATTTTAAGATTTTAGGATTATAACATAAATATTAACATTGTTTCTGAATATTTTCAGATTTAATAATATTGATGGTTGCTATTATCTGTCAATGGAGCACGAGCCTGTTTTAGAAGTACGTGCCTGGTAATGGCAATTAAACTGAATAAACAGAAGACAGTTACAGCTAAATGGTATACTGAAAAATATTTGCCTAAAATGCTCAGTAGAATATTCCCATAGGGCACCTTTAACTCTCCAGTTTTTGGGGAAAAAAAAATCTAAAAATAATACAAGGTGTCTCAAAAAAATTTTATATTTAGTGGATCGATTAAAAAAAAAGTAAGCCGTATATAGAAAAAATGTTTATTAATTATTAAAATACACTTTTTGGGGATTTATTTCTTAAAAATAATATCGTCTAAATGTAGACCCTCGCGTTCTCGGCACTCATTTAATCGAACAGTAAAATTACTTATGACGTCTCGGCAGGTGGACTCAGGGATGGCTGCCATTTCGTGACGGATATTTTCTTTCAAATGCGCCAGTGAAGTCGGTTTATTGGCGTAAACTTTAGATTTAAGATAACCCCATAGGAAAAAGTCCATAAGGGTTAAATCTGGACTGCGTGGAGGCCAATTTATGTCACCTCTCCGGGAGATCAATTTGCCTGAGAAAATTTCACGAACACGTGGCAGAGACATATTGGACGTGTGTGAAGTTGCTCCGTCCTGTTGGAACCATGTTCTTTGGTTATAGCCAGGAAAGTTTTGCAGTTCAGGTACCAAGAAGTTGTCTAACATCTCCACATAACGCTCTGAATTCACTGTAACTGCACGTGGTTTCTGATGTTTGCGTTTCGGATTCGTTGCACTCCAGTAGCGGCAGTTCTGCTTATTTACGTGGCCATTAAGATGAAAATGAGCTTCATCCGAAAACAAAATGTTGGTAAACGTTGAAAATCGCTCAATCACCTGATTTCCGAAATTAAGCCTCTGACTGGCATCTTGGGGCTTTAATTCTTGCACCAATTGAATTTTTTATGGGTCCAGCTTCAGGTCTTTGCGCATAATGCGATGTAATGATGATCTATGCACATTTAAAGCACTATCGCGCTTCCGAATTGAAAGGTTCGGGTCGTCACGAACAGACTGATTAACATTCTCCACGTTTTCTACCGTACTTGATGACCTAGGTCGCCCGGATTTTGATTTATCCAGCGTTGTACCAGTCTCTTCAAACTTTTTAACTCAATGTCGAGGAGAAGTTTGATGCTGCATTCATGATTGTTTTGAAGGTATTGCGAAAGAAGATTTGGTAGGAGCTTTTAAGAAATGGAAGGAAAGAATATCCAAGTGTATTATTGTAAAAGGCAACTGCAATTCTTTGAACATCTATATTAATAAAATTGGAGGATATATCTGCTTTTTATTTTTCTGGCTTCATTTGGTTTCTACACGTGTCTGGCCGAGATTCAAGCAAAAACGGCTGGACTTTTTTCACGTAATTGGATATAGTAAAACCAGCATTCGAACAGAGGCTATAAGACATCTCAAAAGTTTTATTTTAGGGGGATGTTTTGGGGTTAAAACTGATTATTAAAAAACTTAAAATATCTCTCTTTATTGACTAAATGTATAAAATGTTTAACAAAAATGGTTAAAATAAGAAAACAAACCTTTTTTGTTGTATATATTACGGTGAATGACTGAATGGCGGGCAATCTTAACAATGATCGAAATTAAAAAAAAAAAACAATCTTTTTTAAGCTTACTTCGAGCCTTTCGGTAGTAACATATACTTTTTCAACTGAATGAATACTTGGGAGGTGCGGGGTGCACCGTAAATCTAAAATCTTTAAATTTCTCAATTATTTTTTACTTTACATCCAAAATGAGGATTTTTTTTCTCTCTTAAATGCAGTTTTTAATAAGAAGATTATTTATGGGACAAGGGGATTGTGATATAAGGTTGAAATATCTCAATATCTCATTTATCATATACTTAGCAGCAAAAATAAATATGAGAAAAGAAACTATTCCTCTCTGTTCAGTGCAGTATTTAATATGATATATATTTGGGGAGCTATGGAGAGAGCTACCTATAAACGAAATATCTCACTTTACTTAACATCAAAATACATATATACAAAAGAATAGTTTAGAACAGAGGTTCTCAAACTTTTTTATTCGCGTACCACTTATAGTAAAGTTGTTATCGATGCCCCAGTGGGAAAAACGCCCCACTTCGCATATATCCATAACGGAGTGTGTTTGTATCATTTCAGCACTGAAAGTTTGTACGAGAAACACAGTCTTCTGAAATAAATGTGTTAAATTATTATCAATGTTAATAGTTTATGAAAAATTAAATTGTAAAGTAGGTGGTTGTAAAGTGGTTGTATTTCAATAATTACGACATTTTGTCTTAAGGTTTTATGACGTAACTATAACTTTAACAAAATTAGTTTCATTACTAGGTATCAGAAGACACTTAACCTCACATTATAGAGTAGAAAATAATGCTCAATATTGTATACATTCCAAATAAACAGATGGGGCATCTATCCCATGGAAAAAGGATATAAGGCCGCAATAAATGTGGGATATATGGCTCGGGCATTGTATATATAATCTTATAATAAAATATATATATATATATATATTTGGATGTAAAATTATTGGGAAGAAAACGGTTAGGAAAGTAAAACTCAACTTTTACTGATGCCCAATATTTCGGTCTGATATTCAGACCATCTTCAGGGGCTGGAAATATATTTTGTTATGAAACAGTGTTATCGATAAAAATAAAAAAAAAAACTTACAAAGTTAAAATTTAAGAGTTTTTTCCTTTGTAGCACATTAAAATCAAGACTAGAATAATTATTATTATCACAAACATTATATATCACAACAACAAAAATTAAAAAATTAAAAAAAACTGAAAAAAACCGTTACAATCTGTTACATGGCGGTAATTTCAATACTTGATATCAGCATGTACATTCTTCTTTCTGCTACAAGTAAATTCGGGAGCATTGTGTGGAGTTGATATCTTGAACTAACATGCGGTGTAGAGTCGATAAATCAGGTTCCTTGTTTTATTAGAAAATTAAGTTTACAAAAATATGTAAACATTATGTTAGATTAGTGTTACCGTCGTGAATTTTTAACAAATTTTTATAAATAGCACTAAGGCCCTGGATATCAGTTTTTGCATTCAAATTGTTGTTAAATTTGTTAA
This sequence comes from Liopterus haemorrhoidalis, assembly GCA_963971575.1. NCBI lineage: Eukaryota > Metazoa > Arthropoda > Insecta > Coleoptera > Dytiscidae > Liopterus > Liopterus haemorrhoidalis. Next base: position 13,365,782 of record OZ020617.1, read on the forward strand.
TGTAACACATTTCTAAGAAGGTTCTTTTTTGTGTGTTTGGTTCCGTGGCTAGAATCTCCGTGCTGTCAATGCCTAGGGAACAGGATAACGCAACATAAATCGGATGCCAGAGTGAAGCCCCAGTTTTGCGCGTTAGCCAATCATATGTCTAAAACGAAGCATAACCCTCATTTTGACAGCACGGAGATTCTGGCCACGGAACCAAACACACAAAAAAGAACCTTCTTAGAAATGTGTTACATTAACAAATTTAACAACAATTTGAATGCAAAAACTGATATCCAGGGCCTTAGTGCTATTTATAAAAATTTGTTAAAAATTCACGACGGTAACACTAATCTAACATAATGTTTACATATTTTTGTAAACTTAATTTTCTAATAAAACAAGGAACCTGATTTATCGACTCTACACCGCATGTTAGTTCAAGATATCAACTCCACACAATGCTCCCGAATTTACTTGTAGCAGAAAGAAGAATGTACATGCTGATATCAAGTATTGAAATTACCGCCATGTAACAGATTGTAACGGTTTTTTTCAGTTTTTTTTAATTTTTTAATTTTTGATGTTGTGATATATAATGTTTGTGATAATAATAATTATTCTAGTCTTGATTTTAATGTGCTACAAAGGAAAAAACTCTTAAATTTTAACTTTGTAAGTTTTTTTTTTTATTTTTATCGATAACACTGTTTCATAACAAAATATATTTCCAGCCCCTGAAGATGGTCTGAATATCAGACCGAAATATTGGGCATCAGTAAAAGTTGAGTTTTACTTTCCTAACCGTTTTCTTCCCAATAATTTTACATCCAAATAATTACTGGAACGGAATAATTTTTTAATCTATATATATATATATATATATATATATATATATATATATATATTTGTTTCACCGCTTATACAGACCCAACTCGCTATACCCTGCAGGCGTTACCAGACCAAAAGTGACAAGCTCAGACCCGGCATCGGGTCTGACAACGTTTTCTATGCTAGAAGTACGAATTAGGCCTCAAACAATCTTTAGCAATGAGTTTCAGGTGGGTCTGGGAAAGCGGTAGAACGTGTTTTTTTATACAAATTTAGTTCACGAAATTTCTGTGAAGATGGTGCGCGTGTCGGGCTTGTATAAAATATTTGTAATCCATACGACTTATACAGACCCGCTATACACTATATACCTTCACAGACCCGAAACTTGGCAACACTGTTTGGGTCTGTCAAGATACATACCGGGTCTGTAAATGTAATATGGCTATCAGATATTATATATACTCACGACACCTACACAATCTTTGTTATTTTAGACTAAAGAATTTTTTTTTTCGATCTGTTTTCCTTTTTTAGGGTGGATATGACCTCCAAAAAAACTCTTATAACGTCACTCATGTGTTTGTACGATAGAAATTGTAGCCAATCGGCTTAAAATATAAAGTTCAAATTTGACATGCTTATTCAACTCTTTGTCCCACATATAGGAAGAATACTAAGAGTTCAATACATCCCGAGATAAATATAAACAATTATGTATTTAATAAAAAAAAATATATATAAATTTTTTAAATTATGAATGGCATATCAAATGAAACCTTTTAATTTTTGGATCAATAAGCAAAGTTTTATTTTTGAAAAATCTTTTTTTTTTATGGGATATTTGCCAAAAATATATCAAGAAATGTTTGTCCCCCACTTTATCCCTCAGAGCGGTTGATCTAAAATTCTGTAAAAATTCTGCAAAAATGTGCTAAAAATCTGTAAATATTATAGGTAATTTACATTAATGTGCACCGGGAACGTATGAGAGGATTTTTTGACTAGATTGCGTTTTTGAAAATTATTGCAGTATTTGTGTTTTTGACAAAATTAATTATTATTTTTTAATTCGTGGCTAAATTATGGATAATAATGTATGAATTGTTTGTATTTATGGCTAAGATAGTGTGCCTTTTTTTTAAACTAAAAATATAAAAAAAAAATATATACGTTAATTACACTATTATACTATTATACGTTGTGATTCAACCTTTTATTTTTAAGGTATCAAAGAGGAATAAATCTTTTTAGGGTTTTGTAGGTATGATCAAAAAACCCTTATACCGTCATTTTGTCGTCTGTCTGTCTGTCTGTCTGTCTGTCTGTCTGTCTGTCTGTCTGTGTGTCTGTCTGTTCGGTAAAAATTGTAGCCAAACGGCTAAACCTAGAGAGTTGAAATTTGGCATGCTTATACAACTCTTTGACCCGCATATAGGAAAAATACTAAAACATCTAAAAAACATATCGCCCTAAAAATATAAACAAATATGTGCTCATCAAAAAAAAAAATATTTTTTTAAAATTCTGAGTAGGGTATCAAATGAAAGCCCTTAGTACGTGGATTAACGATCAAAATTTTATTTTTGCAAAATAAATTATTTTGATGCAATTTTTGCCAAAATTGTGCAAAAAAAATTTTGTCCCACACCCTGTAGCCCAGATGGTTTAAACTAAAAATCTGAAAAAATTCTAAGTAATGTACATTGGTGTGAACCGGAATAGTACAACAGGAATTTTTGATCAGATTATGTTTTCGGAAAATAACGCATTTTTTGTGTTTTTAACTAAAATATGTTAAATATTTAATTCACTATGTAACACTTCAGATAAGAAACTCTGGTAGCTCAGATGGTTTCGTAATGTACTTTGTAATTTGCAGTGCGAACGTTGCAGAGTTCGAATCCTGTTTATTTTATTTTTTTTTGTTTTTTTTTTTTGCATTTCTATTTTGTTTGAATTATATTGTCAAAATTCTAGTTATATTTTGGTAAATGTATTTATTTTTTAAAAGCGTAAATAAAATAACCAGTGGGAAGTGTTGAAATTATAATTTAATTCTGTTCGACGAAATCAGAGGGCGGGACTTATGATATAAGCAACCAATGGAAGCCATAGGCGCAATTTTAAAAATCTTGCTGAACCTTGCTGTATAAATAAAATACTGTACATATTCAGAAACTTAAATAATGGTATTAGGCATTCGAATTAAAATTCATAAAAAAATATTTTGACATAAAATTTGTTTTGGCATCCTAAATAATCATCATTCAGTTACTAAATACCTGCAAAACCCAGAAATGTGTGAAGATTCACACTTCACATAAATTTTTTAGTAATGAAATACTTATAAAACAAATAACACATTTTTAATAGTGAGAAATACGTTTCTGAAATTGAGAAAAATTATGCCATTTATAAATACTGATAAATATAAATAAATGAAGCCTTATATAATATATTTCTTATTAATCTAATGAAGGTTCTAAGGATTTTATCGGGACTATAGCTATAGCCATATTTCCTCGTAGAAAGTTTTTTGAAATAAACAAAAAACATTTATAGTAGTGAAATATTTACAAATAAAATAGCACTTTCTTAATAGTGATAAACAGTGCCGTAACTACCTTTTTTCTGGCCCTGGGTAAGATTTTATAGTTGGGCCCCTTCACATATTTTGGGACCCCTAATATATTTTGGGCCCCCTAACTTATTTTGAGCCCCCTAACATATTTTGGCCACCCACGCGCATCTTTACGAACTTGGGCCGCTCTCATTAACAGTTCAACTCGCTGACTGATAAACCATTAATACAATTCTTTCATTTATATGTAAATTGTTAAGATTAAACTTTTGCATCTGTGGGTCTTACGTATTCAACTTTTCATCATTGCTGGGTGTTATATATTTATTTTATTACATTACCGTTTTAGAACAATATTATTTCTGTGATCTGTTTTGTAACGGACAGTGAAAAAAATATTTTATATCACTACAAACAAAATATTTTTCCTGTGAATATATATTTTCATTCAGGAATGTTATTCCGTAATTATTCAATAACAAATGTAATCCGTTTTTCGAAAATATTATGTTAATTTTAATTTTATGGCAGACCATTTTAGGAACCCTATTTTATCAGGGCCCCTGACCCGTGTAATTATTTAAGAACTTTCTTTTGATATCACAATAATTTTTTCTTTAAATAATTACACTTTTCAACGACACAAAAAATCGATATTTTCGAAAAACTTGTCAGATAAAAAATTCCTGTTGAACTAATCCTAGGGCTCTCAGATTGTCGACAGAGCAAACCGGGACGGAGTGACAGGGTGAGGGGGGCTTGATGCTGTATGCGAAATTTTTTAACTAATCGGGAGGAATTAATTAGATTTTATATTACAATTATTATTGTTTTATTTATAACACGAACATTAAAATTACGAATAATTAACAGAAATAAAAATAAATTCCTATACAATTACAATAAATAATTAAGAAATTATTACAATAAATCAGCGCTTTTTATTTAAAAAAATGATATCCAGATCATAACTTATATGAAATTTAAAGTATTTAGATTACAAGTTCACAGCAAATTCTTGTTCAATAGTTGATATAATAATTTTCAAATTAATTTTAATACTTTTAAATACCCGTCGAAAATAGGTGTCTGTATGTCGTTCCGGCGAGTTCTATGACAAAAAAGCACTGCAATAAATTATTTGCAAATAAAATCCATACAAAAGCATTTTATAAATACTTTTGGTTGAATTTAGCTCTTTTTAACAATTCACCTTCTTTTAAAACGTCATTACAACTAAATTCAAAATTTACCACGCACTGTAGAATAGCCTCTACCAGTGGCGCACCCAGGGGAGCCCCCCCCCAAGAAGGAAGGAAATAAAAATAAAAACACACAAACGCAATAGAAAATTTTTAAACAGAGATGAGGATCTTTTTTTCCGGTCGTCACTTGTATTTTACAAGTGAGAACCCTTTTTTTAGGTCATCACTTTATATTTCCGAAGCGAGGACCTTTTGTTTTAGGTCATCACTTGTATTTTAGAAGTGAGGACCTTTTTTGTTTTAGATCATCACTTTGTATTTCCGAACTTTTTTGGTTTAGATCATCACTTGAAATTTAGAACCTTATTCATAATTTAAGTAATATTTGGTTGAATTAATAATTCTCATTTATTTCAATATTCTTATTGTTGAAGTAATTTAATGTTTGTTGTACATTTTTCCATTCTGGTTTTTCTTTTAAAACCATCCATGAAAATATTGAAAAATGTTCAAGAGGTTTTATCCACTTATTTAAATATACAATAAATGTTTCATAGAAATTAGTAACTTCCATTTTAAAATTATTAATTTCATTTTTAGTATTCTTCCCCAGATTCTTCACGTTCTTTCAAAATTGTTTGTACATGTTTTGGTAAAAACACTGTCTGTATCTTTCTTCAAACATAGCTGCTGTATCTTTTAATACACCGAAAACTTCCATTATAGATTTGTTTTTTCCCTCAATTTGTAATATTTTCAAATTGACCGATTCGGCCTGGCTATGGACGAACCAGAAGTATGCCTCACTTAATGGGTCATTAAAAAACCGGGACAAATAGGCGTCCCGAGAGACTGTCTCGAGACACCGGGACATAGACCTCAAAACCGGGACAATCCCGGATTTCCGGGACCAACAATGTACATAATGGAGATTTTTTCAGATTTTTAGATCAACCTCTCTAGGAGATAAGGTGTGAAACTAACGCTTTTTGGCGAAAATCTTTTAAATGATTTTACAAAAATAAAATGTGTTTGTTTATTCACGGATTAAAAGGTTAAAGCGTAAAATATAGTAAAAAATCTTTAAGTAATAGTTATTTATTTTCAAAAGCTCCAAAGACACCCAACTCGGCATACGTTACCATTTAAAAAATCAAAGTTGTCCTTGATATCCAGTATTTCCGGTTTGTTCCGGAAAATTTCAATACTATAATTCGATTCTTTGGGCAGACTCGGGTTACCATAATTTTTTTCCCAAATTACTAAGACATCGTCTTTAAATAAAAAAGACGGTTGGTCAATGGTAAATTTAAATATGAAATGTACAATGTAAAATTCCTTAATGTAACAGGGTGCTAATAACCTATACTTTATCTCAGAAAGACTGATAGTAATAAAATTTATTATTTGTAAAAAGTTATTGTATTATCACACAGAAGCGGCAAAACAAAAGCGACAAAATATGAAAAGTTCGAAACGAAATATTGTTAAAAACCACCGAGTGTGCCGCACATATTATATGGGAATACGAACTAGGGTTAAACACAATAGATCATAAAAATTTTAGCCTAAAATTTTAAGGAAAAATATGGTCACAGGGGTGTGTTTAATGATATGATTAATATGGTCACAGGCGTGCGTTTAATAAAATGATAAATAGTAATATAGAAATACACAAAACCAATTTAAACGTGTTTAAAATGTGCACGCCACTGGTAACTGCCTGACAAAATGATTTATTACTATTAGTCTTTCTGAGGTAGAGTATAGATGTTGGAGCACCCATAAATAAAATTATTATTATACATATATAAAAAAAAACGACCATGACACGCTCTGTGTTGGTCGTACAGTAAAATGTTTTGAATCATTGTTTTATTATACTATAATTTTTATGGCGTACATAGAAAAACGTATCAAGAAATAGAAAAATTAGATTCACTTTAATTCTTGAAAAATAGTTTCGAAGTTCAAGTTAAATAATTTTAAAAATTCGTAAGTGAAAAGAATCATAGGAAGTACAAAGACAGTTCTGAGGATGTAGCGGAATGCAAGTAAAAAAATTATTTTATTATTACCACTGCAACCGATCAAAAATGAAATTTTTGAGCCTCATATAAACTTTTAAATACTATTGATTGTTATTGACATTCATTGAATGTCAATAGTAAACATTAGATTAACCGAGAAACCTTATAAATGAACTATTAATCCTAAAATAAAAATTATGTCATATTGAAATATACGTAAATTTTATTACTATCGCTAGACAATCGTCAAATGCAGGTCAACATGAGGATATTTGTTTACAGAAACGATGTAAGTACCGACAACACTGTACGGGATTGCGTACGTCGTCAGCATATACAAATTATACACAAATGACCTGATTACGACGTAAACATGTATGGGGTTTAATACCGGTTATCAAATATAGCAAAAAAATTTTTTTCGTAATTCGTTACCCCTTGAAGGTTGCTCCAGGAGTGCAAAGTGCGCTCTTTCTATTTTTGATACATATACTCCTGAAATCCTATTAGATTCGTTGGGTCTGTGGTTGTCTGTTGCATGTACATGGCTTGACAACGTCGGTCAGATAAATATATATATATATATATATATAATCTTATACTAACATTTTCCAAAGGACACGCAACAACATACAGTGGGTGGCCAAATTATTAGGGACAGTGCAGATTTTCTGTAATATTCAAATGAATTTAATGAGGAAATAAGTGGCTTTGAGTCTCGTATTTATTTTTATTCATTAGAGTGCTTTATTTAGAATATAAAACGACATAATTGCTTATTCATAATCATTTATTTTTGTATAAAAAGTGTTAATTTAACAAATTAAGTAAAATCTTAATATTTAGTAATGCCAAACTTTGCTGCGATTGCGGCTTCCAGGCGTTTGGGCATGCTTTCTATGCAGACTTTTGCGTTGTGGCGGAGATTGGGGTTGTGATGCCACTCTGATAAGGGTTTCTATAAATTACCGCTTGGTGGTGATGATTTCTTTGGCGATCTCCCGCTTTTTAAAATAATAATGATACCAGCAAGAATATAAAAGAAAAATGATTTAAAAACAATTTATTATCTCACAAAATGCATTTAAAGTTGAAAATTGGGGGGGGGGTGTCCCTAATAATTTGGCCACCCACTGTATATGCCAAAATAGAAAAAATATCGCAAAAATATGAAAAATTAGGTTAGGTTAAAAAATTTATTAAGTCCTATCAAAAAATGTTTCAAATAAAAGTTGTTAATTATTACTTTTATAGTAATTTTTATAGAATAGATGTTTTAGAAAATTTTCTCTGTTGTGAAATATTCGCAAAAATCTTAAAACCGACACGAGTAAACTTACATTTATAGTTGACCGATTTGTACCAAAAGCTGAACAACTGGTGCCATTGATGCCAAAAACTTAAATATGAAGTTTCATAAAAATCCGTTTGGCCAAAATTGCTCTACACATCTCCATGGACCGACAGACACACAGACCAACAGACATCATGCTAAAAGTAGTCAATATCGGTATGATCAAGTATATATGTTGGAAGTCGGTAAAAAAAAAAAAAAAAAAAATGTAATTTTGATTAAATTGTAATTTTTAATTGTTATTTTAAAAAAATATTAAAATTGTTGGTCAAAATCAAACGAATTATTTTAGTGAGGCATAAATACCAACATATGGGGCAAAAATCCCACCGATATGGGATATATGACCAATTACAGTACTATTTTAAATCATTAATTTTATATATTTAGAATAATTATATGTGTTTTAATCCTATTTTATTGTGTAGTAAGATTATCTAAGAATTATAGCAAAACAAATAAAGATAAAGTTTAATAATTAAGATTAATGCAACACGATTGTTTTTCTATAACTGGGGCATCTATCCCACCTTTACCGTATGTGAATAACGGAACAGGCGCGTACCATTGACAGGTCTAGATCGAGGCTAAGTACATTTTGACAATGTTGTCTAAAAAATAAATCTTTCGTACGTACCTACAAACGAATTAACATTTCAAAGGGTTCCTACCAGGTTAAAATAACAGGTTACTACCCCACCCTTTCAAAACAAATAATCTTGGCGCCTCCCTTCCTTATTTTATAAAGTAATACAGACACATTTTTAAATGGTAAAAAATATATTACTATTACAAGAAATACGCGTAGCAGAAAATAATAAGGTTTTTAAGCTTCGCGCACTAATCCTCGACGCGCCTCCCAGTTTGGAAATCGTTGGACAAAACAGAATTACTTCAACATGTTTTTATATTTTTTATGATAATACACTTACCGAGTTTAGTGAGAAGGATGAAGCTGCAACATGTGATGAGAGGTTGGGTTCCGTTGTACTTAATTTTAAGCGCAAATCGGAGTCGATAGTTAATTTATTGTGAAATTTGTTTTTTATGGTCACCATGGAAGAAAATCCGGTTTCGCAGAGATAGGTTGTTGAAAAGGGCATAAAAAACAACAGTGCTTTTCTGGCCAATTCGGTATATTCGGTTTTAGCCTTAAGCCAAAACTCATCAAGTTTTGATTCACTAAATTCAATTTTCAAACCTCCATCGCAAGGTTGTATCAACGACACTTTATCTGGAATATTTTCAATAATAAATGGGTTCCTTATCCATAGTATTTCTGAATAGTCTTCTTGGAAATATTTTTTAAAAGCTTGTGAAAGCATTTGCAATAGGTTTGATGTTATTAATGAACTCAAATTTAACTTTAATTTCGTGCTCCAACACAAAACTTAACTCGTATAAATGGTTTATGGTCGTTTCTGCTTGCGTACCACCACTAGATGCTTCGCGTACCACTAGTGGTACGCGTACCATAGTTAGAGAAACGCTGATTTAGAATAAAGAAACGATTATTTTGTTTTCTACTTGAAACTGAAATAACACACTTATAATTTCCTTTACAGAAAAAATGTACATTACAGAACCGGTACGAAGTACAGATAATCCACGTTGTACAAGGTGTCTCAAAAGAAATTTTATATTTAGTGGATCGATTAAAAAAAAGTAAGCCGTATATAGAAAAAATGTTTATTAATTATTAAAATACACTTTTTGGGGATTTATTTCTTAAAAATAATATCGTCTAAATGTAGACCCTCGCGTTCTCGGCACTCATTTAATCGAACAGTAAAATTACTTATGACGTCTCGGCAGGTGGACTCAGGGATGGCTGCCATTTCGTGACGGATATTTTCTTTCAAATGCGCTAGTGAAGTCGGTTTATTGGCGTAAACTTTAGATTTAAGATAACCCCATAGGAAAAAGTCCATAGGGGTTAAATCTGGACTGCTTGGAGGCCAATTTATGTCACCTCTCCGGGAGATCAATTTGCCTGAAAAAATTTCACGAACACGTGGCAGAGACATATTGGACGTGTGTGAAGTTGCTCCGTCCTGTTGGAACCATGTTCTTTGGTTATAGCCAGGAAAGTTTTGCAGTTCAGGTACCAAGAAGTTGTCTAACATCTCCACATAACGCTCTGAATTCACTGTAACTGCACGCCCCCTTTCGTCTTCAAAAAAGTAAGGGCCGATAATTCCTCGCGCCGACATCGCAGCCCATACGGTCACTTTAGGCGAATGTAGGGGTTTCTGATGTTTGCGTTTCGGATTCGTTGCACTCCAGTAGCGGCAGTTCTGCTTATTTACGTGGCCATTAAGATGAAAATGAGCTTCATCCGAAAACAAAATGTTGGTAAACGTTTAAAATCGCTGAATCACCTGATTTACGAAATTAAGCCTCTGACTGGCATCTTGGGGCTTTAATTCTTGCACCAATTGAATTTTGTAGGAGTGCAGCCTTAGGTCTTTGTGCATAATGCGATGTAATGATGATCTATGCACATTTAAAGCACTTGCGCGCTTCCGAATTGAAAGGTTCGGGTCGTCACGAACAGACTGATTAACATTCTCCACGTTTTCTACCGTTCTTGATGACCTAGGTTGCCCGGATTTTGATTTATCCAGCGTTGTACCAGTCTCTTCAAACTTTTTAACCCAATGTCGAATGAAAGGAATGCTTGGCGCATCATTTAAGTGGCGAAAACCTCGAATACTGCAGAATTTTCTACGCGCTACAGTCGCCGAATCAACGTTTTTGTAAAACTCTCGCACGCATAACGCGCGGTCTGCTCCCGAGAAACGCTCCATAGCGACTGCATTCCCAAGAGCCAGGCTACCGATTGACACAACCCCCGCGCCCCTCAGATACGTTGCGTTCACGCAGTAAGTTAAATAAATATAAAATTTCTTTTGAGACACCTTGTATTTAAAATAAAATCCTAAAAAATATGAACCATGTTTATTATTCTCAATTAATCTATCGTGACCTTCGTGCACCTATCCCTCGATTTACACGGAAGATAGGTTCCTCAGTAAACCGTGTAAAATGAATTCGTGGATTTTGATATGTAAAACCGTGTAAATCGAAAAATAACTAAAATGCGCATAATTCAGTCATTCATTGCAATATAAGATCCTTTAAAAAATTAACAAAAAATTTAATTACTGTCATCTTTTTTTTTTTTTTTTCATAGAGTATTAATCTTTTCTTCCTGATTGGTATGATTTCACTTTCATCACTCGATAGTACTTGATGGGATTCTGGTACGATGGTTGATGAATTCGGGACAATTTCAGATCGGCGAGACTGGGCTTGGTACTGAAATCCGTAATTAACAATTGTGTTTGATTTTTGGTTAAATCTTATAGACCTCCTGGCTCCTCATATTGGGTTAAACATTCGTTAATATCTCGCTAGAATCGGAGAGCTCGTTCAACAATCGGGTCATTTTGTAGAAAATGATTACCCAATTTTCACCCTAATTTAAGTCCTACACGTATAACTTTTGCAGTGAACGCAACTGGGCCAGGCTCCATTTTTGGAGCACATGAACAGAAAGTTTTATTTTGCATGCAAAATGGGGAATCCCCATTTTAGATTTGATGCCAGTGTACAGAAAAGAATGGAATTAAAAAATGTAGAAATAAGTATGCAGCCAAAATATTCACTTGTACCAATTATTTAAAAACGTTATTTTAAAAACCGTGTAAAAGTGAAATCGTGTAAAAAAAGTACCGTGTGTATCGGGGGACAGGTGTAGTTACCGTAAAAATCGAATCTCGGTATCGAACTGTAAAATGTAATAAATTGAAACCGTAATAACTATAGACCCATTTCAAAATTATGTGTTATTCCAAAACTATTTGAAACTATTGTTTACGATGAACTATATGCAACAATTAAACAGTCGATTATACCTCAGCAACATGGCTTTGTTAAGAATCGTTCAGTTGACTCTAACTTATTACCTTATATTTCTGACATACTTGAATCTATGGATGCCCTACTACAAGTGGATGCTATTTATACCGATTTCTGTAAGGTATTCGATAAGATTTCTCACCACATTTTAATAAATAAACTCCATGATATAGGTATACATGGTACACTTCTTCGCTGGATTATATCCTATATAAAGAATAGATCTCAAGCAGTCTCCATAAATGGATTTTTATCTAGATTCTTCCTAACAACATCAGGACTACCACAAGGATCCCACCTAGGACCCTTGCTGTTCCTAATATATATCAATGATATAACAAAATGTTTCAAAAATAGTAAATTTCTTCTATTTGCAGATGATATGAAAATATTTAGAAATATTAAAACCATTGAAGATTGTCTATTACTGCAAGCCGACCTTGACCGTTTCCAGGAATATTGTACAATAAATAAACATTTTTTAAACTATTCTAAATGCAATCACATATCGTTTAGTCGAAATAAGACTATAATAAATTTTGATTATAACTTTGATTTAAATATCTTAACTGAAGTAACGGAAATCAAAGATCTAGGTATATTACTAGATAATAAACTTTCATTTAATGCACATATTGATAGTATTTGCAAGAAAGCTTTCAAGACATTAGGATTTATTATACGAACTTGCAAATATTTTCGGGATACTAAACCACTTATTGCTCTTTACAATGCCTATGTGTTAAGTCAACTGAGCTATTGTAGTTCAATTTGGAATCCCCAATATAAAAAACATACAAAACGAATAGAGAAAATTCAAAAAAGGTTTTTTAGGCATCTGTCAATTAGGAGTCCAATCAGTGGTAACTCGTATTTTACTACCTGTTATTAGTTTAGAATATTAAGCCTAGAAGACCGGAGAACTATTGCAGACTTAGTAACACTGCATAAAATATTAAACAGTACCACAGATTCACCTAATCTTCTAGAAAGGATATGCATTACTGTGCCCAATAAGAACCTGCGAAATCATAAATTACTACACCAGAACTTTGCTCGAACTAATTCTATGATGAACTCACCAATCAACCGTTTGATTGTCTCATACAACACGGCTGAATCCATTCTTGATCTCGATATATTCCACAATAATGTAAAATTTTTCAAATCTCACTTACATAAGCACTTCTTAAACAAGTACCTTTAAATAATTTATATCACATATATATTTTCTTTTTTTTTTTCTTTCCTTCTCTTTTTCTTGTATATAAATATTCAAAGTAATTTATATATATTATTATTATTGTTATTACTTAATATGTTAAATCTGTAACATGCACAAATTATTATGTACAATAGATATGTTTTAATGTCATGTATTTTTTTATAATTAATTTGTAGTTGTTATTTTTGGGTTCGTCCCGTAAACAACTCAAACTCAAATAAATAAAAATAAAAAATAAATAAATAAAAATAAGTAATAACGGGATATCCCTGTTTAGCAGTGTTACAGAACTATCTTTAATAAAATTTTATTTGAAATAAAACTCCATCTCAACTTTGATCTTAAATTTAAAATTTTCCTCAACATAAGATCTTTTAAGAACATTATTAATTGTTTAAGAGCAGAGTAGCTACCTGATAAGGTGACCTAGTTCCTTCGTAAACACTGGTTTTCTAATTTACATATAAGGGGATGTAAATTCTTCTATATAAAATTTTAAACGTTACATGATAAAAAATTTTATTATAAAAGTTAAAGGTATTTTTATAGGCCATAATTTTTAAAGCGAAATTAAAAATTGTAATTTTCGATACCTAGTTCAATATATCTTCTTGGGATACTTATAAATATTCAAGTGATACTGCAAGTTTTTTAAAGAAAACAATGGAAATAAAAATGTAGTCTTTCATCACGATATACGAGAGACGGAGATATATTCTGAGAAATGCGTTCGTGCGAACTTCATAGAGTGTGCATACACAAATATAGATCGTAAAGCTTACTGTAGTAACGTATAATTCAACATATATATTGTGACAGGGTATGAATCCTGCACGTGAAATTAGTAGTGAGGATTCTAAGCAATGACGAAATACATTCTTTTTCAAACATAAATTTACAGACAAGTGCATAAACACATGTTATTGTATATTTATTTGGCGGGAGAAATTCTCTCTAAGTTTTATCTAACACAAAGAACAACTAAAATTAGAGTCAATGGAATCAAATTCCTTTTTCCCTACATCTAATGCACCCTAAGGAACAATTCTAGGCCCCTTTCTGTTCCTCCTACTCATTAAGGATTTACCTGTGGATGTAGGAACCAGTGAGTCACTTTTTTATGTGGACGATCTTAAGCTGTTACGTGTAATCAACAAGTCGGAGGACTGCCTGTTTTTGCAGAAAGACTTAAATAGTGTAGCGAACTGCTGCGACAAAAAGAACTTAAATTGAACATCAACAAATTCAAAGTAATATCCTTTACACGTAATATAATCAATGTAATCTACACGATTAATATTGACAATATAGTACTGCTTAGAGATAGTAAAGTGAAAGACTTAGGTGTACAATTTAGACACGATTTTAATTTTATTAATGGATTGCTGGTGGTGGGGGTTAGCGCGGGTAAATTGAATCTTACAGTCAATTGGAATGTGTTGAAAATATAACTTAGTAGAAACTAAAAGTAGAAACTCTTTTTCGTAAATTTAATTTGATTTAGTTCATTTTCAATCTAGTCTTCAATGCTAAACATTAGTTTTGAAATATTTAATATAATTCAGGTAATTGCCATGAAATTTAATACGATGGCATTTTCGTTCAATTTCACTATATTATTTAATTGAATTCATAATATCTACCGTAAATCATGTTAGTATTTTAATAAATTTGTGTAATTTCATTATGTTCTCAATACCATATGCCTATGTTAATTATAATATTAAATTTAGGTTAGGTAAATAATAGTTCCGAATTTGGTTTTGTAAATAATACTGGTAAATATCTCATTTTAAATGGAATTAAACAATTCATCATCACAAATAAACGGAATGATTATACGTGAAAATATTTCCTCAGGCTGTAGTTGTACATATCGGTTAGAATCAAGTGTTCATACCTGCGTAAAATACGGTTCAGTTTCGGTTAACGGTTTTCTTAATCTCTGCTTCCCGCTTTGTTGTTCCGGATCAAATTTAAAAAAAATTGCACACGTATGTGTGTAGTAAATAACACTGAGGATGACTGGATAGATCAGCTGAAACGTTGTATGATTAATGACAATTAATGACGAGTAAAAAAAGACCTTTTATTTATCCAACATCTATCCAGCAATTATTACTTTCTTTTTAATTCCTACTTGACAGATAGAAACTTTTCAGTGAAATACAATGACGCCCTTTCATCCCCATTTACTATCACATAACATCTGGTGTTCCCCAAGGTAGGGTACTTGGGCCATTTCTTTATCTACTTTATACTGCAGATATACTTGAGACAGACGACACTATGCTGGATGCATTTGCTGATGACGTTGTTATACTATCAACAAATGATAATCCTAACGAAGCTTCTGCAATTCTTCAAAGACATTTAAATCTTATAAACGATTGATACTATAAATGGAGAACTAAAGTAAATCAGTCTAAATCTGTCCAAGTCACGTTTACAACCAGACTCAGAACTTGATAATACACAAAAACTGAAGTAAAATACCTTAGATTGCATTTGCACTAACGATTGACTTGGAGTAAACATATATAAGCCAAACGTAAGCAGTTTGACCTAAAATTTCGCCAAATGTACTGGCTTCTTGGTAGAAAATTAAAATTATCAGTTTCGAATAAAATTTTGCCTTATAAGACCATACTCAAGCCCATATGGTCGTATGGATTTCAATTATGGGGATGTGCCAAGCCGACTAAATTAAAAATAACCCAACGATTCCAATCAAAAGCGCTTCAAGCTTTAGTGAATGCACCTTGGTACGTCTCAAATAGAATGATCAATGAAGACCTCAAAATACCTTTCATCACGGAAGAAATTCATACAGTTGCCAACAAATACAATGACCGACTCATTGGACATGAAAATGAACTTGTGGGAAATTTAATAAATGACCTCGACAACAAAAAGTTTAAGAGACTTTGGCCAAAGGACCTACCGCAACACTGAAGACAGAGATATATAAGGAGAAACGTCTCTGGATGTCTCCCTTACATGCCGACTACTTAATACTAATGATAATGTACTTAATAGTAACAAATCGTAAAAAATCGTAACTTAATAGTAACATACATTAGTAACAGATCCCAGGCTGTCTGTATCAATGGATTCACATCCAGTTTTGTAGAGCTCACTTCAGGTTTGGCACAAGGGTCCCACCTTGGGCCGCTATTTTTCTTATTATTTATCAACGATGTATCATCAATATTCAAAGATGTTCAGTTCCATCTCTTCGCCGACGATTTGAGGATCTACAGAAACATTCCCTGTCTATCAGATGCCGATGTCCTGCAGGCGGAATTATCTAAATTTGCTACATATTGCTAGGAAAATAAACTTTTTATCAATTGTGATAAATGTCACGTCATTTCATTTTCGCGTAACAGATACATTTTGAATTATGATTACAATATTGATAATAGTGTTCTCTCAAGAGTAACCGAAATTAAAGATTTAGGTGTCATTTTCGATTGTGTAACAATTTTTATTGTATAGTTTCTTCTGTTAAGATAGTTCTGTTTATAAAGGAAAAATATTTTAAGTTTTTTAGTACCAGTTTTAATCCAGAAAGACCCCCTATAAAAGAAAATTTTAAGATATCATGCCTATATTTGATCCTAGTTCTACTCTATTGTACCAAATTTAGTTAAAATACGTTCAGCCGTTCTTAAAAACAGATATAACCTCCAATTTTATTAATTACTATATTATTATAGCAATTTGTTTTTTTGTTATATTTATATTTATTTATTTATTATTATATTTTTATTCGATTTTATTGTTATTTATTAACTATAATACAAATATAACACACCTCCTTAAATTTTAAATCAGTATAAAATTTTCTTAGGTTTTTATTTATAATTTATTCAGTAGAACTATCTTGAAATAAATATCTATTATGGAAATATTCAATAAAAATAATTAAAAACGTGCAACATCTATATTAATTTTGTGTGCTAGTTTGAACTACACATACGTGTGACGTATTTCCTCTCACGCTCTGATTGGTGAGAAGTTACGAAACAATCTTTACTTTAATAATCTTGAGCAAGATCTACCAATCTGACACATGCGCGTTGTTAGTTTCGTTGAATTTGATTAATAAAGTGAGTTCTCCCATTTAAATTTATTACACTTTAATTAAAATCTTGTCATCCAAACAAATTTAGCAATCGTGGTGAAAAAAATATCTAACTCAACTCAAGTCGTGCATGCGTATTAAATCTATTCATGAACTTATTCCATAATAGTTGATACCTTGATAGAAACTTCTTCCATGAACAAATCTATTATATATCCCATAAATACATTACATTGTATCCATCTTAAGATCAACTTTAAATAAATATCCGGTAAAGAGAAGAGGATAAATTAACAATTAAAACTTTTAATTAAATTTAAATATAAGACAGAAAGGAATTAAACTTACATTTAAATGTGAGGATAACCACCCAGCAAACATTTTTATACGGGCCAGTACTGGTAAAGCACATACTCCCCGGCATTGAAAGTAATGGGCCAGTACCCCGGTGTCCCCGGGGCCGTTACTGGCCCATTGATGTATCAGTTGCTGGCCCAGCAACGGTAAAGTGCAAAATAATCGCATTAGTTGCAAGATTTATTTCTGATGGTTTTAAGTAAAAAGTATGAGTGAAGAAGAGTGCTTATAAAATGCTGGTAAAGTACTTCGTATAGGCGGAATGCGAAAAACAAATGTGAAGTACATTATTAATACTGGCGTTGCACTTACTTTTGGTGCCAGTAATTTACCAGCATAAAAGCAGTTTGCCAGCATTCGGCCGTTAGTTGAATGTTTGCTAGGCATTGTTCACTTTAAGGATGTAACATTATTGAAACTTTAAATTACAACATTTTATTTGTTAAGCAATTAAAATTCTTATTTATAAATATTATAACGTTGTCGGCTACACGTTAAAATCACGTGATGACTTACCATGCTAACTTACGGTAATTTTTAAGGTAATCCGTAATCCAAATGACGGAGTACGTCTTTTGGACGGTAAACTCTTACAAACAGTACAATGGTAAATTGTTTTTAATAGACCAGTATTTTAATATATAAAATATCATTTCTATCTTAAAGTTTAAGATATGGGTCGGCAACCTTACTGCGGGTCAAAATCAACCAAAATATTGCTATTAAGAAGACGTTTCGGGTCAGTGGATATTTTCATTATAAAACAGTCTTGTAGTGAATTATAAGAAATTTTATTAAGAAAATAATAACAATATGCTTTTAAACTTCAAACATAAAAAAAAATATAATTCTAATTATTATAAAAACAAGTATAATTGTCAAGTTTTAATTCATTAATTTATGAACTTTATTTATAAACGTTCTCGTCGTTATCAATGGCTCCCCTGATGCTGAATTTGTGACGTCAATTTAGCCTGGTCTGGTTTATACTTTAAGACGAATACAAGCGTCTGAATTTTCGGTATTTAAGCTGCTCCTGTTCTTATTTAAAATAAATTTTATGTGTGAAAATATTTGCTCACATTTATATGTAGAACCGAATATGGACAAAATGGCAAAGCCAATTTTTTCAAAGATGAAAACTTCGGAATTGATACCCAGCACGTTGATATCATGAGAAGATGATTATCTTCCGTTTTTTTCTAAATCCTTCCGCAATGTCTTGAATTTATCTGTCCACAACGTTGAACTTTTAAAATCAATCATTTCTAAACTGGAAATTTTAAGATATTTAAATACTGCAAATCTAAAATAGTTTCTTCTATTTCGTCAGGCTTTATTATAAAAGTTTCATGTTTATGTTCTATAATTTATTTTTACATATTTTACTTTCTTTGCGGAACTCATGTGGGTCACTTGAAATTATCAAATGGGTCACTTGGTGACCCGCGGGTCATAGGTTGCCGGCGCCTGGTTTAAGACTTACATATATAATAATCATGCACTAAGGAAAGAGGTAAACGTGAAAACTAAGTGACGTTATGCAAAAACTATTTTTCATGTAACGATAAATTTACTACAACTTTGATTTGACGTAATTTTTGTCGTTGTACGATAGTTATTAATACTGTTTGCAAAAACTCTTTATTATTAGTAACTGACTGAAATTAACAATATTAAATGATTAGTTTATATTTATTAGTTGTTTATTTATTTTCAATCGGTTTCGTTATATGTATCATACATAGAAAATAATGAACAAAATATTAGTGGCAAATATTTTGTAACGAATATGAGGGCAAAATATATTTCATTAATTTATGCTGTTTATTCAGTACATTTTAGCGAAATATTATGTTTTAATAGTTGTGAATATTATGTTAAATACAGATTGTGTCAAACACATTGAATCTTCTCATTTTAAATTCACAATAACAGTTACATGAATTAATTCACATTTCAAAATGTTTAGGGAAATAAATTCGACTCTTGTCTCACAATATTTATTCATGTATGTTAACGTTAGGTAAAATAACAAAAACATTTGTTTAAATAAATCACCCATCCGCATATAAGATGGTTTATTATTCGTCTTCACTCATACAATCAGCTTACCAAATAAAGAGTGCATAATCTATCAGATATTGTATTCTAACTTATACTGTAGATCAGGCATTTGCAACCTACGGCCTGCGGGCCGGATCCGTCCCGTTGCCTCATTTTATCCGGCCCGCGATAACTATCCAAAATCCCATTGCATCTGGCCCGCGAGTATATCTTTGTTTTCAAAGATCAAATGCGGTTAAACGGTTGATATGGAACAAGCGCCACTTTCTCTGCAAATGGAACTATTTGAGCTAAAGGAGAACTCAGATTTGAAGTCAAAAATTAAGGACATTTCACTAACTGAGTTTTATAAGAAGAAATATTTTCTAGTTGACAATTCATAGCTTTTATTCAGAAGAGAATTACGCTCTTTGGAAGCAATTGCAATTGTGAGTAGTTATTTTCTAGGATGAAGTTCGTTAAATCAAAAACAAGGGCGCGAATAACGGATTCGCACCTAGAAAACACGTTGCGTATTGCTACATCAGTTGTTTCCCCGAACATTAACAAACTTGTGTGACAATATCCCAACCGTCCCATTAAAATTAAATAAACATTTGGTCCTTATTTAAAAGAATTTATGCATTAAAAAAGATTTTATATTTTTTTCTTGTGTTTTTTATGAATGTTATGAACTTATATATTTTTTAGTATAGTTTAGAATATAATTTAGAATGTTTTATTTTTTTATAATAAAAACAATTTTAGTGAAGTAATTTTAAAAAAACTGATGTTTCTTTAAAAAAAGATCCTTAAAAAGTTCTGTCCCGCGAATGGTATTTCAGAACTCTATCCGCCCCCCGTGGCTTTTGGAAGTTGCACATTCTTGCTTTAAATTTTGGAAGCGTAACAAGGACTCCCTACTAACACGGTCATCCTGCAAAAGACGTGTTTCCAACGCCACGATGTCTCCCAACCGGCGGTGGCCCTTTCGGCATATGTCACTTCAGCATTTGAGGAAAATCTGAAACAGATCTTCATAAGATGATCATTATGGTCCGGTTCAAAGTTGCAATCCTAAAACTTCAACATTACCTTCATACAATTCCATTCCAAGTTACGCTCATCTAATGTATCATTTTCATGCTGGTGTTGGAAGCGTGGAACAAGAAATTTAACCAATAGGATCGCTCTATTTTGAAAAAACCCGTACCATAGTGTTGCAGGCGCGGTGTTACAAGCGCGGTGTCGCAAATTCAGAAATTTCAACTCTAGCGCTGGCCGCACCGTCGAAACCATAGAAACAGATATATTTTTTCGGCATGGTGAAATCTGTAGCGATAAATTAATATTAATTTCCTAAAAAAAAAAAAAAAATTAAAAAACGTAAATTGATGTAGCGAAATAGCGACTTTTACAATGTTGTCGGCAGTCATAAAGTTTATTATTATGGATTCGGTTTCAAATATCTGGTCTGCAGAAATGTCATGCAGTGGGTATATTAATAATACACCCCAAGCAGGGGCCAACAGAATCTTCATTCTTAACTGTGATGTCATGTAAAAAAGATTGTGTATTAAATTTTTTTCTTGTAATTGAAGTAACTGTGTTTTTTGTGTCTCATTTCTTGCAACAAGTTAAAATAATCTCCCTGTTGCCTTCTGTTTCTATGTACATATGGGACGTACCCACCATCGCTTTTCTTCATATAGCATAATGCATAAAAAAGAGCGAGAGTCTCCTTCGATTTGACGACATATTTAATGAAATTGAATAACCGTTTACTCCAAACACTTGTATAAACTTTTAGGTTAGATTTGGGTTAGATACAAATTTTGTCAAAACCGAAAACGCGCACTTCTCACGCCTCCAACCCCACCATGAAATTCGAACTTGTAAATATAACACCACGCCTCTCACCCCTGTCGCGCCTTTGACACTACCATGAAAATGATGCATAATTCATACGCGCCCGCAGAAGTTTTTGAAAGGATGGTAAAATATGAAAGCATATTTTTGAAAATATTTTGTAATTTATTAAATAAACTTCCATAAATACTGAACACTATTTAAATAAAAATTGAATGCATCTGCAGTCATTGGCAAATTGGCATTAATACCTTTTTCTATCAAATCTATTATTAGTAACTTTTTCCCTGTACGTGCTTAAAACCGAATAAACATCCATCATAATAATTGATTCATCTCGTAATAATTAAAATAATAGTGTTTATAGGTCCGAACAAGACCCGATTTGACTGCATACTTTGTTTATGTAGTTAGCTGTCATGTGTTATCAGTATTTGGGCCCGCTTGTGGCGTTTATATCGGTATCTTCCACGTAGACAATGAGCACATCGCGTAATCATATCTTATATATTATATTACAGAAAAAATAAAATACCACTTCTATCTACGTTTAATTTTTATCTGTCATCAGGCTACGGGCCCGATGGGTGAAATTATTGTATTACCGGGACCAGACTTTCTCTTGACGCTGTGGGGGCATTTCTAGGATCGGTCAAAACGTCAAGGTTGGCTAAATGAATTTAAATAGTTTCATTGTACTTCATGGTACTTACTTTGAAAGGCCCTCCACATAGTGGATTCCAAGACTTGCGAGCTGTATCAAGTCTGGAAACCTAAAGGATCCGCCGGTCGGTTGCTTAGATTCTTTATGAGAGGAATAAGGGTGTTTGAATTGAAGTCTGCATTTTACTTAATCTACGTTTAATGTTTAGTTAGAATCGAAAGTTTATTAATTACATTAGAACTTACAATTTAATGCTGGCTATAAAATCCCATGGGAGACAGTCAAACACAAAACCTCACAATCACCGTATTCACCTCACAAGCCGCTAAACACCTCACAACACTCACGGTGTTTAACCCGTTAACGAGGTTCGTTTATTTCATTTAAAGTGTTATCAACACTTCCAGATTACTTCTGGTTTACCCACTACAAACTACCGGGTTTCTGTACCAAATATGCTCGGGAGGTTCGTCCGTACACGTTGCGGTTTGCTCATGACTCCTTTGTCTCTCACAAGATTTTTCCAATTCTTTTCTTAAACTTATAATCTGATCTCTGACCCCATTTTTTTATCCTTGTAAAAATAATCAGCTCTCCACATTAACAACAAAACCCTTTTATAAACTTATCTTGAAGACTCATATTTCTATGACCAATAATTTATAAACCCAAGTAATTAATTTTGACTCTAATTACTACGAGGTCCATATCGCTGAAAATATATGGTTGCCTATCATCATCTATGTAAACATTTGGCCATGCTATTTGATCTAAACAATAACGTTCTTTCAAACTAATCATATAATATACGTCTGTAATTCACTCCGTATCTTTTTAACACTTAACTAGAAAAATATGTGATAGCTCAACCAATCTTTTAGAATAGATTAGTTTTTATATTTGAATAATTTGAATACTTTTTAACTAATTGAATATTTTAAATAATAATGAAATTTTATATCTGAAATTACCACTCCCACAACGCCTCTGCCAAAGCTTTCCAAAGCTCGAGGTGTTCGGCTATTGCAAGGCTACATAATGCGAACTTGAAACGAGGAAATGCACTTAAATTATGTTTAACATTTGATATTATTATTATTTAAGCATAAGAGTTTGGAATAAAACACTTAAAAGTGAAGACTGCAGAAGAGGGCTAGTGACTTCTCTTGCCCCTTATTGCAGGCACCCATTATCTTGTTATATCTTTTTCGAATTCTTACTTAATCATTGGAACCATTTTATTCAAAATGAAACCATTTTCTTTCATACAATTTTTTGTTCATAAGCAGAACAACGCTCGTCAATTCTGATAATTTATAGATTTCCACTTGTGATAATTAAATATGCCATTTCAGCTAAACTTTATCTCGGTTTCTTATTATCGTTTCGGCAAAACAAACAAAATTACACAAAATGTGTTATTTGTAAAAAATATTTCATCCGAAAACGTCGCAAATCCTTTTCGAACGCTTCATTTTACACCATTCTAGTACATCAGAATAGTTATGACGTACCACTTGAATTTCTCGCTTTCAAATTTTTATAAAAATGAGCAAAATTTTACCTCACAACCATTATGAGAATGAGTCCATCCCACTTCTAATGTTAGCGTTAGGTAAAATGACTTAATCAATTGTTTAAATTAAACACCTTTTCGCATGTAAGATGCCATTTTTGAATATATCGAAAAAGACCAGATTGCCAGGGGTGTGATGACATTTTCAGTCGGGCAATGGTAGTCTCTCTGGTCAGTTCAATTTTAAACTGTCATGAATTGAAGAAAAGTATAAGAGCAGTTAGTCTTGGTACGTCATGGGTTAAGTAAGTTTTTGGAATATGGGGACCAGTAAAGTTAAAATGAACAAGTAATTTCGTATATATTTTAGTGCGTTATATAGTTAAAAAGATGGAGAGACAATATTCAGAAACTTGTGAGGGACAAATGGGTTTTCAGAGTTATTTGTGAGGATTTTGTTGTCCAGTGGATAAATTAGTATTTCGTATAGCGTAATAGAACCTCTCAAATGTTTAAGTTTTTATGAATATATGTCTCAAATTTGGATTAGCTGTTAACAACATAATTTTAAATCTATATTTAAAAGTATATAATAATTTAATTGGTAAACCGTAATCGTAATTAAAGTAGGTTGATTAAAACTTCGGTTGATTTAATTCAAACAACTCTTAAATCTATTCTAAGAAAAATTGCAACGAGTAAGCGAACACCAGAAATTCATTTCTGAAACCGCTTGGGGATTTCGATCTTATTATGTGAGAGAACTTGAATTTTGAGAGTTTTATAGAGTAATGATGTTATGTTCATATCAATATATCTTAAATTAATCAGCCAACCGTGTCTTTATTTCATATTATAAGAAAGTCCTCGAATAGAATATCACAATGGAACGGATAAATCAGTTTTCGTTCTGTATATTTAGTTTGTTAACTAATTAAAATCAACAACTACATTTAAATGTTTAAAACAATATAGCTGTAATTTCGAAACTTTTAGTGAAATGTATCAAATGTATAGACTAATAGCATTAATTGTTAGTATTACGTTCACACTATTATACTTAAAACTTTTGCTATAGTCGACATTGCAGACATTTGTAACTAAAAACTAAAATCCTTTACAGATCCAGTTAACGTTTCCGGAATTCAAGTTAGACAAGCCGAATGACTGCGACAGCAACTTCATAGACGTGTTCAGCGACCGAACGGATCTGCCCTCCAGACAGAAGAACTTCTGCGGCTCTATTGCTGACTCGGTCACCTCAAAGAACAACATCATGTTTGTACGGTTTCTGGCCGAGGCGAGGGCAGTTAAATCCAAGTTTAGAGCCATATTCACCGCCTTCAGGGAAAGGAAAGGGGGAGAACGTAAGTATTTTAGTCAGTAATGTTTGACATGTTTCGTTAATAGAACTATAATAGTTCGTTGAACATAAGTTATATAACTCTATAAAATTAATAATTTAAAAATTTATTAGTTTATTATTGTAACAAGAACTTGTTTAATTGAATATAAATTGTTTACAATTGGTTTTCGGAATTTCGTCGTGGTCGTGCGCAATGTTCCCTCTAATTTTTTCGCTGACTGCGCGGTTCAAAGTATATGGGAGCAAAAACGTATGTAAAAGTGTGCAAGTAGGGAGGTCCTGTCACAGAACCCCCCTGTTTGAAGCCAAAAAAAATTTTAATATATACTTTTGAAAATAACATTTGAAGAAACAAAATGAAATTGGGATTTTTCCCATTTTTAGATGTAATTCTTTTATAAAATGAAATTAAAAAGAACGGTGAACCATTGTGCGCAAAATACAAAATTGGTGAAAATACAAACTTTCGAACAATTAGTGCGCGGCCGTGCACCCGCGCAACTTAAAGGGAACATTGGTCGTGCATCCGTCAGTGATGAATCTCGTGAAGGTCGACCAAAATCGGTTGTGATTCAAAAAAAAACATCTATGATGTGCGCAAAATGATTGAATAATAGCGGCATGTGATTTACCGTGAGATAGAGACATCCTTTGGCATATCACAGACTGCAATACATTCGATTTTGTATGAACATATAGCTGTGAAAAAGATCTGTTCCCGATGGATTCCGCATAATTTGACCGAAGCTAAAAAAAAGGCTTGTGTTGATTGGTGCAAGGGAATGCTAAAAAAATTCAACCTAGGCACTAGAAAATCCGTATACAACATCGTTACAGGTGACGAAACTTGTATTTCTTCATATGAACTGGAAACTAAGCAACAATCCACTGTTTGGGTCTTCCAAGATGAACCGAAACCCACAAAAGTTGTTCATTCACGAAGTTCTACCAAGAAAATGATCGATTGTTTCTTCGGTTGTACTAGACATGTCGCAATCATTCCATTAGAGGATCGGAGAACAATTAATGAATGGTATACGACAATTTGTTTGCCAGAAGTCATCGACAAGATTAGGAAAAACAACTTAAAAACGTCGCATCATTCTTCATTATGACAATGCAAGCTCCTACACAGCACCTCAAGCCATTGATTATTTGAAGAAGAAAAACATCGAATTAATGTCTCATTGCCCGTATTCACCTGATTTATCGACTAAATACTTTTTTCTGTTCCCCAATGCCAAACAAAAAATGCGTGGACAGCGATTTTCATCACTTTAAGAAGCTGTTGCAGCCTTCGAAAACTATATTTTTGAGATACCAACTTCAGAGTAGAAAAAATGTTTCGAGAATTGCTTTGAACGCATGCAAAAGTATCTAAATCTGAAAGGCGAATATTTTGAAAAACAAGAAACCAGTTTGTAACAAGTAGATGAAACAAAATTTTTCCTTTCATTCTTTTTTTTTATTCATTTCGGACCTTTGCATTTAAGGCAATTGGTCTGGAGTTATTTTGATATTTTGTTTTATGTATATGAGTAGGAGTGGGGGAAGGATGATTGACGGGAGCTGGGAGGTCGCTGGCGAGACCCGACGCAGCTAGGAGATATGTTGTAACAACATTGTTGTTCGAGAGGGTTCTTGGAAAGGTTAACAATAGAGAACAGAGATGTTATTTAATGAGTGAGATTTATATTTTTATTTTCGTGGTTTTTAAATATTCGCATAGTGCTTTATATATGTTAACGTTTCTAGTGGTTAATATAATATTCATGTTGGTTGGAAGTACTATTTTGTTTTTAATTAGAGATTCTATAAACTGTATTTGTTGTGCCTGGAAATTTGGGCAGGATAAGATTAGATGATTTGTGTCTGCACCTGAATTTTGACAATGGGTGTATATGTTAGAATCAATTATTTTAAGTTTACACAGATGTACAAGAGCGAGCGTGTGATTCATGCGCATTCTGCAGATTGCAGAGCTGTATTTTTGGCGAAATGAGACGGTTTTGTACCAGGGTGTTTTAATCATTCTTTGCAGTTTATAAAAATTTCTTTTTTTCCTATTGCCGGGTATATTCAATTTGCCATGCGCTGTAATAGTTGTTTTTTATTCTTATAATACATAACTAATTTTCATAATTAGGTATCGAAAAGTTAACATTTTACATGACTTAATTACCTTACATGTACAATTTTAAGCAATTAAAATATAGCAAATTACAATCATAGGCTAATATGCATAGGGAAAAAACTTAATAAAAAGATAAAACGAAAAATGAAATAAAACTAGCAACAGTAATGGTAAATAATGACGAGAATTTAGAGTAAAATGTGCTTAGTTATTTTATGCTTATATTTTTTAAACGGTTCGTGTAATTTATGTTTTCCAATATTTTGATTAATAGGACTATCATTAAAAGGACACTTAGCAAAGAATTTCTGTTAACTTGAAAATAAAGTCTTTTGTTAATTGAATATTTAACTCTTCATGGATATCTACTACTTTTTTATATGTAGGATAATTTCCAACCACTCTAAGACTTTTATTTTGGATCACCTGAATTTTTTTATAATTAGAACAGGAGGTATTACTCAGGACAGGACAGGCATAAGTTAAAGTCGGTCGAATGCAGGTTTTATACAGAAGAATTTTGTTTTTTAGTGAAAGTCTGGAATTTCGATTGAATTGCGGGAATACATTGTGCATAGCATTTGTTGCAGTTCTGCAAATAATATTTGTATGTTTAGCAGCTTCTTCCAAACGTTTAATAATTGTATCCGTTCTATAAGATTGCGCAAAAATTGCTGTGTCATCTGTGTATAACTAATAAGAAACATGTTTCGGTCTTGGAAAGTCGTTAATAAATATATTAAAGAGAAGGGTTCCTAGGATAGATCCTTGTGGTACTCCTGCCGAAATGAACCTTTTAGTTGACTTTTCGTAACCTACTACTGTTTGAAAACTTCTGCCTTGGATGTATGAGTTAATAAGATGCACTAGATATGATGGGAAATTCATTGAGGCAAGTTTATATATCAGACTCTGTTTTTTATAGTTGACATATATTCAGGAACTAATAAAATATGGTGGAGACAGAATACAAAATCAGTTATATGATGTAATAAGAAGATCATGGATTGAAGAAAAAATGCCAAGGGAATGGGAAGTAGGGCAAATAGTAACAATACACAAAAAAGGAGATCAACAATGTTGTGAAAATTATAGAGGAATCACATTACTAAATGAGGCATATAAAATATTATCGACAGTAATTCAGCGACGCCTAAATTAAATAACAGAAAATATAATTGGAAAGTATCAATGCGGATTCAGGACAGGAAAATCTACCACAGAAGCTATTCATGTAGTGAAACAAATAATAGGTAAAGCAGAACAGTATAATATGGAACTGGAACTATTATTCATAGATTTCAAACAAGCATTTGACTCCATCAAAAGAAAAAAACTCATGGACACACTAAAAAAGCTAAACATACACCCTAAGCTAAGAAGACTAATTAAAATGACCATAGAGAAAACAAGAATCACGGTGAAAACATCTAAAAGGAGAAAAGGAGAAACGGAAGAATTTGTGGCTAACAAAGGAGTAAGGCAAGGCGACGCATTGTCCGCAACTTTATTCAATTTAAGTTTTGAATATATTACAAGAAATATCAATAAAGGAAATATCAGGACAGGAGGAAGTCAACTTATTGCATATGCAGATGACGTAGTAGTAATTACAAAAAATAGGGAAATATTGGAAAATATAGTGCAGGAAATAGTCAAGGAAGGAGCAAAGATGGGCTTGATAATAAATGAAAATAAAACGAAAATGATGCATATAGGAAAAAAACAAGAATCACTAGTAAAAATAGGAAAATTTAATTTTGAAATGGTTGGTAATTTTAAGTATTTAGGAGTGTGGATATCAAACACAGCAGAAAGGTACTGACAAAAACAACTAAACTGAACATATACAAAACACTAATAAGACCAATAATACTATATGCAAGTGAGACACTCATATTGTCAAAGAAAGAGGAAGAAGAACTCAGAATAGCTGAAAGGAAGATATTAAGAGCAGCTCTTGGTCTAGTAAAAATTGGCGAGAACGAATATAGGCAGAGAATGAACCATGAGATATTAGAAGTACTGGAAGGGAGCGATGTTGTAAGGAAAATTAAGCAACAGCGAGTAAGATGGCTTGGGCATGCATGGCGAGGAGAAGAAACGTCTATAGCTTATTCAGCGTTGCAGTGGGAACCAGGGAGGAAAAGAAAACGGGGAAGACCTAAGCTAACATGGATGCAAGAAGTAGAAGAAGATCTGAAAAGAGCCGGAATTACGAGATGGAGAAATAAAGTTAGAAACAGACAACTTTGGAGAGAGATCACAAAGAAGATTTAATGCGAGATATAGGAACTGATCCATCCTGAAGAAGGATTTAGAAAGCCCAAAGGGCGGCGTAACCCCGGAGGGGTGGTTAGCCATTTATTATTATTATATATTCAGTCGGAAAGTGGGATTCATTAATGAGTGTGCTATGTTTCTTTTCTTTCTTAGTTTTTATAAAAACTTAAAAGGTAGCCCTCGTACACTACATATATCATATAGAGGACTTAAAATGTTAGAGAAGGTCATGAATTTACAAGTGTTCCAGGGTACATTATGCTCAAGGTACAACAGTCTTCCCTATATACAGGGCCGGCTCAGAGGTCGGGACTTCGGGGATTTTTCCCGAGGCCCCGCGCTTAAAGGGGCCCCGCGCTTTCATATTTTTTTTCATATCTAAGTTTAAGTGAAATTCAATAATTCAATGAAATCCTTTAATTTTTACGAGGGTCGTCTCAAAAGTAAGTTACACTATTTTTTCTGGTTTCCGTCTGGTTTGCGGGAAAAGTGTGGGGTCTCAGGGAATTTGCGTCTGGGTGTAGTGGCAGCACTGTAAAATTTCAATCCGCATGCGTCGATCGATCCGGCAGTCAGGCTCCAGCCACTATGGAGACTCCACTTGCTCTTACCGCCGATGGCGAAGTTCGTGGTGTCATTCGTTTTTTGACGGCAAAAAATAAAAATGCTACTGAAATTCATCTCGAGTTGCGTAGAGTTTATGGTGGAATAGCAAAAAAAGCTCTATTCAAAATTATCATAACCTACCATAAGCTCCATATGAAAAATTTAAATTGACCCCGATAACTTAAAAACGGTATGCGATAAAAAATATTTGAGAACCTCTGTAAATTTACTATGAAAAAGTGCTTGAAAAAAACCAAAATTACTTAATATTTTAATTTTGGAAGTTACGAGCAAAAATTAAAAACCGGAAAATTTACATTTTCGCTCATATCTAGTAATCTATATATATTTTTAAGAAAACAAAAACAACGTTAAAATGGCCTCTTAATGCGGCACCTTTAGTCTGATTTACCCTACCTCATATCTCTTACCGTTCTCGATATCCCCATGCTTAACAAGTTATTTGGGACACTCTGTACATAAGCACATAAAAAGTCATAATTTCATGGCCTTCCGACAATTCATCCCGGGTCGTTCCTCGCTTAATGGTAAGGCCCTGACTAAAATTAGATTTGAAATTAACATCCTTTTCATACAAAACCAGTTACGCGAAGATAAACGAAAATAAATGAACGCAAGCATAAGATATTAATAACCATATGTTTATTAGTAATTTAAGTATTGATTATCTATTAATTAATCTTGTGATTCTGAAAAGTGAACTAATTTATTTTTATTGAATAAGATATTTTTTAAAAATAGTTCGCAGTCGGTAGGATTCGAACCTACGCTCCCAGAGGTAATCTGATTTCTAGTCAGACGCCTTAACCGCTCGGCCACGACTGCTTCTTCTTTCTAAATATACTACCTGTTTTATTTTCACAAATTATATTTAACCGTATGCTAAATTTATACCGTCACTCATGTGCCTCTCTGTACAGTACATGTTGTGGCTTTACGGCCGAACCTAGAGAGTTGAAAGTTGGCATGCATGTACCGATCTTTAACTTTGATCGGGTTGACCAGTTTTAAAAATAGTTCGCAGTCGGTAGGATTCGAACCTACGCTCCCAGAGGGAATCTGATTTCTAGTCAGACGCCTTAACCGCTCGGCCACGACTGCTTCTTCTTTCTAAATATACTACCTGTTTTATTTTCACAAATGATATTTAACCGTATGCTAAATTTATACCGTCACTCATGTGCCTCTCTGTACAGTACATGTTGTGGCTTTACGGCCGAACCTAGAGAGTTGAAAGTTGGCATGCATGTACCGATCTTTAACTTTGATCGGGTTGACCAGTTTTAAAAATAGTTCGCAGTCGGTAGGATTCGAACCTACGCTCCCAGAGGGAATCTGATTTCTAGTCAGACGCCTTAACCGCTCGGCCACGACTGCTTCTTCTTTCTAAATATACTACCTGTTTTATTTTCATAAATAATATTTAACCGTATGTTAAATTTATATCGTCACTCATATTCCTCTCTGTACAGTCAGGGCCGGCTCAGAGGTCGGGACTTCGGGGATTTTTCCCGAGGCCCCGCGCTTCCATATTTTTAACAATTATTAGTAGCTAGAGCAAGTTTATAAGGGGCCCCGCATATAATATTTTCCCGAGGCCCCGCAAAACCCACAGCCGGCACTGCCTATATATCATATTCCTGTTTCATCTGACATTTGATTAATACTCGTCACGGAGTTGAATCCTATAAATCCGAAATGCTATAAATAATGTAATGTAATAATGAAACTTCTGTTTTGTAAAAATACTTACAGTGGTACTAAAACCAAACGAACTGAAGTAACGTTACAAAATTAGATAATTTAATTATTAGCAGGTCGGAAGAAAACATTGGCTTCATTTATGAAATTTCATTAAGTAATATTTCATTACATTCCCGGTTCATAAGTTTGTGAGTAGTTCAACGCTCAGCCATTTGGTTCAATCTTCTAATGATGAATTCGCGTCTGTGCCACGTTTCTTGTTCACAGAAAACATATTACGTTTCGGGTCAGTATTTGAGACGTGCTGTAATTTACACTATGCCTGAAACGCTAGTGTAATAAGCGCCCCAAACATTGTGGCGTTACTTAATAACAAAGTTAATGAATTTTTCTAGTGCACCCCGCTGGATATGAATTGCTGCTTTACAAATTATAACACTAGCGCTGCATTAGATTCAGCCTGTGAGGTCAGGAACAGACGGAACGAAGGAAAAACTAAGCATTATAATTTATTAAAGTCTCTTTTAGTTTCTAAATAAGATAGATTTAGGGAGAACAACTTTTTGAAGAACCAAAACGAGGAAAAAAAATTAGAAAAATTTAGTTTATTTAACATTTTTTTTTTTTTTACATATTAATGAAATTACATATTAAAAATGAAATACGTTTCATTGTCTTTTCCAGTAATATTTCTGGAACTACTTGTTGCTTTTAATAAATCATTTTTTCCTTTGTAAAATTGTAAAACTCAATGCAATCCATTGCAAAATTAACTTTTACTTGCAGTTCGGCCTTTATTAAATCAGTATTGCAACGGTTTCTGGTGTCAGTCCAATGAGAAGACATCAAACTGAAGATCCTCTCAACAAATGCGTTTGAGCATGGGATACTGAGAATTTTGCCAACTAGTAGCAAAAGGTTCTTATAACTATTAATAATAATACTATTTATTTGTGTTTGAAATTTTACATTTTACACACGTCAACATAAGTATAATTGAAAAAAATATTATATTATAGTTTAAATAAAAATATATGTGTACATATCATTTTAACACAAGTTATTAAAATCGTTATACAAGAATTCATCAAATGAATACAATGGATTTTCCTTGAAAAACGATTTTAAAGTATATCGGAAAGAGC
Organism: Liopterus haemorrhoidalis; assembly: GCA_963971575.1. Lineage (NCBI taxonomy): Eukaryota > Metazoa > Arthropoda > Insecta > Coleoptera > Dytiscidae > Liopterus > Liopterus haemorrhoidalis. The sequence goes on from OZ020617.1 coordinate 13,398,721, forward strand.
TCAGAGGCAAGCACTTAATATTTTCTGGCAAGATATTATAAAATTTGATAGAGTAATAATTAAACGAATATCTGGTACAACTGAGTCTGGTGTAAGTCGGCCGTATTGAGTGTTTATCCCTTGTCTCATACCTATGGAGTTCTTGTTGGCTATTGAACTTATTTTTATTTATGTGCATGTAAATCAGGCATTGAAAGATGTACAGGCACGGGAATGTCATCACTCCTAAAATGTTAAAATATTTTCGACAGTCCTGTCTATACTTTAGATCACAAATAATTCTAACAACTCGTCGCTGTAAGCGAAAAATTCGCTGGGTATGAGTAGAATGTCCCCAAGCCAGCAACGCATACGTGATATGGGATTCGAACAGCGCATAATAAGCAGTTAATAGAACATTTCGAGACACATTGGATTTTAAGTTTGTTATGCAGTATACCGATCTGCATAATTTCTGAGCGATCTGTCCAATATGACTTTCCCAGCTGAGGTTAATGCCAATGGTAACGCCCAAAAATGTAACAGGGTTTTGGCTAATGTCATTTGGCATTTCCCGTAGGGAAAATAATAAATGTTTGGTTTTCGTATCATTCAGGCTTAATCTATTCGCTAAAAACCAATCATTCGCATCGTTTCTTACTAATGTGTTGTTGGTTGTTACTTCATGAAACGATGGATACTGATTTAGTAGTGTGGTGTCATCTGCGTATAGAATAGTTTTGGCATTTTGTATATAAGCTGGTAAGTCATTTATGTAGACCAAAAACAACAATGGACCCAAAATTGAGCCTTGTGGAACTCCAAGAAGAATGGTTTGTTCCTTTGACCGAGAGTTGTTTGCCCACACGTATTGCTTTCGGTCTACCAGAAAAGATTCAAGCAGTTTACGACTGGCTCTGCTGATGTTATAGCAAGATAATTTTTTTATTAGTAGATCATGTGGCACACAATCAAATGCCTTTGTTAGATCGAAAAATGTGGCCATATTATAATCTGCTTTTTCGAAGCCAGTTGTGATGAAGTCTATAAAATCCAATATGGCGTTCGTTGTAGATTTTCCACTTCTAAAACCAAACTGACATATGCTCAGTAATCCATGTGCCTCAAAATGCTCCAGCAACTGCCCGAAGAGTATTTTTTCAAAAATTTTGGAGAAAATTGGGTTGAGTGATATGGGCCTGTAATTATTTAAGTCATCTTTCTGCCCTTTCCGTTTATAAATAGGTATAACTTTCGATAGTTTTAAAGATGACGGGAAAATATTTAAATTTAATGAGTTATTATATAATTTGCAAAGGGGAGAAATGATTGTGTCTTTAACTTTCTTTATTAAGTAGACGTTAAGGTTAAAAACATCTCGGCTTTTACTATTTTTTAAAGCCTGTATAGCATCCCTGACCATAGTATGTGTTATTTCTTTAAAACAAAACACAGGTATGCACTGGTCATTAGTAACTGATTTGGCAATAATAATAGGGTCAATATTGCAGGGTGGTAAATTCTTGTTTAACTTTTCCGGCATACTTGTAAAAAAAAATATTAATATCATCGCATGGCTTGGGGCAGTCTACATGAGGCTTCGAGGGTCTACGGCTGTTAACAAGAGCCCAGAGGGCTTTTGATTTGTTGTCAGAATCATTTATGAATTTACAGTTTGTCTCTACTTTACATGCACATATTTGTTTCCTATAGAAATGTCTACATCTGTTCCTCAGTTCTTTGTTTTGAGGAGTGGGACTCACATTTGCAAATAACGTTCATGAGCTAACTGTGATAGATCTCTCATCAACCTCAAATCATCATATATTATACATATTGGAATTAGCTTCCAACTTATTAGCTTCAAAAATATCAGTCCACATTTTGTGTACAGGTTTATTTTTGTAAGACAGCAGTTTTTCGGTAATGTCTTTTGCATCTATGAATTCATCATATAGGCTGTCCATCTCTAAAGCGTCTGTAATTTTCAAACTCTTTTCGGCAGATTTTATGTGATCATATGTTAAATTTGTTGTTTTCAAAGAAAATGGCCTTACTGCATGTAAGTAATTTGAATTGGAAACAACAAAATTTGATGCTAAATAGTTAAGAGTTTTGGTAAAAAAAAATAATAAAATCTTGTGCAATTTTTTTATATTCTAGTGGCATTTTGTTGAGCTCTGTAGCAGCATAAAAGGAGTATTTTTTTCACCCTTCAAGTTTTTGACGTAACTTATACATAACATCGAACAACTCAGGCGCAGTAAGATTATTCTGTTCTAAACTCAAAAACTGGCAAACAATTTGAAAAAGTAACATGTAAATTTCGATTCTACTGTATGCTTCTTCTCCATTTTCATCCATAATGTATTTCCAAATAAGAGTAGGACATTCGTTTTGTCCCGTACTTTGATAATAAGTTTTTCACCTGGCCAACATTTTAACATTTTATATATTGTTGGTAATAATGATAACCACCCAGCAAACATTCAACTAACGGCCGAATGCTGGCAAACTGCTTTATATGCTGGTAAATTACTGGCACCAAAAGTAAGTGCAACGCCAGTATTAATAATGTACTTCACATTTGTATTTCGCATTCCGCCTATACGAAGTACTTTACCAGCATTTTATAAGCACTCTTCTTCACTCATACTTTTTACTTAAAACCATCAGAAATAAATCTTGCAACTAATGCGATTATTTTGCACTTTACCGTTGCTGGGCCAGAAACTGATACATCAATGGGCCAGTAACGGCCCCGGGGACACCGGGGTACTGGCCCATTACTTTCAATGCCGGGGAGTATGTGCTTTACCAGTACTGGCCCGTATAAAAATGTTTGCTGGGCATCTTGTAGGAACATGTCTAAGGAATTTATCTAGTCATATGAGGAATTGAGGATGAAAAATATTTAGTTTTATAATAGAATTATTTATTTTTTATGAAAAGATTCCAAAACATTGTGTTATTGCTGAAACCAGGACTTTTCGCGTCCCGGGCATCTGCTTTCCGAGACGCGGGACTTTCAGTACTCAAACCGGGACTGTCCCGGGAAAACCGGATTAGGATACCTATGTCTGAGACTGATTATGATAAGGAACTGAATATTATTTTACAAATAGCTCAATCTAATGGTTAAAACCCCACAGTTGTAGTTAGTTAGTTAGTTAAAAATTTTGGCACACAGCAACAAAGGCTATTTCCGCCTAACGCAGCCCATCTAAATGACTACACTACATATTAAAAACAATAAATTAAACAATTAGATAGATAAAAACAATAAAATTACACATAATAAAAGAAATCTTGCACACACAAATACAAATAAATAAGATTAAAAGTCTGTTCGAAAATTTGAACAGACTCAGGGTGATGGTAAGAGGCTGTAAAGGAGCCAATTACCAACGAATACTACAGTTTAGAAATAGAATACATTAAAATAAGGTGCAAGACTTAAAACACATAAAACAGTTCATTAAAAGTTCGATTCTCTCAGGAAGAGTATCAGCCTGTCCATGAGTACTCTGTCGTCACCTAAAGCAACTGACCCACAGTTGTACATGATATTCTTAAGAAAAATAAAAAGAAACTCCTAAATAAAATTTATTAACTTTTAAAACCGCTAAAACTATACAGAAAAATTCATTTTTTTTTGTCCTAGCAGCATTAAATATCTAACCTTTTAAAAAATCAAGAAGTTACAGCCGCATTTCATAATCAGTTATCTCTAAAAAATATTTTAGTCAAAAATAAAATTGGTCGTAAGGATAAGTTGGATAAGAGTGGGGTTTATCAAATCAATTGTAATAATTGCGATTTTATTTACATAGGTAAAACCGAACGTAATTTTAACATACGAATAGGAGAGCACATTAGAGCGTGTAGATTGGACCATAGTGATAAGTCTAATGTAGCTAAACATATGCTTAAACATACACATACTTTTAGTTTTAACATTGAAATTTTACATATACAGCCGAAAGGATTAAAATTGGATTAGAGGTATTGGAAATCAAGAAAGCTATTTCCCAGTAGGGTTGTAAATCGAAGGCAAAACATCGATATTGAACATCGATGTTAACATCGGCGCTGAAACATCGATGTTGAAAAAACATCGAAGGGATAACATCGATGTATCGGAAACATCGATGTTTTATTAAATATAAAAAAAGAACTATTTTTTTATATTATATAGATTTTATTTAATAATATAAAGATAAAATACGAAATAAGTAACATATAATACGAAAAAAAGTAACATATAATACACAAAAAGCATTTATTAAATTTTTAAATAGATTGTGTAACAGACACATTCAAATGTCCCGCCGCTGCTTATAACCGTTTGGAACAGCTTATATAAGCCGTTCACTTTTGTAAGGACAAACTAAATCTGGTTATTTTGGTGATTTTTATAGTGTATTACTGACTTTTATAAACTTGGTTATATTGTAAAAAGGGCTTTACAGTTTGTATTATTTTAGGTTAGTATTATATTTACAAAATATTTAAGATGTCACTATTCAAAATAAAATATGACAAATTATATTTTTTAAATGACATATTTATAATCTGACTTTTCAAATTATTTTTCTGTAATAAGATTATTTCTATTAAATTTCACTTTATTTACCTCGTTCACTTATTGGCATCTGACACTACCGATAGAGGCGCTACTGCATTCACATCATGGCTGACTTTGGTAGGATATTTTTGACAGGTTCAATGGTATCTTCATGTGATATTTATTGAAACACACGGGAACACACTCTAAAATGGTCTTTAATTGTCTTTCCACTTCTAAGAACATATTCCCATGCTTGTCACAAACTCGACTATCCTACAACCTTCAGTTTCTCAAAATCTCACTAGAGGCGCTTCAGTTATTGTCAGTTGACAATACAAAAAATAGCTCGATAACAAAACTCAAAGAGCAACAAGTGTTGGTTTCGTTCGTCGTTGTCATTATTTGCAAAATTTAGAAGATTCTTCTTATTTTTTTCTTATTCTGCTAACTGCTAAGAATAATAAGAACTAATACTATTAGTATTGTTATATTACAATAGATAGCGCTTATATTTTGTGCACTAATTTTAATAAAAATAAAAATTTTATGATTCCAGCGCCTCTAGCGGTAGTTTCTGAATTTCAAAGTTCAAAACATCGACATCGGTAGCAGACATCGATGTTTTATCGATACTATCGCCACCTGAACATCGATGGTAAAAACATCGATGTTTTCAGGAGAGACATCGATGTTATCGATACATCGATGTTTTTTTCCCATCCCTATTTCCCAGGCAAGAAATCTCATGAATGAATAAGTTGAGTTTAGATGGTCGCCTCTTCGTAATCTCTTTTAATCTTCTCTCTCATATAATTTTACCTTTTAGGTAGGGTTTTCCTTATTATAGCCACATTTGTTCCCATACCCTCCCCTCTTTAATAGTTTGTAAATTATCTATTTATATGAATGCATTTCTGTAAATCCTTTGTATTTCTGAAGATGGCTTCATAGGCCGAAATACGTATCAAACAAACTTGTTTTATTCTTTGAAACTCACCGAGTGTATTATTATCTTTTCTTGTTGCTTCATATTAGTCCGACCTAATTAAACAAATAATTCATGCACCACAACTGAAGTAGGAGCTTAGCAAATATAACTTTTTATAATCTTCCCTACTTATAATTTGCACAAGTCATATTTTAAAAGTTGAATGAATTAATTTGTGTACAGTATGAATTATATACTGCAGTATACAGGGTAATGTAATTTTTTACATGGAAAAAATTTTAATGCTAAAAATAAAACTGGCAACGACTGTTCTACATTTTAAAATGAAGTTTATTTTGAAATAGCTATTGTTTTAAATTTCAGGTAATGTTTATGTTTTGTAAATATTTTGTTTATTTTAATAGTATGAAATCTGATATCAGATCCACAAAATATCGGAGAATATTTTATATTTAGAATAATGTTTTGTTTGCTAGCATCATGTGACCGTATGCGCCACAGGCTTGTTCTTGCTGTTGACCGCTCAGCAAGGGTGTGGACGTTAGTTCAACTCCTGATTATGTCAAATAATTTATGTAGAACATATTTATAAAAATTACGAGTTCTGCTTCGCCGTTCGTAACCGATAAACTGTATGTGCCTTTCTGTGTGCGCTAAAAAAAGACGTAATACCAACTTTATTACACCTGAATCTAAGCAGATTAAAAATATAGTCTCGAAACCTGGTAATAGGAGGCTAAGTCTCATCTCGGACTGTTGAGGCAGTGTTGATGATGTTCTTTTTTTGTAACAATTTTTTACTTGCCCGACCTTAATATATAAGGGGCAAGTATTGTAATCGCGAAAATTTTCGATGTCGAGATTTTGACTGATGACCACGTTTCATGGTCCAGGGAATGCAGAAAACCTATTTTCGAAGTGCCGTCCGTATGTGTGTGTGTCTGTGTGTGTGTCTGTATGTATACACGATAACTCAAGAACGGTTCAACTTAGAGAATTCGTTTTGGTACTAAAAAATTCTCCTATTAAATGGGAAGAACCCTATTGTTTTTTATAAAGATCGTTTGAATAGAAATGGGAGTTTACTCGTGTCGATTTTAAGATTTTTGCGAATATTTAGCAACAGAAAAATATTTCGAAAAAATTTAGTAAACAAAAGTTACTATAAATGCAATAACTAATAACTTTTATTTGAGACGTTTTTTGATAAAACGAAAAATTTTGAAATTTTTTTGTAAAATTATTTAAAATTTTTCCAAGTCTCAATTTTTTCATATTTATATGTAACGTTTCCATGGTCATGATAATTAATTCGTAACAAGTAAAGCAAGCCTTGGACAAAAATTTGTATAGAACATAATTTGATGTATTTTTGAAGATTTATCTAAATATTTAAAAAAAAAAAAAATTAAATTAATTTTTTTTTTTTTGTTTGGGAGGGCAAGTCTAGCGGAGGTTTCCCTTTGCCACTGGTTTTGTAATAATTTCACGTTTAAAATTTCATTCATGTGTCTGTCTGCCTTTACGACAAAAATTGTGGCCGAACGGCTGGTCGTAGAGAGTTGTAATTTGACATGTTTATACAGTTGCTCAGCCCGCAAAATATGGTAATACAGAGTTTTCGAAAAAACACATTGCGCAAAAATTTAAAACATGTATTTTTAGAACAGGAAAATACGTTTTCAAACTTTTGAATTTGCTATCAAATGAAAGACGAACAAATTAAAGGACATTTATTTTTAAAAAAAATCTAAAAGTCCGAGCATACTAATCCGGTTCATATCAATGTGCCTTACTCAAATTTTTTATTCAACTTCGCCGGGTAATTCTTGGAAATAACTTTGGCAATAACTATTTTTCCTATACAGAATGTCCCAGCCAAGTGGCTCACCATTTCTATATTTCTTAATATTATAGATAGAGATTCGGTAAAATGGACAAAGTTCGAGTATTTTACATAGGAAATATCATAATAGGCTTTAAAAATGATTTGAATGTTTCGTTGACCAGATATTTTGAAAATACATATTTTTTTAAATGGAATACCTGTATATTACTAGGCCATAGGAACAACTAATTTTTTGCCTTTATAAACCATGCCTACCATGTCTAAACCATCTCTACTAACCATGTTTATAATGACATTTTTTTAATAACGGAGATATCAATAGTTGAAAACTTATGATATTACTTATTAATCGTTTTGTCACTAGATGATACTGAGCGAAATAATTGAATTAAATCTGTCATTTTGTTAAAGTTTCAAGTAATTGTTACCTTTGTAATAGTTTTGTAGACGAATTTTAAAGCAAGCTTCTACAATCGATAGCAAGTTAGCTTATAAAATATTGTGGACGGACGAGACTAATTTTATAAATGCCGGTGTTTTTAACAGAAATAATGAACAGTTGTGGACACGTGAAAATACACATGCTTTCCCCACTGTGCGACAACGAAACAAGATTTTCTATAAATGTTTGGTGTGCAGTTCTAGGAAATACTGTAATAGGGCCGTATCTCCATGAAGGAAATTTGACTACTATAATGTATTTAAATTTTTTGGAAAATAGCAATCAAGATTTATTTGACGATGTGCCCATAGCTAACAATTTTTACTTTTGTTTTTATTATATGTTAGTTTTTAATCGTACTATTATTATAAGTTTGTAACGTTGATATCTCGTTATTAAAAAAAAATTAACGTTATTAACATGTTTAGTTTTTTATAAACACAAAAAAAAAATCGTTGTCAACGAAACATCCAAAAATATTTCTGTATATTTGGATGTTTCCGAATTTATTGAATAATATATAATATAATAATTTAATCGAATCTCTATCCATATTATTAACAAAGATATCAATGGTGAGCCACTTGACTGGGAGACCCTGTACATTTACATGATAGATAATTATTTTATTTATACCTTTCGATTAAAATCTACTTATTATTTATATACAGTTTTATTTAATTTATTTCCAAATACAAGGTGTCTCAAAAGAAATTTTATATTTAGTGGATCGATAAAAAAAAGTAAGCCGTATATAGAAAAAATGTTTATTAATTATTAAAATACACTTTTTGGGGATTTATTTCTTAAAAATAATATCGTCTAAATGTAGACCCTCGCGTTCTCGGCACTCATTTAATCGAACAGTAAAATTACTTATGACGTCTCGGCAGGTGGACTCCGGGATGGCTGCCATTTCGTGACGGATATTTTCTTTCAAATGCGCCAGTGAAGTCGGTTTATTGGCGTAAACTTTAGATTTAAGATAACCCCATAGGGGTTAAATCTGGACTGCGTGGAGGCCAATTTATGTCACCTCTCCGGGAGATCAATTTGCCTGAGAAAATTTCACGAACACGTGGCAGAGACATATTGGACGTGTGTGAAGTTGCTCCGTCCTGTTGGAACCATGTTCTTTGGTTATAGCCAGGAAAGTTTTGCAGTTCAGGTACCAAGAAGTTATCTAACATCTCCACATAACGCTCTGAATTCACTGTAACTGCACGCCTCCTTTCGTCTTCAAAAAAGTAAGGGCCGATAATTCCTCGCGCCGACATCGCAGCCCATACGGTCACTTTAGGCGAATGTAGGGGTTTCTGATGTTTGCGTTTCGGATTCGTTGCACTCCAGTAGCGGCAGTTCTGCTTATTTACGTGGCCATTAAGATGAAAATGAGCTTCATCCAAAAACAAAATGTTGGTAAACGTTGAAAATCGCTCAATCACCTGATTTACGAAATTAAGCCTCTGACTGGCATCTTGGGGCTTTAATTCTTGTACCAATTGAATTTTGTAGGGGTGCAGCTTTAGGTCTTTGTGCATAATGCGATGTAATGATGATCTATGCACATTTAAAGCACTTGCGCGCTTCCGAATTGAAAGGTTCGGGTCGTCACGAACAGACTGATTAACATTTTCCACGTTTTCTACCGTTCTTGATGACCTAGGTCGCCCGGATTTTGATTTATCCAGCGTTGTACCAGTCTCTTCAAACTTTTTAACCCAATGTCGAATGAGAGGAATGCTTGGCGCATCATTTAAGTGGCGAAAACCTCGAATACTGCAGAATTTTCTACGCGCTACAGTCGCCGAATCACCGTTTTTGTAAAACTCTCGCACGCATAACGCGCGGTCTGCTCCCGAGAAACGCTCCATAGCGACTGCATTCCCAAGAGCCAGGCTACCGATTGACATAACCCCCGCGCCCCTCGGATACTTTGCGTTCACGCAGTGAGCTAAATAAATATTAAATTTCTTTTGAGACACCTTATTCTAATTATTGTTGAATCTTCGTCTCAAATCTTCTCTTCTCTCTAAGATGTCTTCCATCCATTTCCATCCTTGTCCTAATTCACACAACGCGCATTCTCTTGTTCCATCTTTAAATTTCATTTCTCCACAATTCTTCATTATATGCTCCAAGATCTCCCTTTCCTCTTCACATATCCTGCACAATCATTATTCATCCGTTCTCCAGTACTAATTTTCTCTTTCCTCATTTCCGCACTAAATCCAGCAACTACCTTCTTTTTTGCTCCATTACCTACTTTTGATTTTGAGGTACTCGGGTATATCTGTGGTCCAAGTTTTCGTGTATTTGCTGTTACCTCGAATTTTTAGCCTCTCAATTCTTTCTTGTCTTGGATGTCCCTCATCCTATCTGTTATTTCTATTGTCACATCTTGTCCTTCCGACCACTTTCTTGATATTTTCTTAGTTGAGTAGCCATTATACTCAAATATTTTCCTTCTTTTTGCTTCCCATCTGGATTTCATATTTCCTTGTATCTCTTTTCTCTCTATTTCTGTCCAGCACTGAAACAGCAAGTTTTTTTTTTGGGCTACCTAATAATTTTCTCTTGGAATTTAATGGCTCTTTTTGTAACTTCTTTCACTATGTTGCCTAATTTCACTTTATCTAATAAAATATACTCCGGTGTGCATTTGTCTAGGTCCAGCAATCATTTAAATATTTATTTTGCAACACTTCTAATTTTTCGTGGTCTTCCCACCCCCATATTTAAGCACCATACATCATTATGCTTTTGACTCTGGAGTTGAACATAAGCCACCTTATTTTGATGTCCTCTTTAAATTTTCTCTCATCTATTCCCCACACTTGTGGCAAGGCTAACAATGGTTTTTCAATAAACAAGTACAAACATAAGAAATTAAAATATATACTGATAGGGGAGAGTAGCCGAATTTGGACCATCGCCTAGGTTGGACCACCATCGTAACTTGACCTGTATAAGGCATTTACGCACCAAAACATTAATTTAGAAGGGGATGGACGTAAACTTGTCTGATGCAATCATTTTTATAACAGAGCACCTCATGGTTGCAGTTAGCGAAGTGTTATTAGTATTTACATACCATCAATTAAATATTTTATCAAAAAGGCCAATAGTCTTTCGACTGTTTCAAAGTAAGTAACAAAATATATTTTTATATCTGCAGAAAGTAAACTTGTCTGGCTACAATTTACTATAATAGTTTTATTAATCTAGTTCAAATGTAAGGTTAGGTGAAACATTTTAAAATATTTATAAAAGTAGCTCAAGTTGGACCACAAGCAGTCGCCTGAATTGGACCGGTCCAATTCAGATGTCTAAATTGCTAAATGAAGCATACGGCCGAGCAGCCACTGTAGCTATAGCTGACAGTGCGTCCGTGCCTCTGGTATTTGGCCTGTAAATAGACATATCTTTCAGGACCACCAATTTGCAGCATCCGATATTTTACAGTGTTCTGCTAACCCTGCTGAAATCGCAGTAAATACTACAAGTAGGCCTAATACACCACCATCTATGTCTTTAAGTGACAGTAAAAATAATAATAGTGATTCTGCTGTTGATTATGTACCTCGGGAGAAAAAAATTAAAAAGTGTAAGGATATTCTTTACGATATATCACCTCCACCAAAACTAAAACCACAGCAAGGTCCACCGTCTTCTAGAACTGGAGGAATAGCCCAAAAAGCAAATTTAATAACAAGTAGTCCTCATAAAAAGCAATTAGAAAAAGTCAAAGAGAAAAAGACTAACAAAGTAAAATTACCCCAATATTGGACCAAAACGACAAAGAATAAAAACTAAGACTACATGGTTTTGTATTATATGTGAGGAAATGAAGGAAGATGAGATGATACAATGCATAAAATGTCACACTTGGGTCCATACACAGTGTGCTGGACTCAGTGCAAAAATCAAAAGTACTTTTGCTTCAATTGTGTTTAAGTATATTGATGGTCCATCTTGGAAAACCTCTGGTCCATCCTAAGAAACCAGTTTCTTTAATTGGACCGATGACACGATTTTTATGTATTGATTTTTCACTGTTCAATATAATTATTTATTTAAAATAAATTATATTATTTTGAAGATATAAAAAATAACTTTTTTTTCCACTACTTCCTTTTTATTAAAAATACTTGTACATCCCTATATATTAAAAAATTCTCAAGTGGTCCAAATTTGGCTACTCTCCCCTATATTACAATTTTACATCAATAAAATATATAAATAAAGTAAGAGTGTAAGTGGGAAAATCTATTGGTTAAATTGCTATGGAATTAATTCATCATCTTCAAATTCCTTTATACTGTAGTAGGCCTTCGTTATCAGAATTTTTTTCATTTTATTTTTAAATTGTTTAATTTCTAGGTTTCTGATATTACCTGGAAGTTTGTTCAAAAACTTAGTTCCCATTATATTGGGCTGGTTTCTTAAGTCATATCTTGAAAAGGGTATTCTAAAATCAGTTCTATTGCGAGTGGAGTAACCATGAAAAGAACTATTCGTTTTTAAAGATGAAGAATTTTCTTTAATGTAAATTAGTATATGGTATATGTAAAGTGCTGGCAAAGTTAAAATACCATGCTGTATGAACAGTTCTTTACAAGGTGTGCTCCATTTGACACCGCTTAAAATTCTAATACATCTCTTCTGCAGCCTGAATAATCTCAAGGTGTCAACTGATTTTCCCGACATAATAATACCATAAGACAGAGTTGATTGAATGTAAGAAAAATATGCTATTTTCATTGTTAAATATGTTGTTATTTTGGATAGCTTATATAACAAAAAGTTGTATTTATTAATATTTATGGCAATGCTATTTATTTGTAGCTTCCAGTTAAGTTTGTTATCCAGGATAAAGCCAAGAAATTTGGCTTGGTTGCTGAAACCCTCGTAACATTCATTAACGCGGCTGTTAAATGTCAATAGCATATTTTTTGTTTTGTCAGCGTTAAGATATAATTCGTTAGCTGAAAACCAATTCTGAACTAACTTATTATTTTCCATATTAGTTTTGGCATGTTAAAATCAGGCCCTGTATTGATAAATGTTGTATCATCCGCAAACATAACTGTGTTAGACAGAGCATGTGAGGGAAGATCATTGATGAACAATATGAAAAGTAAGGGGCCCAGTATCGAACCCTGCCCAACTCCTATGTTGATTTTGGCTACAGGAGAGTGTGAATTTTTGTGATAAACAGATTGTTCACGATCAGTTAAATAGCTCTCAATCAGCTGAAGAACGGTGCCCCTGATCCCATATTGATAAAGTTTACTTATCAATATTGCGTGCGATACACAGTCAAAAGCTTTGGAAAGGTCAGTAAAAGATGCTAACACATATTCACCTCTCTCCAGGCTACCGACAATGTCGTTGATTCCTTCTTTTGTTCTACCTCTTCTCCTCCCAAATTCCATTTGTTTTGAGCCTGTCTGCGACCTCCTTTTGTAAACAACATTGTCTTTTATTTAACTGTGTTTAGCTTTTTATGTTTTTTTTTTATATGTGGAATATTCACCTCTCGAACACATTTGTGTTCCGTATGTATTTTTTTTTTCCGAACAGTCAAAGACTTACTTATATACATAGTATTCATTCAAATGTACAGATATTGTGTAAGTGCGTAAGTACGAGTTGTGAGATAGAGAGAAAAAGTTGCTTATTTTAACACATTTCAGAATTTTTTGTATACAAGAGTTACTTTAATTCAAATTATGCTGAAAGAAAATTTCTAACAAATTATGTAAAAAAATATTAACATATGTGCGACCTAATTTGATTTTAAATTTAATTTTGTAAATCCTGCATAATGGAATAAGCGTCTCTGGTTGTTAACAAAAAGTGTAATCTTTTACCTCTATGTGTATGGAAGGATAAAGAGAAAATTAAAGCAACATGCAAAGTCGGATTACGTTTTTTTTCCCCCCGAGGGAAAACTCTCATGTCCTAAACTTGATGAGTAAAAACAAAATAGAATTCAAGCCACCCCTGCTTTATAGAGCTCAGATATGTACAAGGTAGGCATCAAAGATTTCAGGTCTATATTCCAGTGGTGAGAGAAATAAAAGGACGGTGTCATATTTCAATATTGTCTCCTTGTAAAACAAATGTCCCAATTACTGACAATGACCCAACCACTGACCATTTCTTTATATTTTAAACTAGAATAAGAAATTTTAAATACATATCTGTCTTTAAGGATACGACTGTAGTGTAGTTGGTTAGTGTATGGCTAGCTGTGTATAAGTAGGGTGACCATCCGTTTTCCGGGATTGTCTCGGTTTTATGTACATTGTCCCGGTGTCCCGAAAAATGTTTTCGGGACGTTCGATTGTCCCGGTTTTTGCATAATTATGCATTTGTAGTAATGGGTGTTTTTTTTAGAGGTATAGAACTTTAAATTGCAATAAAACAACGATGGATTATTCGATTGACATGAATTTTTTTTTATTCGAAAGAAAATCTTGTGGCATTACATTAAATCATACCAACAAGACGGCGCAACATGTCACACAGCTCGTGCCACAATCGATTTATTGAAAGACACGTTTGGTGACCGCCTAATTTCACGTTTTGGACCTGTGAATTGGCCTATATATATATATTCTATACCTCTAAAAAAAACACCCGTTAGTAGTAGTAAAGATTTATTTTTCACCTTGCGGTGTTAAAATTTTCATACATTTATATTTACAATTTAGTAGCAAACAGTGTGCAATTATCATGTGTATAGTACATTTTTTAAATTTTATGTCATTTTCAATCTTTTATTTAGTATTTTCTTCATCCAGGTTTCATCCGGGTTTTCGTCATTAAGTATTTGTATAGCTGATTTCGGGTTTCTCACTTCTTCCGTGCAGTCACGTGTTAGATGCTCTATTGTCTCTTCATTCCTCTCACATATTCTGCACTTCTTTTCTTCTTTTTCTCTCCGGTATTCGTTCCTTCTTTCTTCGTTTCCTGTTCTGAATCTGGATATTATTTTTTGTTTTTTGGACTGTTTTCTTAGATACAGAGGTATGTCTATTGTTTCTAAAAACATGTATCTGGGGTTGTATTTTGATATTTGTATCTTCTCTCTTCGTTGTTGCAGTTCCATGTCCTTTTCCCTTCTCACCATTTCTTCTTTTAAGCTATCTCCCATTCGTCTTCGGTTCTCTACTTCTGTTGTTGAATAGCCTTTTCTTTCGTTATACTTTGACCGTTCTTGTTCCCAGTCATTCTTCTCTAGTTTATTTTCTTCTCTTCTTCTTATCTGCTCCCAGCATGCAAAAATCAGTTCTTTCCAATTAGATCTTTTTATTTTCTCCTCGTAGATTATTGCTCATCTGCCCGTTTCAACGCATAGTTTATGCCTCTTCGTTTCCTCGTGTATTATGTAGAGGGGTGTTCTTTTGTCAACTGAAAGTGTCCATCGTAGATATTTGTTGTGGATTTTCTCTATCTCTTCTTGCTCTTTCCATCCCCATATCTCAGCTCCATAGTACAATATGGGGGCCACGAGTTTGTCGAAAAGGAGCATTCTTAGTCTGAAGTTGTTTTTGTTGTTTATGCATTTGTAAGAAAAGAAATATTACGACTAGTCAATGTGAGAGGTGAGATCCTTTTTTTTGCTCTTCACTTGGATTTAGGAGGTGAGGATCTTTTGTTTGCTCTTCACTTGGATTTGGGAGGTGAGGACCTTTTTTTTTCTTGCTCTTCGCTTGGATCTGGGAGGTGAGGACCTTCTTTTTTTCCCCTGTGTCCTGGTTTCCCTTCACTGAAATCTGGTCACCCTATGTATAAGGTACCATCTTTGACTCCTGGTGCCAGCAAACATTTTTCAAATCAGTTCTCTATTGTTCTCCCTCGATAAGCAACGGGATCGCTATTGAAATAAAGTTTCCCACTAGAATTTTCTCAAAAACGGATAAAAGTGGTTCAGAATCCATGTTAAAATAGAAGGTCTCACATATTAGTGATATATGCAACACGCACTACACAGGTGTAGGTGGGGAAGACTGACTAGGGATATGCAAGATCATAAAAATTTCAAGTTAATGTTCCATATGCTCCCACCAGATCCAACTGGTTAGAGAAAAAGTGCAAACGAGTTAGAAAGAGTTGGCCTTGGCGAACCGTCACTCATTTCTTTCAAAACATAAATTTACGATTCAGCCTTATCTTTTCCAAAATTTTTATTGAAATAAGTATAGGTATTCAATAAGTATTCATTTTGAAAAAAGTATTTATTTGTTAAGTCTATGTTAACATTTAGCTCATATTAACGTATTTAGAGAAAAACTTTAATTATGAAATTTCAGTATTTATACTATGATTTCAAGGCTCATATTCCATACACATACCCATTAGAGCTCATAATGAATATACGTTATAAATTTATGCACAATGATACACAATTTAGAATGGGCAGAATGTGGGGGGGGGGATAAAGTAATGTGCACCTGTAAATTAGATAATAAGAATAGGTTTAGTTAGCAAAAATTTAGGACAGAAAAAGCCGAAACTTGATAGACGTATATAAACGGGTACCTAAATGAAATTTTAACCTGTTTTCAATAAGATTTATAGTATACATATTTTGAAAAACATTAACTTTATAAAAAGAGAGTTCTAAAAAATATCAGTTATATTCCGACTTAGAAAATATATCACCCAAAGAATCCACTATTCTCGAAATATACCGATCCTTGTACCGAGAAATCCAACAAGACCACAAAGAATACCACGCTATTTTCACTGACGAGTCGATTATAAACAGAAGAACAGGTGCCGCTATAGTGGTTAACGATAGAATAAACAAATACCATCTACTGGATTACACAAACATATTTACCGCAGAAGCCTACCCTATACTAGGAGCTACCGCATTCATCCGATCCAACAGCCAGGGGCACACGAAATAAGCAATTTTCAGTGATTCTATGAGCATCATCCAAAGCTTTCAACAACTGTACCCTCGAAACCCCACCATCATCAAAATCAAAGACAACATCCACGACACAATTAATATGGGCAAAAAAATAATAATAATCTAGACCCCATCCCATGTGGGCATAGATGGTAACGAGAAAACAGATAAGGCAGCAAAAGAATCAACAGAAGAGATAGTGCAAGTGCAGATGCATCTTGTAGATACAAAGTCGCAACTAAAAAAGAACATTCTTGCAAAATGGACGGAAGAACGGAGGAACATCCAAAATAACCACCTTAGAACCATCAAAGAAGAGGCTAAGTTCTAAAAATTTAGACAAAAAAGAAAGGACCAACCAAACAATATTGACAAGACTGCGATATGGACACACCTTGCTAACCCATAAGTACATATTTGAAAAATCTGACCCCAGCACTTGTACTGACTGCCAAATTCGCCTAACAATGGATCACATAATCTCCTGTCCAAAATATAAAGCTAAGAGAATTAAAAATAATATACCGACAACACTAAAACAAGCACTGGATCCAACCAAGACTTCAGAATATCAGACGCTTCAATACCTTAGGGACATCAATATCTCCCACCTCATATAATATCTGTACACCTATCTCTTTATTTACTCCCAATTTTTTTAATACTTACTACCTATAATTATAACTTATATACATGTATATAATATTCTTATTCTAAAAATATAATTGTACTCAAGTGCTAATACGGGGGTAAATGAAACACTTAAATTAATTTAAAAAATATATATGTATATCAATGTCATGTTTGAAACGCGTGTATCTCTGTCAACTACAGATGCATGAATGATTGTTATTGGTTCCCAAAGTCGATCCTAAAAACATATTTTTCCCACCTTCACATATTAAAATGGGCTAAATGAAGTATTTCGTTAAAGTAATGGATTGAAACGGAAGAGGGTTTTTGTATCTAAAACAAAAATTTCCGAGAATTAGTGAAGCAAAAATTAAAGAGGGCATATTTGTGAGCCCACCAATAAGAGAAATAATGAAAGATTATACATTTGACAGTATGTTAAATGAAGCCGAAATAAGAGCTTGGAGACCTTTTAAAACAGTTGTTTCAAATTTTCTTGGAAATGTGAGAGATGAAAATTAAAGAGATATCGTAAATGAACTACTTGATGCCTACACAGAAATGAGATGTAGGATGTCTTTAAAAACACCCTTTCTGGACTCTCATCTACATTTCTTCCCATAAGAGATGGGTGCATTATGTGATGGAGATGGAAAACGGTTCCACCAAGACATTTCCGCCATGGAAAAGCGATATCACGGTAAATGGAGTCCAAATGTGCTTGCTGATTACTGCTGGATAATTAATAAGATGCCTCAGAAACAAAACATTCACGTACAATATCAAAAACAACGTTTTGAAGTAAGTTGAAATTAATAATAATATCTCTATCGCTATATTTCGTTAGAAACCAACAATACCTCATAAAAAAAAAATGATGGGTGATGGACAAAATCTGAGGTCATTTTCGGCTTTTAGGTCAAATTTTAAGTGGAATACACTATGTTTTATCACAAAAAATAAGGTAATATTTGTTTACTAGTGTAAATATCATTATTATTATTTTACTTATTATTTAACTATTTAGTTACAGTCTAGACCTGTACACCATTGATTGCTATACTACAATATTATCAACGTGAATAAATTTACTTTAGAAGTTAAACAAATGAAAGATAAAGAAAAAAATCTACACAAACCCTTCTCAAGACAGTTATTCGAGATTTAGTAGGAAATGATTAATACCTGTTTGCAACTGTGGATGACGGGAAACGATTAAACTATGGTTAAAAGAGAACAGGATAGTAACTTTGTTGAAGAGATGAGACACATGCTGACACGTGATAACTGGATCTTAATCGATATGACGATTACAGAGACCATATATCAAGGTTGGCGTTATCGATTTATTTGAAATGCGTGGTTTTGAGGTACGATGCTCGAATAAACTTTTGTTGAAAGATAATAGGGATTTAGATCACTTGTATAGCGTTGCTATCGATTCACCAATATCTTTCCAAAGTTTCAATATCTAGAATTGCTTGCGGCATATTTTTATATAATATATTTAAAAGAACTTACCTGGACACGATAAAAGAATAAAAATGTACAATATCGGTCATTAGAATAATAATAATAATAATAAAAACTAATCAAACATATTAAAAGTCTAGAGTTGTCCACGGAACTCACGTTCTCGTTTTTTAAGTCTGCGGGTTTGAGATCTGAAACAGAAGGTTTTGTGTTTGCGTGTCAGGATGGTGCTATAAATACTTTGGCGTACAGGACCCGCATATTCCAAATGGCGGAATCCACACTCTGTAGGTTGTGCCACCACCATTCTGAAACCATTATGCACATTCTGTCTGCTTCTCCATCTCTTGCAGCGTCGAGCTACGTGTCTCGACATAATGCTGCTCTCCGCGTGCTCTACTACCATCTTAGACATGCCTATGGTATTGACCAAATACCGGTTATACCGTACGTCTTTTCTGACATAGAATCAGTGGTGGAAAATTCCAAATGCCGAATATATTGGAATTACTTTTTCTTCACCTCAAGGTTACTGACAGCCACTAAGCTGGACATAACCTTCCTGGATATCGAGACGAAACAGATATTTGTGATCGAATTCACAAGTCCAGCTGAAAAGAATATCTCTCTCAAGGAGGAGGAAAAAAAGTCCAAGTATATGGATCTCTTGTCCGAGCTTAGAAAGCTGTATCCAGGGTATAAAGTTAAACTTGTGGTCTTGATAGTTGGTGTTTTGAGAGGTATGAAACCTTCCTTTCGGAGGGAAAGCGAGTCCATTCCCGCCTGCAGATGCCACCTCTTTGATCTGCAGGATGCAGAAAACAGTGCTGCTCGGGTCACTCCGCATTGTGCGGGCACTGAATCTGGCGTAATTTCCGCAACTGCATATCGCCAGAGTTTGAGATGTAGTCGTGTGTATTTAACTCCACTAGTCTCTAGTATGACGCGGCTCAAAAGGTTGCTGAAGTTTGCGATTAGTGGACACTTGGTTAGACCTGACAAACCACAAATAATAAAGGCAAACACCATTGCCTCCAAAGAGTAATCCTTTTATATTTATGACGAAAAACTCTCCTTAATTTTTCTTGGAAGGCAAGGATTTTTTCAAGCTCACGACCTCATTTTATCATTCTATCCAGGGGTATTCACTCTGTAACTTTTTTACTCAAACTCTGAACCGTCGTTATGTGTTATGCCCATCTTATCCTACGGGGTTGAAACCTTAACACTGATTAAAGCTTCTTCTAAAAATCTGCAAGTAATCCAAAGGGTTGTGGAACGAGCCATGCTCGATAGAACATTGAGGGATAAAATATCAAATGCTAAAATTCATCATTAGACGAAACTAACCAATGTTTTTGTAAAAGTTATTGCCATGAAATGGTAATGTGCAGGCCGTCTAGCTAGAACAATAGACGACAGATGGGCCAAACCGATTCTTGAGTGGAAACCGTGGTCAGATAAAAGTAGCTGAGATAAACCACCCTATCCCTGGACTGATGAGCTAAAGACTATATCTACGAACTGGCTGAAAGAAGCTTAAAACGGAAATTGGATTACTTTTAGGGAGGCCACTGATATCCAAGGATACTGATTATGAGGATGATATTGTTCTGGCCACCTCCTCAGAAATCAATGCTGATTTAATCGGCTAGCTCACCAAGTTGGTCTATGGAGGACTGATGGCAGTATTGAACACAAGGGAAATTACATCTTCCATTAACTCTCGTTACTCACATTTTCCTGTTCAGTAAACTGCTGTATTCAATCATTTATTAATTGATTAATAATTTGGAACGTTCCAAGAACACTGATTTCAAAGATATTATATTTTTTTATTTATAGATTAATGTGGAGGGATGCCACAATAGGCAATAACATAACTTTATTGTATTTCTTTTGTGGCTAAAGAAAAATGCTGGAAACTAAAAGGATGCTAAATTTTTATGCCTGCATAATATTTTGAAACATACGTTAATTGAAAATGAATCGTATTATAACTCCTGTGGAGTCCTGTGGTAGACCATTTTGTTGGTGTTTGTTTGTTCCGGCTGCTTTTAGGGCATTTTAGGGTATATTGTTTATAAGCAAGCCTATAGCTGCTAACGGTAAAACGTTTGTACCTACTATTTGATCGCTAATCAAGGGCAAGGACGTGAGTTTAATTCTTGTTTATGTCAAATAATTTGTATAAATATATTTATACAAATTACAGGTTCTGCTTAGCCATTCGCAACCGGCTTTAAACTGTAGGTGCCTTTTTATGTACGCTAAAAAATGGATGTAATACTGACCATATTACTCCTGAATGTACATAGATTGAAAACATAGTTATTGTGGTGCCCGTTGCGCTGGTTTCGTAGGAGAGACGCAGGCGTCGCGGCGTCCCATTCAGAGCAGAGTTATACTCACAAACATAAAAAAGGACAGGCAGGGTTCAAACGTATTTCACTCCAAGGGGTTATTCTTGGAGACTTATTACATGTGGTTTGGTTTTCCCTGGGAGTATTCGAAGGGGCCCACACAGTGGTTCTGGAGGAGTAATAACACAATTCTGTCCTCTTGAATCCCTAATCAGCCGTTGATATCGTAGAACTGCTCTGAGTAACACGAAAAATTATTTTGAATAATTTTTATAACAAACAAAATGAATAGGGGAAAATTTAGCGTAAATTAGTATAAACAATGGATCATCCGGTAGACGGGTGATGAAAGTTTTACAAATATATGTTTCTCCCCGACACAACCAAATACATTGGGGTGAGAAACTATACACAAAATAATATTCAATTTACAATTTATGGAATCTAAATTAACAAAATGGCAAAAATTACAATGTGCGCACGCACAGGGACTGAACTGTGCGGCGCGTCAGAAAAAAATGAGAAATTATGAATTCAAATCACGCGTTTCGTATGAAAATACGGAAAAATACTTAGCGTGGAATACAGATACAGAAGTTGGCTTCAGTTATCCACAATCGGACCCTACAATTTCCTGGTGGAATCGCCGATGTTGGTTGATTACTGACCCAACTTCTGGAGTGGTCTTGGTTCTCCTGGTTCGCGTCTGGTTATTTGGTAGTTCCAAATAGACGCTACTTGAGAACTTTACGAGATAAAACGGTTTTTTTTTTTCTCGTAAAAAACGTAGATCCCGAACGGTGGTCAAGCGATAATTCTTGTTTACCAAATAGCTCGCAGCCTCGTCTTGGTAAACTCGAAACACAGTATATTAGATATTATGAAAAAAACTCAAAAGACGTCTGTTCTCGATGAAAGACAATCGAGTAGTCACTGTCTCAGACAGAATTATACAAGATTCTAGCGGTTCATACAATGAACGCTAGAATTATATATTATTATTATTATTATTATTATTAATTATTATACTGAACAAAGCCAGAGGCTTGTGTGTTCATACATATTGATACAAAACAAAAATATATAGAACATACAGAAATAAATATATACATACATAAATATATGATACATCTCAACATAAATAAAGTAAATAAAGATTAAGTAAAAAAAAAGACTAAACAGAAATAAATGAAAACAAAAGGTTAGCTTAAATGGAACAAATTAATGTACTCATCCAGCCGGTTCTTGAAAGCGTTGAGACTTGGAGCTTGGACAACTTCTGCGGGCAGACAATTCCAAGATACAAACACCCGGTTGGTCAAAAAATTAGCACGCACATTCTTTTTGTATTTTTCATGGTTAAGATTGTACCTGTGCCCGCGAAGTCGTGAGTCAGTATTCATATTAATTAATGGGGTCATATCGCAGTTGAAGCAGTTGGTAACCAAGCGGTACATAGTTATCAAGTCACCACGGGTACGACGAGCTTCAAGAGACGGTAGTCCTAGTTTGTGTAGTCTTTCTTCATAAGATAAAGAACGAAGTGTGGATGGGATCTTGGTGAAACGTCTCTGCACACTCTCCAGCAGTCGTATATCTTTGAGGAGGTTGGGTGAGCATATTGATGCACTAAATTCAAATAGCGGTCGCACGTACGTAGTAAAAAGTTTCACTACAAGTGTAGGAGTTAAGTAGAAACTCTTCTTAATGAGGTAAATTAACCGATTTGCCCTCTTTACTACCTCAACTACGTGTTTAGACCAACTAAGATCGCTACATACGGTGACTCCCAGATCAATATGTTCGCACGCCTTGCTCAATGTTTGCCCATCAATAAAGTAGTCGAGACACGGATTATTGTACCCCATATGCAGAACCGTAGATTTACCTTCGTTGATGGGAATCATCCAATTAGCTGACCAGGTGGCAATACTCTTCAGATCATCCTGCAGTGTGTTACCGTCCGTTATAGGTGAGTTAAAAAGTTTTGAGTCGTCAGCAAAAAAAGAACGATTCGATTTAATAACATCATCAAGATCAGCCATATAAACTAGGAAAAGTAGGGGCCCCAATACTGATCCTTGGGGGACGCCGCTTTGTACAGCATGAGGGGTAGACAGACATTTATTAATCTTGACTCTGAATGTGAGATTGGATAGAAAACATTTAATCCATGCAAGAAGTTTGCCACGAATGCCATAGTGTTCAAGTTTGTACAACAGGTGGCGAATGGGCACTTTGTCAAACGCTCTTATATGAAACATAAGAAATGATAAATATTACCAGGAGCGGTAATTTTGAATTATTTTGCGACTCAAGCGATCGTAACAGTTATGAAACCTGGAAACAGGAGGTCTTGGTTCACTTCGATGATGGTTATAATTTTATGGTCAAGGTTATTTTATTTATTTCACGTTTGTGAAGAACGTATCCTTTTTGTATTTTATGTAACATAACACAAAAGGTGTATGATATAGTATAACATAAACAGAAGTAGGAATATAATATTCAACAAAAGTTTATAAATAATTTATAGTTAATTCATTATAGTTAATTCATTAATTTCAGTTTAATTAATAATTTAGTTTAATATAGAAACAATGTGCAGAGTTAAATTGAAAACATAATTTACTGATGTTGGTTCAAAGAAAAATTTTAATATAAATGAAATATATTCATACGCAGCGTTGTGAGCATCATTTCGTAGGCCTATGGACTCGTACAGATAATAATAAATTTTCATTTTCTACGTAAGGTATATAATCCTTAAAGAAATTTCTGTCGCTTATATCACTGGAAGAGCATAATTATCGTAAATATATTTTATAATAAAAGAAAATTTCAGTTTTCCGCAAAACAAAATCTATTATCAAAACCAGCTCCATGAATACTGCAAGATTTTAGGGAATGCTTTACTGTACTCTTATAACAACTCTCAGCATTACGAGTTTTTTAAAAAAATAATAAAATTATAATAGCATTTTTCTCAATTATTTAGCGTTGTAAAACTATAACTTCTTGGTATCGTTGAATTCAGAATAAACTTTTTTTTCAAATAAGCAAAATAAAATTATGAGTTCCCATTAAAAATAAGAAAATTGTACAAAGTATTTTGATAACCAATGGTCAAAACAAAAAATTTCCCTCGTTGATATTGGCTTTGAAAATTAATTATGGCTTTTAAAATTATTAAAATTGATTATGAAATGGCTTTGTATTCGTAGCTATTATGGTTTTCGAAACAGCAATGGTGGATATATTAAAATGAGCACTCTGTATAACCACTGAAGCATAATTAGGCAATGGAAAAAGATAATAGGGCACTTTAATACAACAGCCGGGACTTATACGTTGTTGATTATACCTAGGAAATCCTAAAAAGCTGATTAATGCGTGTCATTTAAAAATTAATATCGGGCCGGGTACGGCCCGTGGGCCATATGCTGGACCTCAATGGTATAGCTGTTTCTGGTTATATCTAGGAAATCCTAAAAAACCGCTCAATGCGTGTCGTTTAAAAATAAGTATCGGGCCAGACACTGCCCGCGGGCATAACGTTAATTGAAACAACATTCTTTAATTAAGCCAAGGTATATACTGACTGGAGAGCTAAGAGCTATATTCTCGCTAAGGCTAAACACATAGTGAAGCAGAGAGCAAAGCAGCGATGAAAGCGGAGAGCAAAGCGGCGAAATTAAATAAATGAATTCCTGTTAACACGCGCATAGTGGAGCGTACTGCGGCGAGGTTATATCGTTGTTATAGTCGAGCAAAGCGACGCGTTCAAACAATTTTGATTTATCTGCTATTATCGTTGCGAAAATAGTTGTTTAAAACGGATATTGAGGCATTTACAAGTAGTTCTCATTTATAAGAGGTATTTATAGTAGGTTCCGATTGAAATTTGTCCATTTTTTACCAATTTATGTTGAATTTTTTCCAAAATATAATCAAACGTTGAAATACTCATGCGAAAATAAGAATGAAACTTTTCTGGATGTTCGCGGAGTTGCATATAAAAATGATGAAATTCACCATGTATATGTCTACTTTTATTTATTCTGTGAACATTGCACCTTCTAGTGTGTTTATTTTTATTTTTTAGTAAACACCAAATTTTAAGGGAAGAGTTTTCTGTTAGTAAAAAATCCATTATAATTTTGTGAACTTTCTGCTTGATTTTAAACGCGTCACTATGTGTAGACACTCTTTTATAAGCGCGACATTCTTTCGCTGTTTTACTCTCTGCCTTCATAGCTGCTTTGCTCTCTGCTTCACTATGTGCTTAGCCTAAGTGAGCTGTTGTCGGAGAACGTCGCTTTGACTGGTGGGGAGAGACCGACCATACACCTCAAGCCCAGCTAGCACCTAGGAACTTAGCGTTACGAGGCTTTTATATATATAATTATTTTTTACTTAATGCTTCGTTCAGAACCTCCAAATTATAAATTAGAATTAACGTGAAATTAGTACTTAACATAAAATTTGTACGTAGAAATTAAGCAGCATTCACAATAAAAATAAAGAAATTAAGCCACTGACAGATATTTTTATCGATTTCTACTTTATCGATAGATATTTGGCAGCTGTTTACATTTGCTAATGAGTTTTTGAGTGTTTCATGGTTCTGAAAAGAGTTGAAATAGAGGAAAAATTTATATTTGTACACATAGAAAACACAAAGATGTGGATAGAAGCAAAAAAATATGGTCATAGAAATTTTTAGGTTGACAAGTGCTTACTGCGCATGCGTCAATTATAAATTAACGTAAGGGTTTGTAGTCTACAAACATCTAATTTTAATTTATAAGTATAAGTATTAATTTTGAAGGTTGTGAACGGTAACGTACACTTACGTATAACAATCATTTACGTTAATTCTAAGTACTAATTCTAATTCCTAATTGAGAGGTTCTGAACGCAGCATAAACCTTGGGCAGATGTTGCAATTTGCTCGGACCGATTTAATTGTACCTATCCGCCTCTGCTAAGGACTTCCATTTTTCTATCTTGTAAGGTTTGAACGGCTAGTTCTAATATAATTTAATTACAGGGTATGTCTACATGATATACTCAACAAACCTGGTTGTAGGAGTGTGACTTTTTAAAGACCTATGCTATAAATGGAATAAGTAGCTTAATGGAAAAGAGAGTAAAAAGCATTTTACTTTGAACCTTCCCGTGTGGAATGAGTCAAGGCACTAATTCAATTATTTCCTGCACAATGGTCGTTTGAATTGGATGCTACTGCGGAATTATACCGAATTTACAATTCAAGCGCGTTAACCTCAAATATCTCCTGAAAATTAAAAAATTGATGTGAAGTGTAAATTAGCACACATTTCAGTATTTCCTATCTATTTAATTAAAATAATAATAATAATAATAATAATAATATTTATTTACAATAAATAATATGTACATAAATTTTTTACATGGTTCCTTTACGTTTATTTCTTAATAAATTATTTATTATAAATTGTGACACCACTTAACTGTAAAAAAAAAAAAACAGTTGTTTGTGGTTTTGCATCAAATTTTAAGTATGTTTACAGACAGAAAGAACATGTGTTAAAATCAGATCTTTAAAGTACATATTACGTAGTTCATTAAGAATACTGTTTATAAATCATTTAATTTCTTTGTAAATTGTATAACAATATTAAATTGACATATTTTACATAAAGTTAATAAAAATTAACTGTAAAAGTAAATTATTTACCACAATGAACATGTAAGTTAATAAATTATCAAATAATTAATAAACCATAAATAATGTAGGTACAATCATATATACATATATCACACTATACAAATACAAATAAGCCTGTATGATCATAGTAATAATAATAATGATAATAGTAATGCTTATATAATGCATCAGATAACCGGGTAGAAAATGGCAGACAATTCTTGATTTGTAAGAGAACGTACAAATAATTTGGCAATGGTGTTATAATTAGAGCTAGTCACGGTTCTTTCGAGACCTTCTGTAAATTCAAGGAATTTATTAAATATTTTGGGAGAATGATAAGAAAAACATAGTTGTCCAATTCTTTTATGGGTTCTTGCAGGTATGAGTCTATCTCTATTGCGAGTGCTGTGGGTGTGATTTTCAGTATTTGGCAGTGAATTGTTTTTTAAATATTTTACTATATTGAGAACATAAAGTTTACGGACAGATAATAATTTAGTTTCTGAAAATAAAGTTTCTGTAGGATATAACAATGGTTTCTTGAGTATTACTTTGATAATTAATTTTTGAGTTACTTCTACAGACTCTAGATATTTTTCATACGTTCCACCCCAAGCAATTATGCCATAATTTATAAGTGACTCAACAAGCCCATAGTAGAAGACCATAAGCTGCTTAAATTTAAGAATATCTTTTAATTTTTTAAAAATATATAATGTTTTGCGAATTTTTTTTTGTTAAAATAATTAGATGTTCATCCCATTTTAGATGTTGGTCGAAAATAACTCCAAGATATTTTACTTTTTCGGCCGAAATAATTGAATTACAAATACAATTTGAATGATCGCAGTAAGGATCATGGACTTTAATGGAAGTAAAATTAGGGCGACTTCTTTTTTGTATGCTAAAAGGTACAAACATGGTTTTGTTTATATTAAGGGTTAAGATATTTTGATCAAGCCAGTTATTAATTACTGTCATATCAGTTTCTACCAGTTTTTTAACTTCTTCCCATGTTGTAGCCTCTATAAAAAGAACAGTATCGTCCGCGTAGGATATTAATTTTCCGTTCAATTTTAAATTAAGGAGGTCATTTATATATTTTATTTTTTTTTATTTAGTTTGTAAAAACACGTCAACAGAATTCTGGATGTCCGGGGTTAGAAGTATTCATCTTATTCACCTCATTTATTTCCAACGGACTACTATTTCACTAAACACCTAGACCAGTTCTCAAAAGAATTATTTTTAAGAACGAAAAAAGAATCAAAAAAGCCATTAAAATTTTCATTTTATTTTTATTTATTTATTTGATTTCGTAAAAAGCCCTAAACAGGACGAGCTCAGAAACTACGAATACAAACGTTTTATAAAAATACATAACTTATACATATACAATTTATACATAAATTTACAGCAATTGTGACAAAAATATGTACATTAAACCAGGGACGTAGCCAGGATTTCAGCTTGGGGGGGGGGCAAAAATAACAAAATATTCTAAATTAGTCGGTACGACCTTAATTACATGGCTTGGGTAGAAAATAACAGCGTTCTAGGTCAGCGGTCGGCAACCTTTCAGTGACAAAGAGCCAAATCTATATGAAAAAAAAACACAATAACATGGAAGAGCCGCTAAAAAATATATGCTATATTTAAGAAAAAAACGTAAAAATTGTTTATTTGTTTTAAAATAATCAAGTATTACAATAAATTAATATTTACTTATACATTTAGTTTGTGATACCTATTGTAGTTGCCAGTATATTACAATATAATAATTTTTTTTATGGGACGATTGCTCCTGTATAGTGTTCTATAAGACATATACTTAATATTTGATGAATATTCAGTAATCTTTAACTTAAGGCAGCACTCTAGTTTCAGGTCAGTAAGATTACTTCTTAACTGACTCTTTATTAATTTCATATGTGAAAAGATTTGCTTACAGTAACATGTGGATCCGAAAATTGTCACTAGCCCAAAAGCATAATTTTTTAAAAGATTGAACTATTCTGGAAGACGGTTCCAAGCTTCGAAAAGAACTTTATCTACATTTTGAAGATTGCGAATTTCGGTCCACTTATGCTGGGAAGATAAAATTCACTTTTTTCTTTCTAAATTTTCCATTTCAGAATTAAGTTTTAAGAATATATAATTCAATAAACCTTTGGATTTCAAATCCACTACCTGAAGGTGATAAATGTAATTGCTACATATCTACTTCAATTGGTTTTGTCAAAAAATCTAGTGTAGATTTATATTTTCTAAACTCTTTAAATCTATCTCGAAAAGCTTCTTTCATGTTAACAATAGTTTGTGCAAAAAAAAAATGCATTAATAACATGTTTTTGTAAATTAATAAAATGTAAAAATGTTTTTGCACGTAAATCATTCACAAATACAGATAATTTTTTTTCGAAACAAATAACTTTTTCTAAAAGGGAATATGCAGTAATTCGGGGAATTACCGGGCGTGAATTGCACCGTAAAATATTCTGAAAAATACAAAACCTGTATAGTACAGGCAGAAAGTTGAAAATTAAAAAATAGATTATATTAAAATAAAAACCAGCCAATTTTCAAAGAGCCACAAAATTTTCTAAAAGAGCCGCAGGTGGCCTACCCCTGTTCTAGGTCTTTTGTAGTATATTAAATAATAAAAGTCCGGTAAATTTATAAATTTGCCGAACTTCTAACAACCTAAATTATATTTTATATAAGGTAAACTAACCAGGATTTAAACTATCCTGGGGAGGCAAATGCCTCCTATGCCCCCCCTGGCTACGTCCCTGCATTAAACATATTCAAGTGCACTGTAGTGGCTTACATTACTAAACAAGTTATTTTACAAATTAATTAGTTTTTATTATGTGTAAAGTTAATGAGGTGTAATGGCATTTAAATAATATTTAGTTAGTGTGATCTTGAATGTTTTAAGAGTATCGTGAAATATTAGGTCGTCAATAATGAAATTTGTAGAAAAAAATGGCAAAGTTGGTTGATAACTTACAAATATAAGGAATTATTTTATTCATCAAAGTATGCACCCATATTGTATATACACTTTTGCCATTTAAGCGGCAGGTTGTTCAGGCCGGTGGTAGAAAACCCTGGCGGACGAGAATCAATAAATTCCTGGAAGTCCAGTTTGACAACATTGTCGGAATTAAATTGTTTTCCTATTAAAAAGTTGTTCAAATTGCGGAAGAAGTAATAGTCAGTGGGGGATAGGTCTGGGGAATATGAAGGATTATGAAGAAGTTCCAACTCCAAATCCTGTAGTTTTGCCACAGTTATTTGTGCAGTGTGTGGTCTAGCGTTACCATGCAATAATATAGGAGTCGTTCTGTTGACCAATCTAGGCTATTTTTCTTTAAGTTTTTGCATCATTTCGTCCAGTTAGTTGCAGTATATTTCTGCTGTGATCGATGAACCAGGTTTTTTTTTTGTTTGGTTTTTAAGTTACCTGTACGAATTTTGGCGAACCAATTTGATATTGTATGCTGCGTAGCACTAGAGCCAAATACGCTATTAATGTTTCGCGCGGTCTGCGATGTCGGAATTCCACGTAAAAACTCATACTTCCTAATTTTTTAGAGCATACAATGAATTCTTTAAACAGGCGAGATATTTAACTTTCAAAAAAAAAAAAAAAAAAACAAAAAACAGCACGGTAAAATATTAAGTTAATGTTAAATAATAAACTGTTAAAGTTTGCAATATTATTTACCACAAATTTCATCCTTGACGACCTGATATATCTAATCAATACAAAAATTATTAAGTGTAGATATCAACCGATGAACTGGGAAGTACTGCATTGAATTTGTTCTGGCAAAAGGCTTGTGAAAAAGAATTTTGCTTCTTAGACTTTTGATTTTAACATTAAAATTTATTTTATTTATTAGTGGTATACCATCTGTTATTAATTTCTTTCGAATGTATCGGATAAGTTTCTTTTAGCTTGTAGTGTTAGAATGTTGAAGAAATAGGACATCTATTGACTATAAATCTGATAAAACATTTTTGAATTCTTTCTTTCCTATATATGTATATACATACACATTGGTATATACATACACATACTGTGGATTCCATATGGAGCTCCAAAAATTTACTTGACTTAAAATTTTCATTTCGTCTGCGAACAGAAGGATATTACTATATTTAAAACAGGTAATTACATCATTGTTATAGATGACAAAGAACAAGGACCCTAAATGAGTTCCTTGTGGCACACCGGAAGTATAATTGAAAAATTTATATAGAGACCGATTAACTGATACTGTTTGCGACCTGTTCCTAATATAAGATTTAATATAACCCATCTTAGAAGGAAACCATGTACACCGATTTCGTGTATCTTTCTTATTAAAATGCTGTGAATGACTTTATCAAAGGCCTTGCTGAAATCGGTGTGGATGGCGTCTGAAGTAAATAATAGTAAATTAGAATCAACTGAGCGTTTTTTTACGAAACCATGTTGTTGTGGTGTAATGAACTGTTTGACTGTAAAGTAAATTTTTCATTGACTATAAAAATTCAGATTTGATGAAAAATAATATTTAGGCCCTGGTATGTCGTTGGCAAAAGTATATTGATGAAGGTGGAGGCAATGTTGATAAAAATATTTTATAAAAACTCTGAATTTTAGTTTCCTTTTATAAAATCCGATATTTCATATAAACCAACCTAACACTTCAGGGCTAACTTTACCATTAAGCGAATCTAGGACTGCCTAAGGGTGCCGCAGATGGGGGCGTCGGAAGGCCATTAAATTACGATTTTTATGTACTTATGTGAAGTGGTAAAAATTCCATTTTAATATTTGTCTTATACCTCCATTGAATTATTTAATTATATTTAGAGGACGTCGAGTTATAATAATAATAATAAATTTATTGTTCAGTTGTGCGTACAAGAAAGATACAAGAAACCCAGTCACAGTAAAAATTTAAATAAGTTTAAATAATATTACAAGAGAATATTACAATTTTTCTACAGCTTTTACTAGAAGGCTAAAATCATCATTGAGAAACTCAGTGATGCTATAAAAGGCCTTCTGTAGCAAATAATCCTTTATGTATTTTTTAAATAATACAGTTTTCAGATCTTTAACTGCTTGAGGCAGTTCGTTAAACAATACAGCACCGACATAAGTAGGTAAATTTTTTGATATATTATATTTTACGCGAGGTAATCTGAATTCTTCTTTTTTTCTAGTGTCATACTTATGGACAGTGCTGTTTGTGTTTAACAAATTACCGTGTTGCTTTACAAACAATAACAAATTTAATATGTACAAACAAGGTATTGTAAGAATATTCAACTGCGGAAAAATATCCCTGCAAGATGTCCTTCTGCCAACCTGACCAAGAATACGCACTGCTCTTTTCTGCAATTTAAATAGTCTCGGCCACTCAATAGAATTTCCCCAAAGAATTATTCCATACGTAAGGGTCGACTGTATGTAAGTATACTAATTTGGCCGATTCCAAAGAAACATGATTTATCACTTTGTGAAGCATAAAGTTGTATGTGTTCACTTTTTTAGCAGTAGCATTTACATGCTGTCTCCAGTTTAGATTGGAATCTAACATGAAACCTAGAAACTTAATTGTTTCCATTTCATATAGTTCTCTCTTGTCTAAGGTTATAGCCTAATTATATCCTGTGCGCCAAATTATGTCTTGGCCAAGGATGCCAAATTATATCTAGCCTAGAGGCGCCAAAATCCCTTGCGCTAGCCCTGAAATATTTTACACATAATTACCAAACGGCATCACAAATGAATTATTGTTTAAAGAATGCACTCATTTTGTAATAAGAAACCACTGTTTTATTTACTGTGGTATGTCTAGTACACAATTCAATTTCGAATTAAGTTCTAGATCTGCGCTATTCCAGTAATGGTCATTAGTGTTCTCCCGGAGAACCAGCAAGTACAGAAATAATACGGTCTCAGACTCTCGACAGAGGTCTGTAGTGACCGATATTAACACAATGACATGTGTTAAAACTCTCAACAGGGTGGAAATTTGCCATATACCATTAATAATAATAAAGTTTTGATCATTATATTACCAGCAGAGTGAAAAGTTGCAAATACAATTTGCAGAATGGGCCAAAAGTCACTCGACACCAAACAGTTAGTTAGTTAAAGTTAATTAAAGCGCACAGAAATGCTATTTGCGCTAAACACAGCCCATCTAAATGACTAGAATACACAGTAACAAAAATAGTCCAATAACCTAGTACATCATAAGTTGCATCAAGTGGGGGTAGTTAGTTTCGTTTTTTTTTCTTGTATGGGTTGTGCCTGAGATGCAAAATCCAAGTTTTCGACCTCGGCAGCCTTCCGGAACACTTTTGAATTTCGCAAAAACTGCTAAATTTTCGCACTCTTTTCGGTTTCTGCCCATTTTGACCATAAAGGAGCATGTTTTCGACAAACACCATTCTATGCATTTTTAAACTAGATTAAATTTTCTACAATTTGAGACCAAAATGGGCTCGGTAGTTTTAATAGTTTCAGAGATACAGCTTTTCAAAGTTTGAAATAATCTCCAAACTTGAAAATTGTATGCTATATCATGCTCATGGGCACTGTTTATTTTTAGAAGTGAAAACTACTCCTTATTGTCAAAAATTATAAAATAACATTGCAGAACCTTATATTGCTCCCGAAAATACTGGTTATGAAGATGTTTCGAAAAAAAATTTATTGGTTTTTTAAACATAGCTCCTTCATTTTTAGTAATAGAAAGTTTTTTCAAAAACTATTTTGTAGGGCTTTTCAAGAACTATAAGATTGTGTAAATTAAATTCCTTAAGATCCCTTAGTTTTTAAATGGGGTGAGTTTGAAGGGCTCGAATAAGGTGGTGTTCGCTTGTAAATAGAGGTTTTAAACGGCTATATCTCGCCAAATATTCACTGTACAGAAAATATACAGGGAAATTTAAGTCATTAAAAAAGCTACAATTTAGTGCTCTATCATTTTTTTCGTATCTCCAGTAATTACGGAGATATTTTGAAGAAAAGGGTGAAAAATACGAAATCGCAAAAAATCGTTTTTTCTTTAAACTCCAATTTTTCTAAAATTAGGCATTTTAAATTGGTCAAACTTCTTGGGTGTACTGAAAATACATATATGAAGAGAACCACAGAAGGGTGAGGATCAATTTTAATTAGGGGGGTAAATAGGGGGTTGTTTTCCCTGATTTTTTCGTAGAAAAAAGTAGGTACCGACCTTATTTTGATCATAAGTCGCTTAATTTTTATACTAGAGACTTTTTTTTTTGTTTGAAAGGTCTAATCAAATACTTTAAAAAAGATTCAATGAGTTTTCTTCGAAAAATGCAAATTTTTCCTGTTATTTGACTTTGAATCTTTCAAATTATGCATTTGGCGAAAAAAAGTTAACCATTAACATGCCGTATCTCGGTTCGTATTGGTTGTAGAAAAATAATAAAAAAAGGATTTTGTTTTTTTTTTAAAGCTACAATTTTGCTTTCTACAGTTTTTTTGATAAAATGCATATTTTTCGAGTTATTCGCAAAAAACTTTTTAAAAACATCGATTTTTTCGTCGAAAAACTGTTACACTCGTATTGTAGTTGAAAGTTAGCTGTATCTCAGAAACTATTGAAGCTACTGGACCCATTCTGGTCTTAGATTGTAGCAAATTTAATCTATTTTAAAAATGAATTGAATAATGTTTGTTAAAAACGTGTTTCTTTATGGTCATAATGGTAAGAAACCGAAAAATGTTCGAAAATTTAGTAGATTTTGAGAAATTCAAAAGTATTCCGGAGGGCTGCCGAGGTCGAAAACTTGGATTTTGCATCTCAGGCATATCCCACACAAGAAAAAATGACGAAACTAACTACCCCCACTTGATGCAACTTTTGCCCCATAATCATGACAAGGTTACTGGACTAGAAGAAATAAAACAATAAATAGATAAATACACATTTTGCTTGCAATTTGCTTCATCTAATGGTACATCGATATCTACATTTGAAACTAATCCAGACTGACATTGTTCCATTTTCGAAGGGTAAGAGCGGCTCTGTGACATCCAGCGAGAATTATCACCGAATCGTGATATCTACTGTCTTGTCTAAAGTTTTTGAAAAAATTCTCATGACAATATTCGCAGAGTGTGGCGACAACCAATTTTGTTTCAAAATATTTCATGGCACAGATATGGCGATATATTTGTTAAAGTCGGCTACAGTACATACAGCGAGAGACGCCCGTATTCGCGTGCTTAATTGACCTTAGCCACGCTTTTGAACGGGTGGATAGAGGAAAACTTCTACAGATACTCTTGAAGAAGAACGTCTGCCCTCGAATATCCTCTGTACTACACCATCGGTTTGATAGAGAACAAAAAAAGAGTTCGCTGAGGCACAGCTAAATCCAGTGCGTTTATACAAAACACAGGAGTACATCAGGGTGGCCTGTTATCACCTTCCTTGTTTAACATCTACATGGATGATCTTGAGTCAACGGCTGAACGAGGAAAGGATTGGCTGTGTGGTTGGCTCATCACTTGTTGATCACATCAGTTATGCTGATGACATGGTGGAATTTGCACCATCTTTGGCTGGATTGAAACTGCTGGCACTATGTGAATCTTATGCTCTGGAGCATGGTCTAATTTATAATGTTAATAAAACAAAGTTTATTGTATTTCAGCCCAAGAATAAGAAATATACAGTTCCCGACATTTCACTCAATGGTCAGTGCGTTAAGAGAGTACCTTCTGTATGTTATCTTGGTCATATTATCTGTGATGATTTAAATGATACAGCTGACATTGATAGGCAATGTCGCTCTGTATGTGTTAAAGCAAATATGTTAAACCATAGATTCTTTAGATGCAGTACTGTTCTACGTAAATACCTTTTCAACACGTTTTGTGGCAGTATGTATACATCTGCTATTTGGGCTAACACCACCAAAACCGGTATTCGTAAATTAGTGGTTTGTTACAACAATGCATTTAAAGTTATCAATGAGTTTTATAAATATTGTAGTGCAAGTGAAATGTTTGTTATGAATGAAGTTAATACTTGTTTGGCTGTACTTAGAAAATACGTCTATAGTTTACGTAGTAGATTACTTAAATCTAATAACATGTTGATTCGGGAGTATCTACGCTTTGACAAAACGTTTCACACTTGTTTCACTCAGCTGATATATTAAATATATACTAACTTAAACTATAAATATATTCTCTAATGTTTGGGTTCACAATTGTTAAACTTGAACACCAATTTGTTTTTGATATTTTAGTTAAGGCGGCCCTATAGTTCTCAATAGTTTCTTATACAAAACTAATAATCGGAAATAAAATTAATAACAATTTATACATCAACATTTGCAGCGAATTTTTATCTATCTAATAGGATGTTTTTAACTGTAGAAAAAACTGTTATGTATTTGTAAATAAGCAAATTGCATTATAGACGCTATCTTGTGAACTAATCGACGCATGTTTGCGTACCATGCGGCAAATTGTAGCTAAAGCTTCATTCTACAAATTTCTTACTAGCTATTTTGCTCTATTGTGAAAACTACTTACAGTTATTGTACTTGGTAGTCTATTTTTGCCGCCATCTTGAATCTGCCGCGGTTTTGAAAATAGGTGTTACGGGAAAAAATGTGTACAAAGTGGCATTCCATTATCATCAAGTATAATATTTTTCGACGAAGGCTCTAAACTATAAGCAATCAAGTCGAAAAAAATGTTGACGTATTATTTGAACATTTCTACACAAAACTATATAAATATAAAAGTTAATCGAAACCCATAAATAAATTTAAAAAATTACAGAACAATATCGCTGATGTCTATTTTTAAGTTATTGAGCGATAATATTTTTACAATAAATATTTCTACAATTAAAAATATCCTATTAGATAAATAAAAATTCTGTGCAAAATTTGATGTATAGATTGATACTAATTTGGTTTTAGATTGTTAATTTTGTATAAGAAACTAGTAACCTCTTGGGGTTATACGCAGCCTTAAATGTATTAATTGTATATTATTTTGGCCGTCAGGCGGTTTAATAAATTATTATTATTATTGTTATTAATTTTTTTTATCTAGTCTGTTTCTTTAGTTAAAGCGGAAATAAGTTTTGACAACTAGTAATTTTTATCGGTTAAATAAAGCTTTTGATCATTTACGACAAGCCAACTTCAAAGATTAAAAAAATAGCTCGTGGCAACTTAAGAAAATTAAAATTCCAAGAAAATCATGTTGTGGTAGCACTATTTGGATTTATTTTCATGTTTTTAGGGTTTTGTAGGTATGACCAAAAAACCCTCATACTATCATTTTGTCGTCTGTCTGTCTGTTCGGTAAAAATTGTAGCCAAACGGCTAAACCTAGAGTTGAAATTTGGCATGCTTATACAACTCTTTCACCCGCATATAGGAAGAATACTAAAACATCTAAAAAACATATCCCCCTAAAAACATAAACAAATACCTATATGCTCATCGAAAAAAAAATATATTTTTTTACAATTCTTTGTAGGGTATCAAATTAAAGCCCTTGGTGCGTGGATTAACGATACAAATTTTATTTTTGCAAAATAAATTAGTTTGAGGCGATATTTGCCAAAATTGTGCAAAAAACAATTTTGTCCCACACCCCGTGTAACCCAGATGGTTTAAACTAAAAATCTGAAAATATTCTAAGTAATGTACATTGGTGTGAACCGAAATAGTACAACAGGAATTTTTGATCAGATTATGTTATCGGAAAATCACGCATTTTTTGTGTTTTTAACTAAAATATGTAAAATACTTAATCTGCTATTTAACAGAGTAAACGAGTGAACCTGCGTAGTACAGTGGTAACGTTGTCGCTTAGTGAGTTGACACTACTGTAAGAAACTACTATTCGAATCCCGTCAATTTTTGTTTTTTCTGTTTTTTTTTTTGCATTTTTATTTTATTTAAATTATTTTGTCAAAATTCTAGTTATATTTTGGCAAATATTGCATTTAATTTTTAAAAGCGTAAATTTAATAACCAGTGGGAAGTGTTGAAATTATAATTTAATTCTGTGTTTGAATGTATACGAAATCAGAGGGGCAAAGTTTATGACTTAAACAACCAATGGAAGCCGTAGGCGCAATTTTCGAAATATTAATGAACCTTGCTATATAAAAAAAATACTGCAAATATTTAGAAACCCAAATAATAGTGTTAGGCATACAAATTAAAATTAATAAAAAAATATTTTAACAAAATTTGTTTTGGCATTCCAAATAATCATTCACTTACTAAATACCTGCGAAACCCTGAAATGTGTGAAAATTCACACTTCACATAATTTTTATTATTAATTTACAGTGCTATGTGTTTTTCAGTACATGTATTGATCTTATTGAAATAATAAACAAGCTTTTTTAAGCAATAAGTTTCTAGTAATTTCATTTTATGAAATACGACAATATATAACGTGAATGTAACTTCTATTTACTTTCCCAATATTTATCGATTTCCTTCTTTCCTTCCAATAAATTTCACAAAAGAAACATAAAAATTCTTTTATAATACGCTTAGATGAACAGACGTGAAATAAAACTCCTAGGTATAATGTTTACAAAAAGATTTGTTCACGAACTTCTCGATCTTGAAAGAAATCTACACGCAAGCGATTCCATTACTTCAATGGACGCACGCGAGCGCATCAAAGACTCATTCACAACCAATGAAAAGTACAGAAGATTTTATTAATGATGTTAAAGATACCTGTATATTGAACACTGATTGAATCAAAGAATTCGTTGCCTAATGAGTACTCAAGATAAAATTTAATCATTTTTACTGGCTAATGGGTCCAAAATATAGTAGAGTATTGGTAAAAAGGTGTCGGTCAGTGTTGCCAGATGTACGATTTAAATCGTACTTGTACGATTATTTTTTATTGTGTACGATGTACGATTTTATGGTATCC
Source organism: Liopterus haemorrhoidalis (assembly GCA_963971575.1). Lineage (NCBI taxonomy): Eukaryota > Metazoa > Arthropoda > Insecta > Coleoptera > Dytiscidae > Liopterus > Liopterus haemorrhoidalis. The sequence goes on from OZ020617.1 coordinate 13,437,595, forward strand.
GATGTACGATTGTATTGAAAAACATATATGTTTATATATTTTTTCAGTAAGTTAAATATTTATATTATCTAATGCGATATATTGAATATTTTAGTCCACGGGTTTCAAATCGAGGCGCTCTTAAAAAAATCGGTTGGGTTTGCTATGATCGGTAATGCTTGGACATATTCGAATAATCAAATATACAAAGCTCACTCCTAATTGGTTAGTGCAGTGGCGCACCCAGGGGGGTCGCCCGGGCCCCCTCCAAGAAGGAGTGAAATACCAAATTTTAAAATTTTTTATCACTATTTCTAATACGTTTTTTATTTATTTCTACACCTGTCCGACTCCCATAAACTCAATTATTATATTATTTACGGACATAACTCATCAACATATCACTATTTCTTATATTTCTTAGGTAAATATATGAATTTAAAAAGAGATGAGAACCTTTTTTTTTGGTCACTACTTGTATTTTACAAGTGAGGACCTTTTTTTTAGGTCATCACTTGTGTTTCAAAAGCGAGGAACTTTTTTTTATCTTCCGCCCCCCCCCCATAAAAAATTCCTGGGTACGCCACTGGGTTAGTGTATTGTACTACAAACTTAAATCGGCCCGGTCTTTTCGTGTTTGTGTTGAATGTGAATGTAGTAAAAATATGTTGAAAAATACCCTTTTTACGACTGAGATTTGTTTAGTTGTGCCATTATAATGGATACCCATAGTGATAATTACAATACGTTTGATAATGATGAACGTGCTACAGACCAGTTAATAATTATAATTATTTAACGGTTCTAATAAGGCAGATGAAAAAGTTCATTTGGTTCAGTTCAAACAGTTCGAGGAAAAATTATACATTTTTTATCTTTTTCTGCTACATATGAATGTGCAATACAAAAATTTATACTTAATAATTGTCAAATTATTTAGTGCAATTTTTTATACGCTGATTTAAAAAAAACAATTTGTACGATTTTTTTTTTTTTTTTTTCTTGAAAATACGGTCATTTTGAGGTGTTTGTACGATTTTTTCTTCTTCGACATCTGGCAACACTGGTGTCGGTTCATACCTGTACACCCCTCCATACTTTTAAAATAAATTCTTATATAGTCCAAAGCGCTTATTGCTTCTTAGTTGGTACAAAAAAAAATATTAATTCAAATACATGTCATAAATTATTATTATCATTATAAATATAAAACTGTGAGCGGTCCGATGCGAGACAAGAGAGAGTCCTAATGCGTCACTGGCAAAAATCGTAACTAAATAATAAAATACTTGCACTGTTAGCTGATATACTGTTTTTCTCTGCTTCTTTTTCGTGAAACAGGCAGGGTATATTTAACAAGGAAGGACCTTGTATTGACCCTTGTGGTACTCCACACTTTATTGGCAACGTATTTGATGTTTGATTTTTAATTGTATCGGATTGCTGATATTTGATACAAGAAGTTGAAACAGCTGGATGAACTAAAATTATATTCACGAAACTTATCTGCCAATAGTGATAGAGACACATGTAGCGTGAAACTGGTAAACATAATCTATAAAGTTTGTTTTGTATTTGGTGTATTTAGTGAATTTATCTGTTTCTTAATATTTAAAATAAAAGATTAATTTTATTATGGAAAAAATAAATAAATAAAAAGTAAAGGAAGTAAGACTTTTACAGAAGAAGAAAAGTCCAACTTATTAGATATAATTAAATATTATGTTGATAAAGTTGAAAATAAAAAACAGATGAATGTAAATGCATCTGTTTTTTATTTTACTGTCTATTAAGTCTATTACAAATGTTTAAGTGGAACTAAATGTAATTTTCATTGTTTTAAGTTATCAATAGTTCACTTGTTAACAATCGAAGTGGACTTTTATTAAACAAAATGATAAAATCCTCATTCAATCGTTAAAAGTTAGTAGATTTCAATATCTAGTTCCGCTTAAACCAAAGAAACAGACTATACTATAAGTTATATCTTGGGTTGAGGTGAGCTATTTTTATAAAATGTCATTTTCCTTACATCTTGACTTTTTTTCCATTTTTGATACAAATTTTCGAATATATTAGTTTAATTTTTGTTTTATTCTATTTTATATATAGCTCTTTGTGTATATATGTTTCTTTGGTTTAAGCGGAATTAGATTTTGACATTTAACTTTTACCGATTAAGTGAGGCTTTTGAAATTTTTTGTTTTTAGTAAAAGCCCGCTTTGAACCTAAAAAAAGAGCTCATGACAACTTGGCAAAATGAAAATTTCAGTTAGTTCCGCTTAAACTTTTGGAATAGCCTATACTTTATTTTTCATAATATTATTTTTTCCTTTTGACATTTAGGTTTTGGCTGCCAACATGAAACATGAAATAATCACGAATAAAATCTAGTTTAGTTTCGGTTAAACATAATAAATAGAGTATACAAAAAAAGATAAAATGGATATGAGTAAAAACAAAAATCTTTACTGTCTCATCATATTAATCTGTTAATACGAGCAATGTTAATCAAATTTTAAACGCATGAAGAAAACCGGATAAAACTAGTATTGAATACTTTTTATTTCATTTTCGTTCTTCGGCAGAGTACAAAATGTCGTTCCTGTTTCCGTGCTTTAAAAAATTCTGATATAATGGTTATTTTGCTTTCGTTTTCGTTTGTTCTCATCCTTGATAAAAATTGAATCATGGAATCGGGAGCCAATAACTTTTTCCGACTACCGACTACGACTCTGACTCCTTCAAAAAGCTTCGACTCCTCGACTCCCAACACCCGACTCTCCATCCCTGAAAAAAAGTCTGGGAGGAAATTAAATTAAAATATAAGAACATCGCAACCACTGATGAAAGATATGTTAACCAGTTGATGGCATTGTATGATGAATTAAACATTATTATTAAAAAATTTAATTATAACTAAAGGTGGATTGTTGCTTTTATTGGTAGGTTTTATCTTAGGTACTAAAATTTACAGAAGATTTAAAATGCTGCTCTTTAACAATCGGTGTTATGTTGGAAACTCAAATGGATTTTTCTTGTCACTTAAACATTATACTTCCTTGGCAGCGTTGCCAGATAATTATTGATTTTGTACGACAATTTTACAGTGGATACGATGTACGATAATGCATGTACGATAATGCTTAAATGTACGATAATTTGATTTTTTTTTTATTATGACCATTGATTAAAGAATTATATAAAGATACCCAAGTACACAATCTAAGAACGGGTACGGCAAAACGTACAAAACGCATATGCCATTCATTATATTTATGTGCTAGCGAAGCCTGCAAAAAATTAGCAAGGAGATGTGAAGATATGGCGAGAAATATATAGGGTTTCTTTAAAATTAGCGCTAAGAGGCAGGCCATGCTAAAGGAGTTCCAGATTTTTTGTAATGTAGATCCTTACAAAACTCTTTGACCTGTACAGACTAGGTGGTTATCTTTGTTATCCGTAGTCAGGCGAATTTTGGAACAATGGGAACCACTAAAATTATTTTTTACTAAAAAGTACATGGAGCATCGTCTTCTTGTGAAGAAATTTATAATGCCCTTCATAATACCGAAATAAAATTGTTTTTTAAGTTTTTGGAATGGGTCTTACCGAAATTTGTGGATACAAATAAATATTTTTAAAATATAAGACAAACAGATAAAGAGAAAATTGATCCCACAAACAGTTCCAAATTTATTCGGCGTGAAAACACATATTTAGGAATTAATGTTTTACAGAATATTAATTCTATAACTGATGCGACAGCAAAACTAGATTTCTATGAAAAAATATGATTTTAATAAAGCTATATTTAGTAAAATAAACATGTTATCTAAAAAGAACATAGAGAAATATGACACGTTATTACCGTTAATCACTACTGTTCTTCTTATTTGTGATCCAAAAAGTATACAAGAGCTTCAAAGAATAGATGAGCAGTGGAGAAATTAAAAAAAAAAAAATTCTTCCCGAAACATAGAAAATTGATAAATTTTATTACGAAATAAGCAGAATAATAGGATTTACTGGAGAACCACTGTTCCCAGACTTAAGTAGATTTGCAACGAATATATTGTCGTTACCAGATTCAATTGCCAGTTGTGAGCGTGTTTTCTCGAAAGTAAATTTAATAAAAACTAAATCAAGAAACAAACTCTTAACAAGTACACTTAATGGAATTTTACTTTCGTCCCAACATGTTAATTTGGAAAATGGTTGTTATAATTTAAACCCTTCAAAAAAAATGTTAGGATCGATGACATCAGCGAATTTATATACCTCAGGACAAACGCAATAAGTAGACATTATTGCATTTGAAGAAGAAGAAGAAGAAGAAGAAGATTAGCATAAGTGTGTTTGTATCAATCTATACCTATAGTTTGTATTTAATCTTGTGAATTTCTGAATAAATTTTGAATATATGTAAATAATCGTAAATAAATCATTTAAATAACTGTATTTCATAAATCAGTAATAGATTTTTTATGTAGATACGATAAAAATTGTACGGTAGCATAAATGTACGATTAAATACGATAATTTTGCATTATTTGTACGATAATTCCCCGCTGTCCATCTGACAACGCTGTTCCTTGGTCTTTCTTCATCATCAGAAAATGACGAATCAAACAAATTAGGCAGCATAAAAGGCATTGTGTGATAGCTATAAATTATATATAAAAAAATTTTTAGGTTATGTAAATAAAACATGCTATTAAAATTTATATTACCTACATTATTACGATCTATTGTTATATACCTTTTATTACCTAATTAATTATTAAATATTTCACTTTGAAGAAATAATACAATCTATAAGAGTTATTAGTTATTGTGCGATTTTCAGTGCTATAATTTAAAGAGAAAATAGTCGCAATAGCGCTATTGAAGGTTGAATTTACCGTATTGGTTCATTTATGGGTTCCAAAACTCTTATTGGGTTTTGGTGAATACGGGCATCAAAGTTGAAATTTATGACATGCATGACAAAGGTGAAATATTACAATTTGGAAGTGTAGTATTTGTTATATATTCAGAGATGTTAATGAAATATTTATTAAAATCGGTAACCGACGAGTTCATCGAAAATCAATTCATAGAAAATCTATTCATCGAAAATCAATTCATCGAAAATCAATTCATCGAAAATCAATTCATCGAAAATCAATTCATCGAATGATCAATTCGTCGAATGATCAATTCATCGAAAAAAAATATTTTGTAAATATTTGAGAGGAATGCCGAGGGGATCGGAAAGTCAAAAGAGCAGTGGTCAATAAAAGTAGACAGACTAAGAAATAATTGCGTAAAATTTTTTATATGGTTTAAAAAAAGGTAAATAAAGTGACATAGTGTTTGAATATAAATAAAGAAATATAATAAGAAAACTTGTATAATAAAAGAAATAAATGTTTTGTTTTTAAGGTTTAATAAGACAGGTTATGGGCAATTGCACGCAAATAATTTTTATAAATTCATACACAATGATACCCATTTTAATTGGGCTAATATGGGGGGAAATAAAGTACTATGCGCCTAAAAACAAGGTAATTAGGTTAGGTTTAGTTAGTAAAAGTCTAAAACCGAGCGGAGCGAGTTACCCATCTTCTAGTTTAAGGACAAAGCACTATTTTAGGTTAGGTTAGGTTAGGTTAGTAAGGGTTTTGTTAGAAGAAGCCGAGCGAAGCGAGCTACCCATCTTCTAGTTTAATGTCAAAACAATATCTTAGGTTAGGTTAGGTTAGTAAGGGTTTGGTTAGAAGAAGCCGAGCGAAGCGAGCTACCCATCATCTAATTTAATGACAAAACAAACTCACACTAACATAACAATGCCACCTGTTTATAATCACCGTACATTGAACAAATCATGTGTGGTATAGTAAATATGAATACTAAAACTATGTACGTAACACAAAACCCTTAAGACTTAACAGATGGGGAAATACCATTTTTATAATCCTTTAAGAATGGGTGTATTAAGTACATTTATGATCCCATTAACCGGGTTTTTCTGATCTAAGGAGCCCTGTTCGATTTCAAAATAATCCAACAGGTAACTTTTACCTGGCGTATTTTCAGAATGGAAAATTTAAAAATTATTAATAGACCAAGTATGAAAGTTATTTAATAAGTGTAGTCTGTCAACTTTTATTGACCACTGCTTTTTTGGCTTTCCGATCCCCTCGGCATTCCTCTCAAATATTTACAAAATATTTTTTTTAGATGAATTGATCATTCGATGAATTGATTTTCGATGAATTAATTTTCGATGAATTGATTTTCGATGAATTGATTTTCGATGAATTGATTTTCGATGAACTTACCGTGAATCATTAAAATCATCAGGAGTTAATAAGGTTAAGGTTAATAATGAAATGACTGATGATGAATTGAGCTGCCTATTAATTTTTATTGATTGTGGTCCACTTTGATTTACATATTCTGATTAATGATTTAATTAAGTCTAAATTAGCTTTGATGTCTGCTGGCCTAATGGAGTTTCGATATTTTGATCTGTATTTATTGGCCAAACATACATTTTTGTAATCTTTACTTTTTTCGGATCATAGGTTCTGATAAAGAGTTGTTTCCCTACTTATGAAGCACAATTATCCTCTTTGACTTCGGCAAGCTTTTGGGTATCGGGGTCTGCATAGAAACTTAAAGTGACGCGACGGTAATGTGCTACCTGGTGTATACAAAGTCTGCTGATATAAAGAGAAGAGCAGAGGGTGCCTTTGAAGAGTTTGTGTACTCTGGATCATCACGAATCATTTCAAACATCGATGATTAACAAATAATATTAATAAGTCAACGTCTTAAAAAATTAACCGCACCAGCAAGCACTTCAGAATTAAATTTAGGCCGAGAACTAGAAATTTCTGTTAGAAATGTGAAACTCTGATTACAAGAAACAAATCTTCATGGTTGAGTTGCGAAACGACTTCAATGCATACAAGTTCTTTGGACAGATGAATCTTAATTATAATTTGAAGGATTTTGTTTAATTTTAATATTAATTACCTTTCGTCGGAATTTCCATAAACGGAAATGCATACCAGGTCACCCCTGTTTGCGCGCCTCCCATAACATCCCCCTTAAGAAGAATTATCCGGATTTAGTAATAAATAATTATGGGTCCCATAACGTAGCTGAAACCGTGATATGCGCAGAAGACAACAGAGACATCCGATGTGCAATAAGAGATAAAGTGCGCTGTAGTAATGTAGACTACCAACATTATTTAACGACATACTCACCGAGCATTCTTCTGTATCGAGTATCAAGCTATGTTACGGAACCTATAAACTAGCACAAAACTACAACATACAATACAACTATTCCAGAAGAATGAAAAATATAGTAGATTGGAGAGAAATGCCATTCAATTTGGTGCCTAGATTTTAAGAGCTAATTATAAATTTACATTAGCGGATTTACATTGTATGCGGATGCATTGCTCATAGGTTACAACATCACGCACATACCCAATATCCCTTTTAGTGTTCGCGTATTAAATAACTTGTGATTCTGAATAGAACTTTATTCACAGTAGCTTTTGGACAGTAATTACGTGACCGGTTCGTACAACTAAGACGTGTTTAAAGATTTGAATAAGAACTTCTAGTCAGATGAATGCGTGTCAGTGGCGCAGCCAAGGGGAGGGCTTAAGGGCCTGGGCCCCTCCCAGGACCAGCAGATTACACGGCGCTGCTCGGGGATTTGAAGATATAATTTGTTAAGCAAAACAGTAGTTAATTTTTAAATTACTTCATTGTAAACAATATTGAATTTTTTTTTTTTTTTCGTTTAAATATACATTTTTTTAAGATTGCCTACTCTTGATAAAGTGACATAATTATTGTTCAAGTGAAAATACATCACTTTCCAAATATGCTCCAACGAATTATATGAAGGAGAGCGTTGATCCTTTTTCCCCCTGACACATCGACTAAAACATTCGCCCAGTCAAATGATAAGACTGTTTTAAACAACTAATTACTTGATTCAGATAAGTTAAAGTGGAAATCTGACTTCGGTATAACCTTCAGAATGTAATTTTAAAATGACACCTCAAACGTGAAATAGAGTAGAAATAGTAGAAATACCGTGCGATCATAATTTCTTGTCAGTTACATAAAAGTAAACAATGAGTTCTTGAGTTCTTGTCAATGAGCTCTTCCTAGGAAGAGCAAAGGACTTTTTATTGGTTACACCAAGTGCCATGGACTGGCTTTCAAATATAGATATCTTACTATTGAGAAGTGACATTACCGGTGGCGGAGCTGTGCTCCAAGGCAATATGGCTGTTGTGTCTAGTATTCAGCTGTCAATGTGCTAATAGCGAAAAGGTTAATTTAAGCACTGTACATTTTTATTTTATGAAAATGCGAGTAAATATTTGCGAAATTTTTTAATTTTTAATCGCTTTATATGTATCGCGATGTATAATAGAAGGTGGGCATCACATACAGTATTTAAAGTTTAATTTCAGTAGATTTATTGAAGTGTAATTTGTAGCTGAGCATGTGTTAAATACGGGCCACGTATGTTTATGTGGTACATCTGAGTGTCGGTCATCTGAATTTACAATATATGTATTATGTTTGTAAACAAGTGCATTATGTTCATTGCCTCATGAAATAAAATTAGTTTTAGTTGGACAGAAGCAGCTAAAAGTTAAATATACAACTTGCAGGTGCAAACATATTAGTGCAGTTTTGTTTTTCTGCGACAAATGTAATGAACAAACTTGCATAGTATCAGTTACTTTTTAACCCAAAATATATTCCCATGCCTTCCTCCTGTCCATAACCAAATCTTTTCCCAATCTGGACTTAATATTAGTCCATTTTTCTTAAGAAAAGAAAAAACTAGAATGCCTATCTTTGTTCTGTCTTGAATGACAGCAAAAAAAACTACAATTTGTTCTACTTTTATAGTTTTTAACAACTTCTATCGACCGTCCAACAAAAATTCAACACTAGAACATATGTAATAAGTTCAAACAATACTAGAGCACCTAGTACAATATTTGACCACCAGACTGCGTATTCGAGCGTGTCAGTTCTCAATAGTTTTTATTATTTTGACAAGTATATATCATATTTCGTTTATTTATTTTTTTATTGGTGATATTTTATATTTTATAAATGTATGCAGACATACGCTAAATGAAATAAACATTTTAGTTTACACAAGATATTAAAATGTTACATAGCCTTACACCCTTTTTTTCCAGGAAAATACTTTTTAAATTCAATGTTGTTTCATATTTTAAGGAGACGATATATTGATCTTTTGTAGAAAATAAATTGATTTCTTTATATTTCTTTCACACTTATAAATAATTCTTGTGAGCTAACAGTATATTTTGTGTGTGCAGCATGTTCGGATGACGAATTCGACTGCCAGGACGCCACGTGTATCTCCAATGATCTCAAGTGCAACGGTAGAATCAACTGTCGATTCCGCTGGGATGAAGATGAATGTGTGGTCAGTATTCTACTGCTGTTACTCTTATACTCACTGTTAAGAGATGGGTTCTTTTTATCAGTCCGTGAACATGTTAACCACTTTTGCACGAACGATTCGGGCACAAGGATTTTAATATTGCTGAAACATATTTAAGATCATCCTTTTTCATTTGATATAGAACTTATAATATTTGATAATTTTTAAATATGATTCTTTAATCGAATTTGTTAATGTGTAATGATTCCTTTATGTTGGAGCCGTGATAAACGATAAAAGCATAAACGATGAGCAAAGAGGTGATAAACTTATTTTGGACAGCACTATGTAGTATAAATGATGAAACTCCTCAAATATGTACATAGTCGGTAGGAAAATGCCAATCTTCGGAAGTGTATACCAGGGGCGGCCAGTATATAAGAGCTGTAAACCTACATCAGCCCCAAAATTAAATTTATTTAAACATTACATACGTTTACATTTGTCACTCACTTAAATTTACTTAATTTTTGATTAAAGACAATTACTACTGCCCTGCGCCATGCGTAAAACAAGTAGATGGTGTACATCAGCGGTTTCCAAACTTTGTTCACTGACGCCCTTTTTATAAAAAATTCCATCTCTGGCGCCCCCCTATTTAGGAAATTTATAAACAATTTGTAAATAATGTCTTTATTGAAATAATAATCACAAAAGTAGTACAAATATGTAATGTAAATAATTTCTCTAATTCCTAAATATTTATTCTGACAACATAAATCACGAAAATTGTATAAAAATAAATTATATTAATATTAAATATAATACAAAATACAATTTTAATGTGAAGTATGGGATTGTTTCTTCGCACATTCGTTAAAACGCGGTTCATATGAAGAAAGAGCTACTCTTGTTTCGTCTTCCACTATTAATCGTGCTCGATATTTTGTTTTAATAACAGTAAGTGTGGAAAATCCTGCTTCACAGAAGGTAAAAGATTTTTTATAGCTTTTGATGATAAGGCGGAATATTCTTTGCTTACTTCCAACCAGAATTTCCCCGCATTATTAGGATTGAATTGATCTTTTAGCGAGCTATCACAAGAAAGTTCTAGTAATTTTTCCTGTTCATTAGTTGTTAGTTCAAAATTATCATTATATTCGGCAATAAATGATCGAAAAAAAATACATATTTGCAATAAACCCGCGACCCCTTGGTGAATCTTGCACGCCCCCCCCCCCAGGGGGGCGCGTCCCCCACTTTGGGAACCGCTGGTGTACATGTTATAATGTACAACGTGCTGCAAGCTCTAACAGCTCGATTTGCTATGGTAACGCGGTGATTGACATTGAGTGGGGGTAATGGTTGTTTATACACTTTTGGTGCTGCAGTCGTTTGCAGTTACCACGTTAACTGCCATGAGGTAACACTTGTGTGACTCACCAAAATTTTCCTGGCGCGTTGAGATACACCGATTGTATGAATGACTATACAATATGCTCGGTGGATTTCTAGTGGTACCTCACAGACCATTTCTGTAAATTAAGCTTAATTCTCCTCGGCCTGGCAAATCCAAAGCTGTGTTTAGCACATGTTTTTTTTTTTTTATATTTTAGTCTCTGAAATATTCATATAAATATTAAATACTAACTAACTGTATAACAGATATATTTATTTGAAAAAAAGTACAGTATATGTGCCTATAATTATGAAAGTGGTCTAAGTCATATATTTCTTGTTTCGAGATATTTGATAATTTGCATTGAATAAATTAAAAAATATTTTTATACTACGCAACATTTTCATGTACTATTTTTTTAATCGCCAACAAGCGAACAGTACTTGGAATTTTAGGAGTACTTGGATGGATTGGTCGCGGTGATCCCACTAGTTGGCCCCCAAGGTCTGCAAACCTCTACCATTAGACTTTTGTTCGTGGGGCTGGTTAAAAAGCTAGGTGTAATAAAATGTGTAACAAAATTGGACAATCGCGATGCACTAAATTTGTCGAAATTTGACGGCCTAAAACAGTTCGCCGCAGCCATCTCGCAGTAATTGCTTATTCCTACTGTTTTGCAAACATTCAACTAAGTCAAAAGCAGTTTGGTTAACGTTAATGTTGATTTATTAAAAATTACACATTTTAAAGAAAAATACAATGAAGTTTAACATATTCTATTCTAAATCTAAAAAGCTACAAAGACAAATAATAGCCCAAGTTAAATACAATAATCTAACCTAACCTAACCTATGGACCCAAGTTAAATACAGATGCCCCCTGGCAGTCTATTCAGGCTCCCCTCTATTCAACTCCTGCTGTCTGCTCCTTTCTTCGGTCTCTTTCCTTTCCATGGAATCTAACCTGACCTAACCTATGGATCATCCATTCGACTAAAACTGATTTGTAATCCGTTATAGACCGAGAGCTCATGACAGTTTTTGGTCTCCGATTTCATACAGCATGCCTTTTGGAGGAGAGAATATTTACCCTGTGACAACAAAAAAGGGATGGTACTAAACCCCTGCACGCTTTCCGGTCATAGGGAAAATTGCATTTCCACTTAAACACAAAATTTTTGTGCTTTTCTCTGATTTAATATTGCTTGCCCTTTTGTCAAAAGAAAATTATAACAAATTTAAAGTCTTTTAAATATATGCATGCGATTCGGAGGGTCCCAAAGGGCTCAAACGGTCATGTGATCTTGTAATAAAAAAATATGATTTTCCGCATTTTCATACAGCATGCCTATAATTAAAAGACTTTAAATTTGTTATAACTTTCTTTAGACAAAAGGGCAAGCAATATTAAGTCAGAGAAAAACACAAAAATTTTGTGCAAGTGGAAATGCAATTTTCATTATGACCGGAGGGGTGCAGGGGTTTAGTACCATCCCTTTTTTGTTGTCACAGGGTAAATATTCTCTCCTCCAAAAGGCATGCTGTATGAAATCGGAGACCAAAAATGTCATGAGCTCCCGGTCTATTATAAACAATTATCAACTCAATAAAAGAAACAACAACCAGCCCTAGTCCAGTGCCAGGTGATACGGCGGCAAGATGGCTCGCGGCATGCAATGCTGCGACTCGGCATAAAAGAACATCAAGGTGAATCGGTGGAGCAACACACTCTGTTTGCAAATAAGTTAGAACATGTCTAGAGATCCATGGAGTCATCTTTGATTATTTCTTGTAGATTAAAAAGTTGTAGTTTTCGATATTATTTGACAATAAAAATCTGCTAGCTTACTTGATTATACTTAAACTTTTAAGATACTGTAATTCGAAAACAGTTAAAAATCGGAATTCAGAACATTTTTTAGTCATAAATTTATGAGTAGTATACACTTCTGAAGTTAGACATTTTCCTCGCGTGTCAAAAATATTTACGTTTTTCCCGCAGACATTTTCCTACATACCATTACGAAGCATTTGAAATTAATAGTAAATATTATTTTGAATCTCATTTAACAGCTGGAACTCTTATACCATCATTGCTCCAATGTAAAAGCATCAAAGAATGATAAGTTTGATAAGTTTTATCACTGCCTCAAATGCACCGTTATATCGAACTAATATTTTAAGCAAAAATTAAACCCCCTTGGCAATAAACTATTCAAACAAATGTCATATTTTATTTGCAACATTTAATTAAACATGTAATTTATTGATATGACTTCCATCGATCGAATTTTGTTGATTCTAGAGATTCTTTACATTCCTTATTTTGTTGGTTCTATCAGTATTTAACCCTGTGTGTGTTAATTAAGTATGATATATGTGATTTCTTAGTTTGTAAGTTATTAATGTTGTTCTTTTATACCATATTTCATGTAACCCCTTGGATTTCAATCTTTAAGAAGGCAAGTGAGTTCCCTCTCTTTAAACATTTATATCATGCATCAAATCAGACAATTTCATGTAGTTAGATAGTTTATTAAAACTCATATGAGAATACAAACTTGTGACGACACGATGGTATTCAAAATGGAGAAACCAGGTTAAACAAACTTAATAGTCTAAGAGCTAGCAACGTCACAAAAAAGTTTATTTTAGGTCGGTTGGTTTTTCGATATGTCCCTTTCTTATTGAAGTTAGGTAGGGATGCGGTACGTCTGGCACGTAGGAGCGGTTGCGTTTACCTGTGCGCATCTCGCCTATGATATTTTGAAATCATTTTAAGACATTTTCTTTTTTTTTTATAATTTTCTATGTCTTTTTAGCATTATAAATTTATAGTTGCCAGACAGTTTTGTTGTTGTGAACATTGCGCCAGATCTAATTTAAGTAATTAAAAAATAATAATTTTCAAACCTTTTTAGTATAGCTGTAATTTTAATATGAAATGAAAGCCCTTAGTACGTGGATTAACGACAAAATTTTAATTTTGCAAAATAAATTATTTAGAGGCGATTTCAGCCAAAATTGTGCAAAAAAAATTTTGTCCCACACCGTGTAGCCCAGATGGTTTAAACTAAAAATCTGAAAAAATTCTAAGTAATTTACATTGATGTAAATCGGAATAGTACAACAGGAATTTTCGATCAGATTATGTTTTCGAAAAATAACGCATTTTTTGTGTTTTTTTGTTGACGATGCACAAAAGTTATAGTTATATAACACGTTAAATTGCAAAGAGTATCGTGGTCTAGTGGTTACGTTGGTCGCTAACTAAACAGATTTTTTGTTCACTACACGGGTTCGTTCCTTGCTAGAGGAGTAAATTTTATTTTACAGACAGACAGACAGACAGATAGATAGACAGACAAACAGACAGACAGAAAAACGACAAAATGACGGTATAAGGGTTTTTTGGTCATACCTACAAAATCCTAAAAAAGGTAGCTGTGGCAGTTTATCTCTCTTATAACGCTCCCTGTTGCAGCTATCTCTCTCACGCAACCATGAATAAGCTGCCACACTCTTCTAACTCACCTTTTCTCTCCGGGACTTAAATTGGTCTGGTTCCTAATTAAACAACGGAACAACGGAATTTAATATTGTATTCTTTGATTACAGAACTATATCATATTAAAATTACAGATATACTAAAAAGGTTTGAATATTACTGTTTTTTAATTAGGTACTTAAATTAGATCTGGCGCAATGTTACCAACAACAAAACTGTCTAGCAACTATAAATTTATAATGCTAAAAAGACATAGAAAATTATAAAAAAAAAAGAAAATGTCTTAAATTGATTTCAAAATATCCTTTTTACCTGTACAGGCAAGATGCGCACAGGTAAACGCAACCGCTCCCAGGTGCCAGACGTACCGCATCCCTACCTAACTTCAATCAGAAAGGGAAATATCGAAAAACCAGCCGACCTAAAATTCTTTCTCGAAAACGTTGCTAGCTCTCGTACTATAAAATAAACGAAGCTAAGACTAAATTTATGGTGGTACCACGAAATAACACGACAGTAAAACCTGGTTAAAGTGACTATCGAAGGGTCCAGCTCAAAGAGGTCACCCTGAGCAACTTGTCATCTTACGCAGAAAGAGGGAGGATCATAAAAAAGTGAGCAATTTAAGCATATATAAGTATTGAATACTGGATTTGAAGAGAGTAAGTATAAAACGGTAGAGCAAAAATGGAAAATAAGTCAGAATGAACTAAATTCATGCAGCAAACCACAATACATTTACATTAATGGATTGATTAAAATATCGTCGGCCCTGTTCTTTTTAATCTATCTTTAGAAGCATTAATTTAAATAAAATGTAATGACGATCAATCAGTATATGCAGCAAATTCTATATTGTATAATAACCATGGACATTATCTTTGAAATAAAATTACAAAGTAACAAAGTTCTTTAATCCAATGACAATCTGTACTTACAGCTACTTGAAAGCTTTTTAATAGTTACGGCTAACCTTAAAGCTTAAAGCTGAAAGTTTAAAACTTATAAATTCATCATACAACACTATTTCCTCTTTAGGGATTATTGAACTTATTCAACAAAAAGGTTTCTACAATAGTTTATACAAGCCCTACAAATAAGGAGATAGCGAAACGAACTAACCAATGTCGACAAACTTTTGTCAACCAAATTGTTTGGTCTACAAAAGCTTCGACAAAAGTTTTCATAAACAAAACAACGGTCGTCAAATTTGTCATTTCAGCTAAACTGCATCGTGCTCCGTTATCAATCGCTTTGGTTAAACAAGTAAAATTATGCAAAAACGTGTTATTACGCCGCAAAAACTATCAAAACGTTTCAAAATTTCGCAGAACCCTTACCTTTCGTTTTCTTTCACTATTGTGAATCTAGTGTATCATAGTGCTTAACTTTTGTAATAACAACATACCACTTGCGTTTCCAACTTTCAAAGTATTATGAGAATGAACCAATTCACCCTACAGCCATTATGAGAATAAATCTATCCCACTTCTGATGTGAGCGTTAGATAAAACAACAGCAATAACTGTTTAAATAAAACTGACATATGCATTGAAAATGATTTATTATTCGTGATCACTCGTACAATGCAAGACGACAACTGATTAGCTTAACAAATCAAAAGAATTCTTTCAATTAACGTTAATGACTTATAAGTGTGAAGTCAGCTCATGTATTCTGACTTATAGTTTAAATAATGGTGACGTTAGGACTTCATTCTAACATATATTCTTTTCAACTATAATATATATATATATTGGGTTGATACAAGATTTAGTCCCTTTTTTTTTTACAAAAATTGAAGATACATTTTATTTACTAAAAGTTACATTTACTCAATATAGCATGTGCCGTTCTGTTCGATGAGCTTTCTCCATCTCTTCGTCAGCTGCATAATCCGGTGTTCATTCTGAGGTTTCTAGCTAGAGAACTAATTCATGTGATTTTTCAAGTCTTCCAAGGAAGTGGAGTTTTTACCATCTAAACTGGTTTAAAGCTATCTAAATAAATGGTAATTGGAGAGTCCAAGGTCGAGAAAGTATGCTGGATGAACCAAAATATCCCAGTCAAACTGCAAAAGTTTCGGTTGGGTGGTCCAAGACACGTGTAGTCTAGCATTGTCCTGATGGAACGCAATGCCCTTTCTATTGGCTAATTCAGGCCACTTCTAGTTGACAACTTGCTTTAATTTACTTAGTTGTGAATAGTATTTCAAAAAATTAATGGTTTGGTTTTCAGGTAACAGCTCATAATAAACGATTCCCTTCCAATACCACCATATGCCTATCATAACCTTCTTCAGATATAAACTGGCATTTGCGCTGGTTGTAGAGGCATTTCTCTCCTACGCTTAACATTATTATAAACAATCCATTTTTCATCACCTATAACCATCCACTTTAAAAATGGGTCGATTTAGCGCTTCAATAGAGATTCGCAAGCAGAAACTCTTTTGCAAAAACCTGATACATAATAGAATGTTAAATTTGACTTTTTCTTTTTAAAATTGCAATTTTTTACTAATTTTTAATAAATTTTAAATCGGATAACTATGTTTAGACTTTTGCTTGATATAGTATAATAACTTAACTACATTTAAGAAAATATGCACGACATACGAGGGGCGGTTGAAATGTAATCAGCCTAGGCAAGAAAACACAACATTTTTCGTCCAACGATTCTCCAATTTTTCGATGCCCTCAATAGGCCTATGTTTCAGCGATGACCTCCTCATTCGACCCCAATCTCTTACCACCGAGCCAGTTCTTCAAGTTGGAATGGTTCTTCAAGTGGAAATAAATAATAGTTCCAGAGGCCAAATCTGGCGAATATGGTGGATAAGGGACCAATTCGTAGTGCTATTCATGGAGTTTTACCATTGCAACTGCGCACTTGTGGATCGGTGCGTTGTCCTGGTGGAACAGAACTTTTTTTTTCGCCAAATGTAGCCGCTTTCGTTTTAAATCGGCTCCGAATCGGTCCAACAGCTCTGCATAATATACGCCCGTGATCGTTTTAATAATTGGAGAAGATTTAAGAAGTTTCTACAGGCGGCAAAAATTCTCTAAGGGTTGATTTATTGATTTATTGATCGTTTTGCACTTTTCCAATTAGTCGATGTGAATGATACCATGCGCATCCCAAAAAACGGTGGCCATGACTTTGTTGGCCGACAGACCCAATTTTATCTTCTTCGGCTTCAATTCACCGGGAGTAGTCCACTGTTTCGACTGTTCCTTGGTCTATGGTGTATTGTGATGGATCCATGTTTCGTCCACGGTTACGAAACGGCGCAAAAAGTCCTTTTTTTAATAATAATAATAATACAAGGTGTCTCAAAAGAAATTTTATATTTATTTAGCTTACTGCGTGAACGCAACGTATCCGAGGGGCGCGGGGTTATGTCAATCGGTAGCCTGGCTCTTGGGAATTCAGTCGCTATGGAGCGTTTCTCGGGAGCAGACCGCGTGTTATGCGTGCGAGAGGTTTACAAAAACGGTGATTCGGCGACTGTAGCGCGTAGAAAATTCTGCAGTATTCGAGGTTTTCGCCACTTAATGATGCGCCAAGCATTCCTCTCATTCGTCATTAGGTTAAAAAGTTTGAAGAGACTGGTACAACGCTGGATAAATCAAAATCCGGGCGACCTAGGTCATCAAGAACGGTAGAAAACGTGGAGAATGTTAATCAGTCTGTTCGTGACGACCCGAACCTTTCAATTCGGAAGCGCGCAAGTGCTTTAAATGTGCATAGATCATCATTACATCGCATTATGCACAAAGACCTAAAGCTGCACCCCTACAAAATTCAATTGGTGCAAGAATTAAAGCCCCAAGATGCCAGTCAGAGGCTTAATTTCGTAAATCAGGTGATTGAGCGATTTTCAACGTTTACCAACATTTTGTTTTCGGATGAAGCTCATTTTCATCTTAATGGCCACGTAAATAAGCAGAACTGCCGCTACTGGAGTGCAATGAATCCGAAACGCAAACATCAGAAACCCCTACATTCGCCTAAAGTGACCGTATGGGCTGCGATGTCGGCGCGAGGAATTATCGGCCCTTACTTTTTTGAAGACGAAAGGGGGCGTGCAGTTACAGTGAATTCAGAGCGTTATGTGGAGATGTTAGACAACTTCTTGGTACCTGAACTGCAAAACTTTCCTGGCTATAACCAAAGAACATGGTTCCAACAGGACGGAGCAACTTCACACACGTCCAATATGTCTCTGCCACGTGTTCGTGAAATTTTCTCAGGCAAATTGATCTCCCGGAGAGGTGACATAAATTGGCTTCCACGAAGTCCAGATTTAACCCCTATGGACTTTTTCTTATGGGGTTATCTTAAATCTAAAGTTTACGCCAATAAACCGACTTCACTGGCGCATTTGAAAGAAAATATCCGTCACGAAATGGCAGCCATCCCTGAGTCCACCTGCCGAGACGTCATAAGTAATTTTACTGTTCGATTAAATGAGTGCCGAGAACGCGAGGGTCTACATTTAGACGATATTATTTTTAATAAATAAATCCCCAAAAAGTGTATTTTGATAATTAATAAACATTTTTTCTATATACGGCTTACTTTTTTTTTAATCTATCCACTAAATATAAAATTTATTTTGAGATACCTTGTATTTATTCCATTGAATGTAAGTACATTTTTTGAGTTGTTAAACATACCAATCAACAAGTACAAAAATAGGAAATTAAAATATCATACGTCTTATATAGTGATATATTACAATTTTACATCAGTAAAATATATAAATAAAGTAAGAGTGTAAGTGTGAAAATTGGTTAAATTGGTTAAATTGCTAATTCATCAGTAAGTGTTAATTCATCATCTTCAAATTCCTTTATACTATAGTAGGCCTTCGTTATGAGATTTTTTTTCATTTTATTTTTAAATTGTTTAATTTTTAGGTTTCTGATATTATCTGGAAGTTTGTTCAAAAACTTAGTTCCCATTATATTAGGCTGGTTTCTTACGTCATATCTTGAAAAGGGAATTCTAAAATCAGTTTTATTGCTGTTGAGTGGAGTAACCATGAAAAGAACTATTCGTTTTTAAAGATGAACAATTTTCTTTTATGTAAATTAGGATATGGTATATGTAAAGTGCTGGCAAAGTTAAAATACCATGGTGTGCTCCATTTGACACCGCTTAAAATTCTAATACATGCGGTATCCATCTGGCAGAGAGCTTCTTCATTCCCAAATATTTATGCAAAATGTTGAGCACCCGTTCGGTTGGGATGCCTGCATCCTCAGCTATCTCGCGCTTTGTCACTCGTCATTCCACTCATTCCATCGATTTTATCGACACTTTATGGACTTTATTGTTTTTGGCGTGGTGGCCTCTTATGGTCGGTTTGGACGCTTATCATCAAAAATACTCTTCGACCGCGTTTAAATTCAGCTGTCCAATATTTAATTATTGATATCGAAGGTGCAGAGTTCCCATGAACATCGTTCAATTCGGTGTTGATCTCATCGTTCGTTTTCTTTGTCAAACATAAGTATCTAATTACTGCACGATATTCGATTTTATTAATTTTTGTAAAAATGCAAAAGTTGTTCGCTTTCAATGACTGTCAACCACAAATTAAATGACGTATCTGATTGAAAATATTACAGTAGTCATTTGAAGCTTAGAATTTACGAAAAACAATATTGATTTGATACTGGTGGCGCCATCTCTTGCCTAGGCCGATTACTTTTCAACCACCCCTCGTATGTCACGAGGTTTCGGGTGACTAGCACTTTAGATGTTTCAAGGACATAAGTACTGTAAAACTGTTGGTAAAAAATATCAATGTTATATAATTTTCATTCCCAGTCTCTGGCTATAGCATTAACAATTAATTTAAGTTGAATGAAATATGGCAAAGTTACTTTAGAAATTTCGCAGACAATGAGATAGATTACCTCTAAACTTGCCCTAGTTGCAAATAGATTCTTGTTGTACAACGTTCTAATTGTCTGAAACTCTAAGACTAATCTGGCGAATAGACACAAGATCAGACGTACGTGTTCTTATCAAAGCACCCAGATTAATCACATGACTGTAAAGAACAAACTAACTCCTAATCTGAACACTTTGATAAAACCATGTAGATCTGATTCAGTCGTTCTCGCTGTTATATCTTCGCAGTTAAGCTTACCTTAGTTTATCCTATTTTAGTGTGAAATGAGACTTCTAAAGCTAGATATATTCAACTTATTATCTATAAGCCACAACCTATTACACAGTACTACTTTTAGAAACGTTTTGCTGAATACATCATAAGAATTATAACTGTTTTAAGATGGCTCCTAAATTTATTTGTAATAATATGTTATCCTGCAAAATTCTAAATTTAATTTCAGGTTTATCTCGGTTATCTCGGAGGATTTAAACCAGACTTTTTTATGTAAATGCCCTCCCAAGGAGTTGCATTTTTGTTCTATTATTTCACTAAGGGCCGAGAGTTCCAATTCCTAATAAACTCCCTAATAGTTATTAGACACATAATATATATATGAAGCTAATAAATTTATTGGTGATTTCCAAGTTACAAAATCCTTCCAATAGTTTATTAGCAACATAATTTTTTGTTTTTGTATTGGTATTTCTTATGAAGATAGTAACACGGTGCAAGAGGGATAGAGCTATACGTAAATTTGTAGAGCTAAAGTGAGATGAAATTTTGACACTGAATATTTTGACATTAAATATTTTGACAATAAATAGTTTGACTTAACATTCAATGACATTACGTATATTTTTTGTGTTCTGTTAAAATTACAATTAAACGGCGTTCAACAAATTTTATCACAGAAAAAGAGGACAATATAGATAGAAGAGAAGTTAATAAAAATAGCATTTTATAATACAAAAGTGAATGAAAATAAGAAGACAGCCATATTTTGCTTTATTTTACATTCCTTAAACAATATGAATTAAACTTATCAGCAATTTTCAGCTACACATCTTTATTATTCTACCAATAATTGCGTCTCTCTTCTTATTTTCTATCATTTTTATATAAATAGTAATGCTAAAAGTATTGTTTGTAATGTGTTGTAATCGTAATTGAAATAAATACATATATAAAAATAAAAGACAATGTTTATTAAAAGATATATATTTATATATTGTTCTTTATATATCACATTTACAATAAATGCCCAAAATATTCTAAAAATGGTTGTCTATAATTTATAAATTCATCCAAACAGATCGTCGATTTCGTCAAAATACAACTAATGTATATAAAACACTAAAATCACCATTATAGAAATGTTTAAAAACTACACATTCGTATATTCTTTTAAAATTATAATGTTTTTCAATTAAAATTGAAATATTAACACATTTTGCGAACTTGTTTTTGGTTATATGTCACTTTATTAAGCACTTCATGTTGCCTATAAGTTATTAGACAAATAAGCCTATTTATTAGCAACCTAATAACTATTTAGGGGTGGAACTCTCGGGAAAAAAATTATGTTGCTAATAAACTTATTGGACAGTTTATTAGCAACTGGAACTCTCGGCCCTAACTGTTTTACAAAATTGAAAAATGTATTTAAAAAATGGGCTTAAGAGAGACGTACAAAATAGCCTATTAGACATAACTTTATACTGGGTAGCTCCTCCTCTTAACTGAATTTGTTGAACTCTTTTGAATTCCTTCATGGGCTGTCTATGGTGGAATTTCGTGGTATAATCTGGAAAGATCTAGTAAGTCATATCCTTGGATACCATGGAATAATCTAGAAGTCTTTAGAAAAACATGGAACATTGTAACAATCGAACCGAGTAGTCAGTCGGTTTTCAATCCTTGCTCAGGCAAGTATACTGACAGTTTGTGCCTCCGTGCGAAAAGTGTTGTTAGTATTCCGTATACTACAATATATAATTGTAATATTTTAAGTGTATATAAATTTTACCTTCTGGAAAATTCTGCATTCTTGTTTGAACAACCCAAACACGTTACAATAGTTACTAAATAATTAGTTGCACAATGTACCATGTGGCATACTGCTGAAGTTACATCTACCCACAATTCCGAGTTATAACCACAATAACATTGTAATAAATGCAACTTCTAAAAAATGTAGGAAGTAATTACTTTTCTCGACTGCTTTAAAACAGTACTCTTAATTTAGTAGAAATTCCCACGTGATAAATCGTAAAGTGCATGGATTTAAAGTGTTGTGTAACAATTGCATTATTTTATGCACAAGGCGTTGGCGCAACAAGGCGAAATAAACTACTGTACTATATCCTAACAATTCTAAAACTAGAGGACTGTTTTATAACTCTTTTCAACTAGATTTGATATACGTTTAGACTAATGAAGTTTTCGTGGAATCGCAAATTATGTTTAGCAAAAGGGTGTGAAATACGCGGTCTATGTGGTCATAATCACTCACTTTACTGTCACGCGAAACTGTTACTCAATTAGGAGAATGTGTTTTAGTGGTTGTAGGTTTGTGCAGCTCCCAAAAAGACAGCGATAAAAAATATTAAATTTTTCGTAATAATAACCACGGCAACATATTCGTTAGTTATATATAAAAATCAATTCTGTTTATTTGTCGGCTGTGTGTCTGTTCTTTATACAAAGCCAAACGGATAGACCAATTTTCACCAAATTTAGTACAGAGGGTAAAATAATCCTATAAAGGTTTTAGTGAGGGTTCCAACTTCGCTCATGTCCTCCTAAGGGGCGTTATGGGGAGTAAATTATAAGTTTCGCACTCTCCGCACAGTTTGAATTAATTACGTAGGCTAAACCTTAAGAGATATATTGACATAATGCAGACAAAAAATGTAGATCTTAACTAGATCTAAAATAAAGACCAGGAGATCATATATCTATCATGCACCTTATCGTGTATTGGTCAATTTTTTATTTTTTTAACGTAAAAGTTTTTGTATTATAAAGTTTGTGGGTGCAAAATATTGCAGTATTATAGTGATGTATCAATTATTTTAGATAAATATATTACAGCATTTCACGAAGAATCATAAAATATTTTTGGGTAACAGATGGGCGTTTTTGAGTAACAGATTGTTCAGAGTTAGAGTAGGATCTGAACTTTCAACGTCCTTCCTGTCACTAGCGGTGTCCCCCAGGGAACAGATATTGGTCCGATTCTATTTTTAATTTACGTTGCTGATTTAACCACCAATTTACAAAGCACTCACCAAATGTACGCCGACGATCTTAAGATATATGGAGAAATCAGTCAGCGTTCTTCAATTCAAGACCTTAACGAAAGCGTTGGCTGATGTGAAGACTGGCTCCGACCACTGAACACAACCAAATGCTGCAGTCTTCATATAAGAAAGGACAATCCACGGTCACTAAGAAAGGACAACCACTTTATTGGCAATAACTGCGTTGGCAATACAGCAAGTCAACGAAGTTATTGATCTGGGTGTTTCTATAAACAGTAATGTAAAGTTTTCTCCGCACATTACAAAAATAGTGAAGAAAGCTAATACTCTCCTTGACATAGTGTACAAATCCTTCTTCAAACTTTCTTCTGTTCTTTTTCGTAAAATTTATACCACATATATTCGTACATACTTTAAATATGCTTTTGTTGTTTGGTCGCCGTATTTGCAGCGTGACTTACTTTTTCTTGAAGAAGTTCAACGGCAAGCTACGCATATGCCTTCTGAACTTCGACATTTGCGCTATGAAGAACGCCTTGAAGTTTTGAACTTGCCTACCCTTACGCGGCGCAGATCTCGTGGAGATCTTATCCAGGTGTATCGCATTACCACTGGCAAATTCTCAACAGATATGTCCACACTATATTCATTCTATCTCAACAGCGCAATACGTGGACATAGACTGAAACAAAAACACGAGATCTACAAGAAGCAAAATGGGGAAAACTTCCTGTCGAACCGTGTCTTTGAGTTATGGAATTCTCTCTCTGAAGATACTATTTCGGCTCCGACTATTAATTTTTTCAAGGCCAAGATTTCGCCCATGTTTGAATAAAACCCTTATAGTAATATACATATTTTCACTCTGCAATATTTATTTTTTGTATTTTTTTTTTTTTTTTGTCTGTAATGTCTATATTTTACACGGTATACTTTGTATTTTGTTATTGTTTTATATGTATTTTGAGCTTAACAAGCCATTTGACTTAAATAAATAAATAAATAAATAAATAAATAAATAAATAAATAAATAAATAAATAAATAAATAAATAAATAAATAAAAAATAAATTCTTATTGTAATAATAATAATAAATTAATAATAATTTTACACTATACATCAGGGGTGGCCAAACTTTTAGACGTTGAGGACGACTATTTTGGAGAAGATATATACGCGGGCGACTACGATTTTTGAGAAGGTACTTACGAATTGGTGTTATTTTAAAGGATTTTTTACGTACTCACAAATCGAGTTTTTATGTTTAGAAGACGAATTGGTGACGTTTTTAGAAGATACTTACAAACTGATGACGACGACATTTCACATAATAACTATTTTCATATAATAACTATTTTCTAGAACTGATCCTGAATTTTAAAAAATTGAAGAAAATGTAGGGAAATAAAGAAAATTATCGTCTAACAATTATTACTTACATTATTAAAATAAATTAGCTAATTTTTCAACAAAAAAAAAAAAAAAAAATACAGAATAAAAAAACAATGGAAGATTTTAAATTTGATGACACTTGCGTAGTTTCGACAAGTTTGTCAAAATTTAGCTCATATTAACTTAAACTAATTCTTAAACACGATTACAAATGTAGATCCGATAATTGTGATGTGTTTAGTTTTTGCCGCATTCATGCAGGAAAATGCTGACGCGCATAAATATGTTGAACCTGAACCAAAAAATTGATGTGAAGTGTGAATATTCACACATTTCAGGGTTTCGCAGGTATATAATAAGTGAAGGCGGTATGCTGAGTGTGTAGGACAAATTTTACTTTGTAGTAATCACGGCAAAATGAACGATATTTTTAAAATAATTTATCGTCTGTTAATCATATAATAAGATTGGTTATTAAATTTACGCTCTTAAAAATTAAATGAATCATTTGTCAAAATATAACTAGAATTTTGACAAAATAATTTCAACATAATAAAAATGCAAAAAAAAAACAGAAAAAATAAAATTCACTCCGTACTCGAACTCGAAACCCTTCGTTTCACACCAGTGCTCTAACCCATTTCGCTATCGCACGCCTTGCATGTGACTGTCTTACATTGGTATAACTTTTGAACTTTGTGAACCAAAAATCACAAAAAATGCGTTATTTTCCGAAAACATAATCTGATCAAAAATTCCTGTTGTACTATTTCGGTTCACACCAATATACATTACTTAGAATTTTTTTAGATTTTTAGTTTAAACCATCTGGGCTACAGGGTGTGGGACAAAATTTTTTTTGCACAATTTTGGCAAAAATCGCATCAAAATAATTTATTTTGCAAAAATAAAAATTTGATCGTTAATCCACGTACTAAGGGCTTTCATTTGATACCCTACTCAGAATTAAAAAAAAATATTTTTGTTTTCGATGAGCACGTATTTGTTTATGTTTTTAGGGGGGTATGTTTTTTAGATGTTTTAGTATTTTTCCTATGTGCGGGTCAAAGAGTTGTATAAGCATGCCAAATTTCAACTCTCTAGGTTTAGCCGTTTGGCTACAATTTTTGCCGAACAGACAGACAGACAGACAGACAGACAGACGACAAAATGACGGTATAAGGGTTTTTTGGTCATACCTACAAAACCCTAAAAAGGCATTGAAATATGCAACAATTCTCCAAATATTTGGATATTTATCTCTGCTTATTAATTTCCAGAAGCTCACATTTGAAGCCATTGATTTTAAATGTACATCGCATTTAATATGAAGTGAAATAATTCTTTTTAGCTGGGAAATATAAATAGCTGGCGTTTTCTGCGGAAATCAGTTGCAATTGAAAATACTAATTGCAGAGATAAATTTGAATTTTTATTTTTTTATTATTTTTTTTTTTATCTAAGTACGCTCTGAATTTATCACTATGATTTGTCAATGTTCAAGTCTGCTTCGCGGGCGACTTCCAGAGGCCTTGCGGTCGACCAGTCGACCCCGGTCGACGCCTTAGCCGTCCCTGCTATATATCAAAGATTGATAATAACGGTATCACTGTGTAAAGAGTACGCATGCACAGAAATGATAAAAATTGCACAATTATGTCCCTATTTGGTGCGGAACTTACCAGTAGATGGAACTGCTGGAAAATTCTTCATTTCCCATCGCCTAATTTTTTTATTTTATTTTATTTTATTTCATTTATTCAACAGCCCAAAGGCCAAAAAAATGTTATACATAAAAAAGAAAATAAAAACAAAAACACATTTGTACAAAGATATCACATGAAACAAACAATTTAACAAGAATAAAATAAATACGTATAATACAAAACAATTCGAGTTCAGGTCTGAACAATTCTGAACTCACACGTGCTAGGAAACATATGTTACAAGTTATAATAATAGATTTATGAATGAATAAGTTGTGCAGACCAGCAAGTGTGATATGTATTATCACAGCGTAAACACTGCCGAATAAACTTGTTGCGAGACATCAATAATCTATTACGCAAACTATACACATATTTCCTAAGTACAGTCATACAGGTGTTAACATCATTCATGACAAACATGTCACTTGCACTGCAATATTTAGGCAATCCATAGATAACTCTAAATGCATTGTTGTAGCAAATAACAAATTTCCGTAAAGTACTTTTGGTTATATTAACCCAAAGCGCAGAGGTATAAAAACTGCTGCAAAACGTGTTGAAAAGGTATTTGCGTACATCAGAACTGCATCTAGAGAACCTATGATTCAACATATTGGCCCTAACACATATGGATCGACACTGTCTGTCAATATCAGCCGTATCACTCAGATCATCTGAAATGATATGGCCAAGATAACACACAGAACGGACTCTTTTTACACTTAGACCGTTTAAGGAAACACTTGGTACCGTATATCTCTTCTTATTTGGTTGGAACGCAATAAATTCAGTTTTCTTAATGTTGTTAACAAGACCATGTTCCAACGTATAAGATTCACACAATGCCAAGAGTTTCCTCAGTCCAGATATAGATGGTGCGAAGACAACCATGTCATCTCTGATATGGTTAACAATAGCTGAGCCAACCACACAGCCAATCCTTTCCCCGTTCAGCCGTTGGCTAAGGTCATCCATGTAGACATTAAAGAAATAAGGGGATAGCAATTTCTTAGACAATTTCAGACATTAAAGAAATAAGGGAATAGTTAATTTCAAATAATATTATCGTTTTATATATTTAACTTTAACGTTGTGAGCTTTATGTTCTACTTTCTTGGATTTAAAGTAGTTAAATACCATAGTGAAGCACGGGTACCCCAGTTTGTTCCTGATAAAAGTAAGTTAACGTAACATTGAGTGTGTGCATTGAAACGTGAAAATATACACTTTTTTTCATAAGAGGTCAAATATCAAAATTCTTTGATTTACCTCCATACAATATATGGCAGTCATAAAAGTTATTACTTTCCCTTCGGTTTTTTTATTATTCCCTTAATAGAGATTCTTCCACAGAAAACATCGGTTCTGTTTTTGATACGCAGTTTAGTGCACATTAATAATTTGGAAATAACAATATTGCACGTTTATATCAGATTTTTTTGAAGTAAAAGGTAATAGAAGTGAGCTCAAATTAATGCTCAAAATTAATTAATAGTAATGGGTTTTTTATCGAACGTTTTAATGATAGGTAATCATATTAATTAAAGCTTTTCTTAATTAAGAAGAATTTATTGATCTTTTTTCGTGTCAACAGCAAGAAAATAAAATATCGTACCTATATTTTTAGTTTCCACTAAGTGATGCTGGTAAAGGTGGTATAACTAGCAGTCAACAAAAAAAGTTTAATTTAGAGACAAGGGAACAGTAAATCTAGGTTCACAGCTCTATACGCTATTAGTAGTGCACTGTTGACTGTCACTAACAAGTTTGTCATATGGTAACGTTATGTCAAATATAACCGTTCACAGCTTAGCAACTATTTAATAGATTATGCATTGTCGACTGTCAACTGTTTTCTAAACTTATAGTTATAGTCGGATTGCTGATAGGTGACTGTTACATGTATGTATCAAGAATTGCAATCATATAATAATCTAGTTACCATTTTTCAGCGATTTTAAAAATGTTTTTTGTTATTTGTCTTAGCTGTCAGTGTCAGTTAATAATATTAATTAATAGATCTTGCGGCCAATTATTAAATTCACAAACTTTAATTTTAAATCTGCTGGAATATTTTAATTCCGAAAAAGAGAACAATGGGCCACTTATTTCTCTATCTTGTGTCCGTCAAAGAGTAACAGCTGCCTTAAAGATTTCGAAATGAACAATTCGTAGAATTATAAAATGTAATAAATCTGAACATCTCACTAACAAAATCACGAGAAAACGAAGGAAATTAAAATCTGAACCAGTTTATTTTATTGATACATTGGCACAAACGTATGGTCATGAAGTACTAAGATTACCTCCTTATCACTGCCAGTTTAACCCCATTGAACTAATTTGGGGTATAACAAAAAATTATTATGATAGACATATTAGTTAAAACGGATATAGTGATAACGAAGTTTTGAAAATGTAGCAGTGTAGTAGCCTGTGATCAAATTAGTTGTGAAACTTGGGCAAAATCTGTTAAAAAAATCGAAAATTTAATAAATGAATGGTGGGAAAGGGAAAGGATTGTTGATATTAAAGAGATATTGCAACCTCTGTTCTACTGATCTTTTAATAAAGTTTTCCTTTATTTGACATGTGCGCATGCGCAGTTGATATATCCTTAATTTCTTTCTTTTATTAAAATACAGGCTACCTTTATTTAATTTAAATAACGGCAAAGCATTTTTATTTAAAGCGCCTGAATTTTGACATGTCTTCTGTCAATTTAACCTCAAAATTAACAACGGAGTAAATTCGAACATAAAATTTGTTGAGTTTTCTTGTGAGTAATGATGCAAGTTAAAGATAAAAAACGTTTACGATTTAAATATGAAGACGATGTTATTTTTCTCCGAGAAATTGTGTCACGAAACCCTTTTGCGAATGGTTGTGCAGTGTGGGAAGAAGTTAAAAATAGTCTGCTGCAGTTAACTCATATAAGGGTTGCAGTTAAATTCTATATTCATTACGATTTCGATCTATCAATTTGGCATATTTGTCAAAATAAAGTATGAAGCAAGAGCACCGTTGCAATAACATTCTTTAAAACATTATGAAAAATTTTAATACAGGATACTTTATTAGAGGTTTCTTTTAATAAAGTCAGATTTTTTTCAATTTGCAATATCTCTCTGATATTAATCCAATAATAATAAATACAAGAAATGACAGCGATAGTTCAGATGACGACGATATCATGCATTACAGTGACTAATTGTTTTAAAATAAAAATAAACATTTAAATACAACTTGTAGCAATATATTATATGAATAAATATATTTTTACTTAATATTTTATTACTTTGTATTTAGGGGAAACATAAAAATTTAATTTAAATAAACAACATATTATAATCCAAAATTTACGTATAAGTTTTTCCTTATTTATAATTATTACCTTAAAATTAATAGTTTTGTTTGTTTGAGTACTGCTGTGAATTTATTTTCGTGCTCCAATTAGCAAAGATATCTACGAATAATTCTGTTTCTTTCTAATGCTTTGTTTTCTATTAACATAATTTGAAAGGTTGGTTGTCATTTTGCGTCACTGTACGTTACTATGGGTATGCAAATAATTATAATGATATAGAGAGAGAAAGCATATAGTATTGTATATCGATACTTGTAGCAACGAACAGTCACCTATCAGCAATCCGACTATAGTGCGTTGTTTTAATGAGACAGACATATAAACACAAATTAGCTATTTCACTTTACATAACCTAAAAAATACTGTGACACAAATTTCAACAAATTTCGGAAATCGTAAAGTCGGAAAGAGTAGATCATGCTATGAAAAAAAAAAAAAAAAATGGTAGAAAAAAATGTTCCGGCGTTACTGGGTTACAATATGTTAGGTTAGAATAAATTTTACATTGTAATTTTATTAAATACTTGTTACCATTTAAGTTTTTACAAACGGCCACTAGATAGCAATATTGAAATGTGTCATTACTATATTCGTAAAATCTGACATTTCTTATTGTGAAATCAGTGGCAGCTTATAAATTAAACGAGTAGTTTGCGTGTAAAAAAAAAAATAAAATGGATATTACTCGTGAAGGTTTTCGTTGGATATTTTTTTATGATTTTAGTAAAGCCCTAACTCAAAAACAATGCATAGATTCGCTTCGTACAACTTTTGGTAATGACGCACCATCAGAAAAAACTGTTTACAATTGGTTTGCAGAATTTCGTGGTAGTCGTGCGTCCATCAGTTATGAATCTCGTGAAGGTCGACCAAAATCGGTTGTGATTCAAAAAAACATCGATCCTGTGCGCAAAATAATTGTAAAAGATCGGAATGTGACTTATCGTGAGATAGAAGCATCCTTTGGCATATCGCAGACTGCAATACATTCGAATTTGTATGAACATATAGCTGTGAAAAAAAAACTGTTCCCGATGGATTCCGCATAATTTGACCGAAGCTCAAAAAAAGGCTCGTGTTGATTGGTGTAAGGGAATGCTAAAAAAATTCAACCTAGGCACTGCA
This sequence comes from Liopterus haemorrhoidalis, assembly GCA_963971575.1. Taxonomy (NCBI): domain Eukaryota; kingdom Metazoa; phylum Arthropoda; class Insecta; order Coleoptera; family Dytiscidae; genus Liopterus; species Liopterus haemorrhoidalis. Next base: position 13,468,703 of record OZ020617.1, read on the forward strand.
AAATCCGTATACAACATCATTATAGGTGACGAAACTTGGATTCATATGAATATATGAATCGGAAACTAAGCAACAATCCACTGTTTGGGTCGTCCAAGATGAACCGAAACCCACAAAACTTGTTCGTTCACGAAGCACTTCCAATAAAATGATCGCTTGTTACCGACCGCCAACATATATAAGGGAGGTATTGTGATCATACCAATTTTGACGTTTCGAGATTTCAATGGATCTCCACGAATTGAGGTCCCTACATAACGTTTTGACTATTTTTAGCATGATGTCTGTCGGTCTGTCCGTCCGTCTGTCTGTCTGTCTGTCCGTCTGTCTGTCCGTCTGTCTGTGTACACGTGCAGGGCAAATTCGGCTGAGAGTATTTTTATTAAACTTCATATTTAAGCTTCTGCCATCAATGGTATGAGTTGATCAACTTTTGGCTAAAGTCGGTTGACTAAAAATGGGAGTTTACTCGTGTAGATTTTAAGATTTTTGCGAATATTTCACAACAGAAAAATATCTCGAAAAAAATTATTAAACAAAAGTTGCTATAAAAGCAATAACTAATAACTTTTATTTGAGACGTTTTTTGATAAAACGAAAAATTTTGAATAATTTCTGTAAAATTTTTCGAAATTTTTTCCAAGTCTCAATTTTTTCATATTTATATGTAACCTTTCCGTGGTCATGATAAATAATATCTCTATTAGAAAATATTAGGTCAAGTTATTTCTACTCTGTTGCTAGAATGTAATTTATATAAGTACTTTGTGACGGCGGTTGGTCCTGTGGTGGCCACAGATGATTTTTTTTTTTATTGTATTGGACATGTCGCAACCATTCCTTTAGAGGATCGGAGAACAGTTAATGCAGAATGGTATACAACAATTTGTTTGCCAGAAGTCATCGACAAAATCAGGAAAACCAACCAAAAGCGTCGCATCATTCTTCATCATGACTGTGAAAGCTCCCACACAACACGTCAAACAATTGATTATATGAAGGAGAAAAACACCGAATTAATGTCTCATTGCCCGTATTCACCTGATTTATCCGTAACGACTTTTTTTTGTTTCCCAATGTCAAACAAAATGCGTGGACAGCGATTATCATCACCTCAAGAAAGTGTTGAAAACCATGTTTTTGAGATACCGACTTCAATGTGGAAATTTTTTTTAGAGAATTGGTTTGAATACATGAAAAAGTGAATAAATCTTAAAGGCGAATATTTTGAAAAGCAATAAAACAGTGCGTTACAAAAAAAATCTTTCTTAGTTTTTGTAAAAACTTAAAAGGTAGCCCTCCTAAAACTTCACATATATAATTTATATAATACACAAAAAATCTTGAAGAAGCTTAACTGCTGGCAAAACATGTCGAAAAATAATTAAAGAAATTTATTACAACTAACATTTGCTGTCTTCTTTAGATTATATACATTTTTTGTCAAACGTCCACGTTTGCGAGCGTCAAAACTATCTCGAACGCGTCTAACCAGAATTGCCGAACTTCTTTGTGTTTGCGACAAAAAGCCACACAGAACAGATCAGGGCGAGAGCCTTGCGAACCGCTTGACTTGTTTGCGTTATTCCGTCCAACCTAGACAAAAATGTTACAGGGCGTGTTTACGTGGTACATTACTGAATCAATTCGCTAAACTAGACCCAGATTTAGAAGTGCCAAAGATCAAGTCACATGGCGATGGGTGATTTCATATTAGAAAAGTATTAAATAAAGTTGTTACATAACCATGTTATAGTCGGATTGCTGATAAGTGACTGTTCGTTGCTACAAGTATCGATATTCAATACTATATGCTTTCTCTGTCTGTATCATTATAATTATTTGCGTACCCATAGTAACGTATAGTGACGCAAGTTGACAACTAACCTTCCAAATTATTTGAATACAAAACAAAACATTAGAAAGAAATAACATGATTCGTAGATGTCTTTACTAATTAGAGCGCGAAAATAAATTTACAGCAGTACTCAAACAAACAAAATTATTAATTTTAAGGTTATAATTATTAATAAGAAAAAATTTATACTCATACGTAAATTTTGGATTATAATTTGTTGTTTATTCCAGCAGATTTAAAATTAAAGTTTGTGAATTTAATAATTGTCCGCAAGCCATATTTTAATTAATATTTATTACCAGACACTGACAGTTAACACAAATAACAAAAAACATTTTTAAAATCGCTGAAAAATGGTAACTATGGTCTATTTCAAAGTAGAAAAATGTGTGTAAGAAGATAGGAGCTGTTTGTCCTTGCTTCGGAATGGTTTAGATCGTCATCCCTATTACACTGTAAAAATATTGTTTTTAGTCCAACTTGACAGATGTTCAGTGTCGTACATTGGAAATAAATATTATTTATATTATTTAATTTTTCTCATATATTTTGTTATTATTTACATATTTAGACTTTTATTTATATTCTTGGCGTAGATTTTATGGAGAAAATTCTCCATGTAATTTGTTTTTACGTAGTTATATATTTTTTAGGTTATCTGACATATAAATATTTTTTGACACTTGAAATTTAACAGATCAAGAGAGAGGACTAATGTGAGGCCAAAAGACAGCCCAGCTAATTGTGCCCAAAGAAGAAGTTATTGATATAATTTTTAGACCTTCATATATACATATATTTTTAATTTTTATTTACAATAATTATTTAAATAAGAAACTTTAGCTCTGAAGATATATTGTTTGTTTTATTGCTTTGATTAAACTCTTTTAGCCAAATCTCTCTTTTTATAAATAGTACATAATTTTTAAAATTTATATTTTTTTAACTTTTTCAAATTTCACATTAAACTGCCTTGTTTATTTCAATATCTTATTAACCTTTTTTATATTAAAAAAAATCACTGGCTAACCCAGTTGCTACGCCCATGCCCTAGTTGTAACTTATTTTAAATTTCCCGCTATACTGTATTTGATCAGTGTAAATCGTACTCGGTTCGCAGCGCTATCTACTTTTTTCTACTTTGAAATAGACCATAGATTATTATATGAATTCATTACTTGATACATACATGTAACAGTCACCTATCAGCAATCCGACTATATCACTACGTTCGCGATAGCTTAAGAAGATCGTATTTCTTAAACAAAAGCATAATTCTTAAAGGAAATTTGTAAATTTACTGCACATTCATCATTATTTATTCTTTAAAACTGTATTTAGTAATCTGGAATTAAATTGGCCAAGAATTCCGGTGGAAAAGCGGTACGAGTACAAAGAATATCCTTAGCCACAAGAACATAATAACAAACTGTAGGATTATCTGCTTCACAAAAGCACGTCCGTAAAAAGAAACCGTTACGATATACACAATAAATATGTAATTTTAAGATGTACCAACGTCGGAGTCTTTTGAGATAAAAGAAGATTCGAGCTGCGGTTAAAGCATGGCAATCGATATGTTTTTAAATTGGCTTTACGGGGTTTTAAATATTAATACAAGACAAAAAGAAAAATATTATGCTGTCGCGCTACAGTTTCTGAAACAGAAATATATATAGGCAGTGTTGAGAATTCTTATTATCCACTTTATTTTTTATAAAAGAAAGAAAAAAGAAATTGTTTCATGAAATTTGGTAATTTTTCAAAGAACTTGATAAATATTCTTTTAACGAACATCAAAAGCTTAAAAGGGTTGGGGAAATGTTATTATTTTTTAAAGAACCAGTTTAAGAGGCAATTAAAAAAAATTAAATTATATTATTTGAATATATTTTGGCTTTTTTTCAGACTAATGACCATTAAATTTTTGCCATATTGCCAGTCAGTCATCATAATAGGTCAAGATTGCGACACTTATGGCCGGTTGCTAAAGAAAGAGTTAAGTGTTTTAACACGAGTTTCACCTAATTCGAGTCATATCATCTTACCTCGAGTTATACCCTTTTCCCACTAGAACTTTAAGATCGGATGTTAAAGTATGACCTCGTCTAAATAAAAGCGATGTTGAAGACAGAGATCTGCGTCTTAAACATTGTCCGCATTGCCAACTTATAATTTCTATTATATTTTCTATTATATTTTATAATTTCTATTATAAAAAAATACTCTTTGAATTTGTGCTGTCAACATTTTGTTTTATCATAAACAAGAATACTGTATTATATCGACGTTATAAGAAGTTTATACAAGGTGTCTCAAAAGAAATTTTATATTTATTTAGCTTACTGCGTGAACGCAATGTATCCGAGGGGCGCGGGGGTTATGTCAATCGGTAGCCTGGCGATTGGGAATTTGGTCGCTATGGAGCGTTTCTCGGGAGCAGACCGCGCGTTATGCGTGCGAGAGTTTTACAAAAACGGTGATTCGGCGACTGTAGCGCGCAGAAAATTCTGCAGTATTCGAGGTTTTCGCCACTTAAATGATGCGCCAAGCATTCCTCTCATTCGACATTGGGTTAAAAAGTTTGAAGAGACTGGTACAACGCTGGATAAATCAAAATCCGGGCGACCTAGGTCATCAAGAACGGTAGAAAACGTGGAGAATGTTAATCAGTCTTCGTGACGACCCGAACCTTTCAATTCGGAAGCGCGCAAGTGCTTTAAATATGCATAGATCATCATTACATCGCATTATGCACAAAGACCTAAAGCTGCACCCCTACAAAATTCAATTGGTGCAAGAATTAAAGCCCCAAGATGCCAGTCAGAGGCTTAATTTCGTAAATCAGGTGATTGAGCGATTTTCAACGTTTACCAACATTTTGTTTTCGGATGAAGCTCAATTTCATCTTAATGGCCACGTAAATAAGCAGAACTGCCGCTACTGGAGTGCAACGAATCCGAAATGCAAACATCAGAAACCCCTACATTCGCCTAAAGTGACCGTATGGGCTGCGATGTCGGCGCGAGGAATTATCGGCCCTTACTTTTTTGAAGACGAAAGGGGGCGTGCAGTTACAGTGAATTCAGAGCGTTATGTGGAGATGTTAGACAACTTCTTGGTACCTGAACTGCAAAACTTTCCTGGCTATAACCAAATAACATGGTTCCAACAGGACGGAGCAACTTCACACACGTCCAATATGTCTCTGCCACGTGTTCGTGAAATTTTCTCAGGCAAATTGATCTTCCGGAGAGGTGACATAAATTGGCCTCCACGCAGTCCAGATTTAACCCCTATGGACTTTTTCCTATGGGGTTATCTTAAATCTAAAGTTTACGCCAATAAACCGACTTCACTGGCGCATTTGAAAGAAAATATCCGTCACGAAATGGCAGCCATCCCTGAGTCTACCTGCCGAGACGTCATAAGTAATTTTACTGTTCGATTAAATGAGTGCCGAGAACGCGAGGGTCTACATTTAGACGATATTATTTTTAAGAAATAAATCCCCAAAAAGTGTATTTTAATAATTAATAACCATTTTTTCTATATACGGCTTACTTTTTTTTTAATCGATCCACTAAATATAAAATTTCAAAACAAACCGATGTTAAATATCGGTGAACTTTAAGTTCACTCGTCTTAAAGTTCTAGTGTGAAAAGGGTATTAGGAACAACTCGAGTTTATATAATCAACTCGTTCTTCAGGGGGTCTATTCTGTAACTTGCAGACAGTCGCTTTGCACACTGTCATCCGATTTTCAACCAATAGGAGGTGTTAATATTCAGTATTTTCAACATGACAGTGTGCAAAGTGACTGTCGGTAAGTTACAGAATAGACCCCCAGTAACCGGCCAATAGACAAGTGACATACAGCTGTGTGAATAAAAACCTATTTGCCATCGTCTAAACCAGATGTTCTCAATCTTTTTTCTCTCGCGGAACACATTTAGTTATTTAAAATTTTAACGGCACACCAAGGTATTTTAAATAAGCTTACTGATGTCGGTACATGTAATACATAAATTTTATTAATAATTAATAGATACAAATAGAACAAAAAAAAAAAAAAAAACTAAAATAAAATTGATGTGTAGTGTGAATTTTCACACATTTCAGGGTTTCGCAGGTATTTAGTAAGTAAATGATGATTATTTGGGATACCAAAATAAATTTTTTGTTAAAATATTTTTTTTGTTAATTTTAATTCGAATGCTTAATACCATTATTTAGGTTTCTAAATATGTGCAGTTTATATATATATATATATATATATATATATATATATATATATATATATATATATATATATATATATAGTTATTAGATAAAATTCTTATGTTATACTCGTCATATATTTATTAAAAAATGTTTATCGAGACGTTTCGATTGGTAATCCAATCATCCTCAGTCCAATATTATCGTCAAATGTATAAAATAATGTATTTCCACATTAAAATGTTTGGAACGGACAGGAACGGTTAATCATAGTCTAGCCGAACGGTCTGTCCTATTCCTATATATATAAAGTTCACAACTAATGGCAGCCATAGGCGCAATTTTCAAAATCTTAATGAACCTTGCTATATATATATAGCAAGGTTTATATATATATATATATAGCAAGGTTCATTAAGATTTTGAAAATTGCGCCTATGGCTGCCATTGGTTGTTTTAAGTCATAATCCCGCCCCTCTAATTTCGTGTATTCAAGTTCAACAATTTCCACTAGTTATTAAATTTACGCTTTTAAAAATTAAATGCAACATTTGTCCAAATACAACTGTAATTTAAAAAAAATAATTCAAACAAAATAAAAATGCAAAAAAACAGAAAAAATAAAATTGCCTCGAGAGCTGAGCGAACTTTAGTTTGCAAATTAGAACGTGAACATGCTAGCCATTACACTATCAAAGCATGCTAGTTCAGTGTGTTAGATAACTTATTAAATATTTTACGGGGTCAAGCAAAAAACACAATGCGTTATTTTCCGAAAACATAATCTGATCAAAAAATCCTGTTGTACTATTCCGGTTCACACAAATGTACATAAAAAATTAGTTCATTTGTATAATTTGTGCTTTAGTATTTGTGTTTGATATAATTCAAGTTGATTTGAATTTATAACTCAAAATTGATTTGTATTTATAACTATTATTAATATTTATATATAATAGTTCACACATAATATAGATTTTCGTGCGAGTGTAATATGCCGTTGAGTGTACTTGAAATGTATAGAGCGCTAAGACACGCCTACCCAGGGACTTTGTTTGCTTCGACGGACTATATCGTGTTTAAATAATTTTTCTGCGTATATAATACTTATATCACAACAGTCAGAATTTTGAGGTTGCTAGTTCAATTCCCTTTGGTGATATTATTTGGGCGAGAATAATATGTTCAACATTACTCCCATTTTCACAATCTTTCGCCCTTTATCCAGGTGTACGAGCTCGCCTACTGACATCGGCGATTAGCCACGTTGCAGAAATAGGCCGATGTAAAATAAATAAAATAATTAAAAAAAAATACTTATGTCAATGGATAGCACTTAAGCTTAGCTATTCATTGATACTAAAAACTCATTTAACGATTTTTGCGCTTACGATGGTATCTTCCGATAAGTAAGAATATGTTAAGTTGGGAAAAAAAAATTCCAGCCAACAGTTTTTGATAAACGGTAACTATAGTAATTGGACAGGGAAACTTAAATAATGTTATTCTAGTCATTTACATGCTAGTTTGTTTGCCTCGGTTAAAGTTATTAAATTAGGCAAATTAGGTGGCCGACCTGAGTAACTTCTAAGCACTACTGACAAAATGGTGGCGCATTACCTAATTACGACATCAGGTGTTACTAAATGAACCAACACCTTCCGTTCTCACAATACATGTTGCACCTCTTTGATAATACAGATGGAGTTACTGTTTTTCTCTCTTTTGAAATAAATTATCACTTGGTCTGTTAGTGTCTATTGAGAACTAAAATTTGGATACAATTAAACATTTTAAGAAATACGTTCATATCAAACATAAATCATCATAGTAAATATATTAGTATACTGAAACCATCTGGAAACTCCAGTAGTAAACATCGAAGAGGAAGTTGTTCAGTTCTTTAACTATCAATCTTCTAGTAGTCTTTAACAAACGTTTCTATCCCTTTATCGTAATTGTGCTTCCATAAAATTGTATTAGGTGCTCATGATGAGTAAAAATACTAATTACGTTGCATATAAAATAAAATATATGATATCGCCGAAAGTGTGATGAGCTAGAGACTGCCTCGAGTAGTAAGGTGACCAGATTTTGAAAATCATAAACCGGGACAAATAAAAAAAAATCGTTTTATCAAATTATTTATTCATAAGCCACAGATAAAAAAATTAATAATTACAAACAATATTACAAGAAATAAATTTTACTTATACGAATACTTTTTGAATTTGTGAATAATTTTACAGCAAAACTTTATTCTTGGATATTTTATCGTAGAAATCTAAACAACTTTCGAATTTATGATTCGAATTTACTTTTATTGAGATGACTGCTTTTAATGTATTGACATGCATCCTACTTTTTTCTTCTGTCCAAAAAGAATTTACAAGACTGAATACTCTTTCAATTGGACTATTGGTTGCTGGAACACTGAAAGCAAATTCGACGATCAGCTTTGTATTCTGAAAAGGAATAGAATTCTCATCAAAATGACTGAAAACTTTTTTCCACTTACTTGTTGCGCTGTCAGTTTTAAATTCATCCTCATTTGATTTTTCTTCCAAAAATTTCTTTATCCTCGTTATTTCCGTAAATAGCAATTCTTCATTAATTGCGGAGATATTATGCGCTGATATATCCACATATTTATTCACCAAGCCTCTTGATTTTGTAACATCATTCCATGTTGGGTTTCAGTAAAACCCATTGAAACATGGATCCAAATTGGAAACAGTTAATCCATTCTTCAAAATAATTTAAAGATGTGCCAAAGAATTCATCAACCGTCTGATAGAATGTGTTTGAATCTAGTAAACCCTCCTCAACAAGATGATCGATCATATCCGATAATTTAGAACCGATAAATTTCACTTCTTGATATTTAAATATCTTTCTTTTAATTTGAAAATTCGTTTATATAGCTTGTAAAATATTTGATAAACATTTTTTGAAATAAAGTAATATTTTGAGGGCTTGCGAGATATTAGAAAAAATTGGGTTCGTGTTTATTTTTATGTTAAGTTTATTTTTTTGGAATTCTAGACCGGGACACAAAGGGTACCTTTCGGGACGCCGGGACAAATGATGCAAAACCGGGACGTCTGGTCACCTTATCCAGTAGGCATATATATAAAATATTTCGAAACTGGTCAGCTAGATCTAGTTGTATCAATTATGTCCGCAACCCGTACAACTTTCTCCACATATATTCACTTACGGACACAACCAACACCACATCCGAATTTACGTATTGAAAAGGGAGCAGTTTTAAAATGCGGTAATTATAATTTTAGTATTTTTCGTCTGGAGGTATTTATCCCCCTAATCTCCCCCACTGCGTACGTCACTGGTGTGTCCAAATCAAAGTCGACAATTCACTATTTGGTTAAATCTATGCAGAGATAAAATTTTAAGCAGATGGAATCTATTTAGGATAAAGAGGCCTTGAAAAAAGAGGAGGAAAATCTGGTAAGGGAATTGCAGCTATTTTTCAATGCAATCAATCATTAATTACTAGGTTAATTTTGATGCTCTCTTGCCCCAAGGTAAACGATTTTTACGTTGCTTTTCTGAGACTGGTGACTTCTTTCATGGTCGGCATTCTCGAAATTCATAACTCTGAAGCCGTTTTCTTACTGTAGATGTGCAAATACTTACGCCAGTAGCTTTTGAACGTAACTTTGTTGAATCTGTAACATTTATGCTCCGATCAGCTAAATTTATTCCTGGCACGACAGCGTCGTCCCTAATCGTCGTTTTCCTTGGTCATCCATTTAGTGTTTTTTTTTAAATTTTGTATTTTTTTCGTTTAGTTATACTTCAGAATGAACCTAACTATAAAAGCTTGATTGCAGTGAACTATAGCTACAATTTCACTTCTACATTTCTCTTCTATATGGTGCAAAATGATTGAATACCATGTTTCGTCCCACAGTTTGTTATAACTTCTTTAATGACATGTTAACGCTTTCAATACACAAAGACAATTATGCAAAAATATCTTCATTATTAGTTTTAAATAGAGGTAAAGCCCAGACTTTACACCTTCAGGTAAACCTCTTAGTAGAGCTTAGTAGTAACTATCTGACAGATAAGACGGTGATACTTTCTGTGCTGAATAAATGTCATCCCGTCTTTTAATATAAATTTATCTATCGGATAGTTATCTAACGGATAATGAGACTGACGTATTGCATTCACTAATTGGTATTGACATTTATTCAGCAGATAAAGTTCCAGATAACCTTATCTATCAAATAGTTACCTAGAGGTTTACCTGTGGGTGGAAAGATCGGGCCTGAATTATCCCTTAACGTCGAAACCGAATTCTTTCTTAAAACTAGGCATTTGCTTAATTCAACTGTCGGATGTAATTGTTCGGTTAATTATTACAGATTTAAACCGCAACTTTCTGAAAAGGTAATGTGGGGACTCTGATATATAAAATATGAAATGTCACGGTTTGCTGATTTATTTATTTCATTTGTACTTACTATGTACATCCCTCACATTATGGGTTCCAAGACTTGCGAGCGGATCAAGTCTGGACCCCCCTCTATTAGTCCGCTAGCTGGTTGCTATGATTCTTGGAAGGATTAAGGGTTGTTCAATTAAACTCAATATTTTAGCTAACCTACTTTAATTACGATTACGGTTTAAATATTTACACTAATTACAATAGACTTACAATTACGTCGATACAGCTAAATCCAAATGAGACACACATTCGCATACACTAGACACACTAAATATTTTCCACTCCACTTTTTAGCTGGTCACTACACTAACGTTCATACGGAATTACATTGTTACTTTATCTCGACTCGCCCAAACACTCTAAATGTCTCTAACCCATGTCTCTTAAAAAAACCAACTCCAAATCATGGTCTTAACCATACGACGGCTTAAGCTGAACTCTCAACATGACTTAACATTATGAAGGTTTACAATCTCCTGCTTAAAATGCGACCACCCTAAAAATGCTTATATCGCCCAACTGTTAAATGTCATTTAACACCTCTTGATTATCTGTCTTGTACTATCTTAAAATTCATAATTTATTGGTGACAACTCAGATAAATATCCCATTAGAAAATAGCCGAATCAGAATATTTATATCTCAGACAAAATTTAATTATTATTTATGTGCTTATGGTTGACGTATATTTATTTAACACAATAATTTACGATTCACTTTTCATGTTACATTGACAAAGTGTCAAGTTGCAATAATAAACAATCTCCCGTTATCTTAAATGCCCTTTCTAAGAAATAGATTATTTTTGTATCGTTTAACAGATTAAATATTTTACTCTAATTGAATGATTATAATGAATTTATTTATGAAATAATACCAAAATTACCTCCCTTACAGTAAATAGAAATATTAGTTAATGATCTGGTGAACATTATTATACAAATAAATGTGTAAAATGTCGGTATAAAGGTATAAACAAAAAGGAAAAAAAATTGAGAATAATAAAATCTCGATTTAATGCAGTGTTGGATATAGGCCTCTCTTTAAAATTCCCAGTATTCTTTGTTTTGAGCTTCTCCCAGCCAGTTCATAGATATGCGCTTTAGGTTGATGTCTACTCAGTAGACGGTCTTTCTCAACAACATTTATATGTCCACAATCACTCCAGAATCCGTTTGGACCATCTGTCTATTATTCTAGTTATATGTTCTGCCCATTTCCCTTTCATTGAAACTAATTTTATAAGGATGTCGGTTGCAGCTTTTGTTATATTATCCCTCAGCGTTATATCGAGCATGGGTCGTTCCGTGGCCCTTTGGATTACTTGCAGCTTTCTAGCAAAAGCTTTAGCCAGTATTAGAATTTCCGCTCCGTAGGTTGTGACGACCATGGCACATAGTTCGAAAGATTTCCTTTTAAGGCATATTGAGATATAATTTTTTATGCTCGCATTCACAACCTCGAACTTATAAATTAGAATCAACTTTAAATTAGTACGTGGAAATTAAGTATTATCTGTCTCAATTTGTAATACGAAACTAAGAGGAAAATTTCATTTTTTATGTTGTCTATTTAAAATATCATCTTAGGGTGGTACTGCTGAAATGGCACCTTTCAAAACATTTGACAATTCATATTTGACATTAAATTATATGTCAATTTATTTTTTAATTTAAAAGTATATTTATGCAACCAAAATAAGAAAATAACATCAGAAAATATGCATAAGAGACAACAATTAGATAAATATACAAAAAAAAAAAACACATATATAACGCTTATGGAAAACTTTTAGAAAAAAATGGAACAAAATTAAAAAGAAGCGAAATTATAGACCTTGTGGCAGATTTTTTCAGTAAATCTTGGTGTCCTTTTTGTTTTGAAGTATAAAATAATTTACCCATTTCAATTTCTTTAGGGTTCTAAAGGAGAAGTAAAAAAAAAATTAAATGGTGTTGAAAATTTAAGACCAACGAACATGGGAAGAAGTAATAATAAGAAAACAGATAGAACCACAGACTACATGTTTCGGAAAGATTTGCAGAGAAAAATTTGGGATTTACATTCAAAAAATGAATATTATTGTTTAAATATGTTATTAAATTTTGCAAAAGAAGAATTAGATTTTAAGGGCAGCACAATAAAATGATAAATTATTATTACAGTCTGTTCCAAACGGTTAAGCGGAACTAGATTTTGCAATCTAGTTACTTTCATCGTTTAAATCGTGCCTTTCGGCCGTTTTGTTTAAGCTTTGTTAATCATACTTACAATAAATATTTTTTGATTAAGGTTAATATCATTTTAAAATGTCATTTTCTTTATATTTTGATTTTTTGTGTCATTCTTAATACAAATTTCCCATTTATTTATTTTTTTGTCATTAAAATATATATAAAAAAAAAAAATTAACTTTGACATATGCCATTCGTTTCCATGGTTTCATTGTTGGAATTTTAAATTTTGACATCCCAACTTGAAAAATGAAATAACCCAAGCAAGGTCCCTTCTCGTGACAACCTAAAAGAAATAAATTACCATTTAGTTCCGCTTAACCGTTTGGAACAGACTGTATATAATATGTATTTTTGTTTTTTATATTTTATCACGATATTTCATTGATAATCGTAATATTTTTTTACTATTATACGAGTAATAATCGAAAGTTTGATGAAATAAATATTAATATATACATTCAAAATATTTGACATGTCAATCACAATTTTGACATGTCAATTTAGTAATAACCTCAATAATGATGAAACTTAACCATACTATTAAAAGCCAGATTTACAAGTTCACTTGATTCTACAAAAGTCTATTTACACCACAACAGTCACTAAAGTAACCAGATCTAGTTTCGTATTACAAATTGAGACAGATTATAGCATCCACAATGTAAATTAAGAAATTAAGATACTGACAGCATTGTTCTGGTAAATTTCTATCGATGTCCACATTATCGATCGATATTTGACACCTGTTTATATTTGCTAATGAGATTTTGAGTGTTTCATAGTTTTGAAAAGTATTAATGGAGGAAAAATTTATATTTATACTTATTAAAACAGAAAGTGTTCGGGTTCTTCAAACAAAAACGCAGAATTTTCGAGAAGATAAAATTTATTTACTCTTATATACACTTATATTTTTTGTAGTATACGAGATACGAATAACACTTACGACACAAACTGTCCGTATGCTTGCCTGAACAAGAACTAAAAACCGACTAACTACATAGAAAAATCTCGTTATCAAGTAAACTCGGTTCGATTATTCCACGAAATTCCACCATAGGCGTCCCATGAGGGAAATAAAAACAGTTTCATCACAATATGGATAGAAGTGGGTTTTACACGATTCAATTTATTGATGTGTGTAAAGTGTTCAAATTTCATCTATAAATTGAACAATTTACTGATTAAAAAATTAATTAATTTATTTTGAAATTAGAACAAGTTCTATTTTTAATCAATGTTTTAGAGAATTCTAGGTATATTTTTATTTGTTTAGTTATTGCCAACTGTTTAGTTGTAGCATAAGGCAACAGTTCATATACACAGAGCCGCAGTAAGGAAAACTTGCGCTAGGGGTCAAACTGTGTTTTGGCGCCCTTGGCAAAACAAAAGTGGTCCTCACCTCCCAAAATCCAAGTGATGAGCAAAAAAAAGATCCTCACCTCACAAAATCCAAGTGATGAGCAAAAAAAAGGTCCTCACCTTCGCAATGTGGCGCCCTTTTCCTTATTGCGCTAGGGGCCGTCGCCCCCTCCGCCCCCGCCCCCTTACTGCGGCTCTGCATATACACACCAGTTTTGCAAGTGAAAGATCCGAAATCCCTTCGTAAAATGTTTATTATCTATTATCGTTTTCCTAATTCTGCTATCCTAGATTTAGACTAACTAAACCTAACCTAATTACCTAGTTTTTAGGTATAGAGTACTTTATTTTCCCCCAAACATTAGTCCATTAAGAATGGTGTAATATACTCTAGTAAATACGATCAATTTAGGTAATTAAGTTAGATTTAGTTCGCAAAAATCTAGGACAACAGAATCAGGAAAACGATAATAGAAAATAATCAATTTACGAAGGGATTTCCGATCTTTCACTTGCAAAACTGGTGTGATTATGAACTCTTGCGTAGCATAACCTAGAAAAGTATAAGTTATTGTTTCGTTTTCAAATGTGACAGAACCGCAAACGTTCTAATTCACCATCAACTAGGTTATTTCTTTTGTTTTTGTTCACAGCTCGTAATTTTGTGAAGATGTTTTCAATATTTTCATTTTGATAAATATGTCAACATGTTTTACAGTTGGTAATGTAAAAGTTTTCAAAAAAATTGATAAATAAATTGATGTGTGTTAAGTGATCCTTTTATTTTCAAGGTTACCAATAAATTGTTCAATTAATTGACAAAATCTTGATCAATTTATTGATCAATAAATTGAAATATGTAAAACCAACTTAAGAGTTTGGAGTCTTAATAATTTTAATTTATATATATAAATGCATAAGTATTAATTTAGTACGTTGTGAACGCTAACCTAGACTTACGTATAACAAACATTTATGTTAATTCTAAGTACTCAATGGCGCATCCAAGGGAGCGGCTGCTGGCTGCACCCCCCCCCCCCCCAGGACCCTCTACAACCCTCCCAGGCGAAATATCCCAGGTGGTTCAGGGCATATTCGACCAGGCCTTGGACTGGTTCAGTGCTAATCACCTGGCACTAAATAAAACAAAGACAACCAATCTTGTGTTTAGTCAGAACAGAATATTGCCTGACAATGCATTATATGAAAATAAGTGTATGAAGTTTCTGGGTTTAAATATCGATGCCCAACTAACGTGGAAAGACCACATAACACACGTCGCTAGCAAACTAAATAGTAGTGTTTATGCCTTAACCATACTGGGACAAATTGTGTCTACTGATATACTCAAAACCGTATATTATGCCTACTTCCAAAGTGTAATGTCATATGGTTTAATTCTTTGGGGCAATTCATCACAGTGGCAACGAATTTTTATTATACAAAAAAAGGCTGTTAGAACTATTGCAAGGGTTAATAGACGAAGAACTTGTAGAGATCTGTTTACAAAGTTGAACATCTTAACTTTGCCGTCGTTGAATATTTATCAGCAACTGTTGTTGAAATTAAATGAAGAAATTCATGATTATTGCACCAGAAGTAGACATAAGATTCGGGTTCCAAAATGGCATTACACAGTTGCTAAAAAAGCGCCAAACTATGCAGGGGCTCAACTTTATAACAAACTTCCCCAAGAAACACGAAAACTTAATTTGAATTGCTTCAAAAGACGGATTAAAATATTTCTATTGGGCAAGGCATATTATAGCACAGAAGAATTTCTAAACGATGCTATAATGAGTATATAGATTAGTACATTTATTTTTAGGTATACTTAGACATAAACAGCACAACATTTTTGTTATACTTATGTAATCTTGGAATATTAATGTTATTTACACTGCTTTTTTTTCAGACAATGTTATGTACAACACTTATGTACCTAAACATTAATAAATTAAATCTTAAATCTTACTCAGGAAAACGCGTGCGCGCACACCTACACACACGTACACACTTTATATGTCCATGTCGGTAAATTGTAGCCCCCCCCCCAATAATAAATCCTGGGTGCGCTACTGTAAGTACAAATTTATAATTATGATGTTGTGAAAACAGCATAAAGGATTCCACACACCAAAGCGGTCGCGGTGGCGGCCACGGTAGCGATACGACTAGCGATCAGGTCTCCTCACACTAACGCGGTGGGAGTGGCGGTAGCGGTAGCGATCAGTTAGTGAATCACGGTATATAGTTGTATGATAATATTGATTGCGAGAACACAATAGAATAATTAATTATATGTAGAGGAAAAATAATAATCTACTCACAGTCTGTTTCAAACAGTTAGGCGGAACTAAATGGGAATTTCGTTCTTTTAGGTTGGAAAAGGGACCTTGCTTGGGTTATTTCATTTTTCACGTTGGAATGTCAAAATTTAAAATTCCAACAATGAAACCATGGAAACGAATGACATATATCAAACTTAAATTAATTTTCTTACATATTTTAATGACAAAAAATAAATAAATGGGATATTTGTATTAAGAATGACACAAAAAATCAAAATATAAGGAAAATGACATTTTAAAATGATATTAACCTTAACCAAAAAATGTTTGTTGCAAGTATGATTTACAAAGCTTAAACAAAATGGCTGAAAAGCATGATTTAAACGATGAAAGTAACTAGATTGCAAAATCTAGTTCCGCCTAACCGTTTGGAACAGACTTTACTATCAATTTCCAAAACTTTTCCTATTTCGTTCCACACTTTATTTGTTTTCCTAATATTCTTGTAATCAGGATGTGCTAAGTCATACAAAATTAAATGATCCTTTACTGATCTATGATTTTTTCTGTTAAATTATCTATTTTCGACATTATTTTCTTAAATATATTCACTCTGTGGTATATAAACAATGAATATCGCGCGGCCTAACGCAACTTGTCGAGTTCGGCCGCCAGTGTTTGGTGATCGCTAGACTGAACGCTGCATTCGGTGGCGTTCTCAGATAGCTGAACGCTTGTATGTGCGTGGTCTCATTGTATTGTATAGGTTGCGTTAGGCCGCTGCCATATCGCTACCGTAGCCGCCACCGCGGCCGGTTTGGTGTGTGGAATCCTTTATAGTTTACCAAATGCTTCCTATCCTTGTGGTATTCTCCTGAAGTTTCCGCACGTTTGATTGTCTGTGTCAATTCGTATTTCAATCATCAATCTGTACAATGTTGACATCGATTTTCACCGCCTGGCTCAATACAAAGTTCGTATTCATTTTGGTTTTTTGTTTGTTTATCTTGAGTCTTACATTTTTAGCTTTCTCATTCAACTAATTAAATGTACTGTCGCTAAAATAGATTTAAATAAATAAAACTTGTGTTTTTTTTAAACTGGATAATAAATCTAAATATATAATAAAATTGGATTTTAAAATGGCCTACTTTTATAAATGTTTTAACAATCAAACAGATAGTTACCAAAGCATTAGGTACACCTCTCTAATTAAATATTGATGGCACGCATAAAATCCTATCAATAAGCCAGAAACTGCCACTAAATGTCAGAGAATCGAACCCCAGGAACACCAATCTTCCTTAAAATAAAGTACCCTTCTGAATTCACCCTACATCCCGAAGTTTAACGCAGAAACTGAGTTGAGTTAATTTTACGGTTGACGTTACGCACTTATTACCGTATGAATACTTGTTAACCAATCATGAAAGACAAATATGAAAAAAGTAACAGTGGATACCTGGTTGCCTGTTTTATTTTTTCCTTTTAACGAGAATGATTTTAGAATACAGGTAGGACTCGTTTTACGCCGGTGTTACGTTCCGGCGTAAAATAAATCGGCGCAAAAAGAGTCCAAAATGTGAAATTCCAGAGACGGATTGACTTGAAATCTACATGTTATTGATGTATTTTTGTCTTGATATTTCAACGATTTTAAATATATTTGCAAGTGTTTTGTATGAATACCACGAATTTCAAAACTTTGTTTTCAGGGACGGACCTATATAAATTTTATTAAAATGAATTAGACATAAATGAAGCAAATAAATATTTATTCTTTTGTGCTATATAAATACAATACAACGATATGATTTAACAACAAACTTACGACTAACAAAACTAACAACAAAAAATTAATAATAATTTAACATAAAGAAAAATATGATGTAGAAAAAAAAAATAGGATAATTATATTAAAAAAATATATTGTATAAAATTATTTTTCTGTGAATTTTCTCTTTTTTTCACGGATGAGCTCTGGATACGGTGCCAAAGAAGCTGCAACACTCCTCTTTACTTGCATACTGCGTTCACTATCATTATCGAGCTCACAAAGTTTTTCAGTAAGGATGTCTATATTTGTCAAAATTCGTTCTAAAGTATTCTTAATGATGGTTGTAACAGTCGATGGAGGTAAATTGAGGTCCCTACAAACTTTTGGACGTGTTTCTCCATCTAGCATTCTTTTAATCACCTCTATTTTCTGTTGGTTTGTAATGGATCTTCGTTTTTTCTTAGCATTTAATTTAAGTGGTTTATTTTCCTTGTTAGAAGACATGGTTTGTGAAAAATTTATCTAATTTAAAAAAAAAATAATCACCTAAAAATTATAAAATACATTAAACTATATATTAATATATACTACACTATATATAATACAATAAATTATTACTTACAAACAACAAATTAAATTTACCTTTAGGAAAATTAAATTTGGCAGACGTAAAAATTTATATAATATATTCTATATAATAATTGCAATAAACTCAATGTGCTGAATGCAACCCTGTACTGGCAAAATATTACTAAGCAATGATGTACTTTATTAACTGCGCGTGCGTAAAACCTCAGAACATCCCCGCTTCGACCCCGGATTCGGCGGCGAGGTCGACACACGACTCTGGCGTTCAAGCGGCGTTATTTCGAGACCGGCGTAAATAAAACCAGCGCAAAATGGGTCCTACCTGTATATGTATACAGTTTGTTCAAAATGATTGAGAACAACGTGTATCATGTTTGTATGATGATTTTCAAGATTTTCTTTTAACAACTTAACCCGTATTATCCCTGCGAGGTTCCTGCAATAAATAATAGGTCAGACGCAGTGGCGTGCGATGGATCTTGTACTAAGATGTGCACTCCTTTAAGAAATAATATTCACTTTACAACTATACATGTATAAATTAGAGACGGCTCAGTTTGCGGAACCGGATCAGTGGAGGTCGTTCAGTTTGCTGAGCCAGCTCATTGATCCGGCTCAGTGATCCAGCTTATTGATCCGGCTCAGTGATCCAGCTCAGTGATCCGGCTAAGTAAACGTGTCCCCGATAGAGATGGGAATTTCGGGTCAGTTTGCGGAACCAGATTAGTGGAGGTCGTTTAGTTTGCTGAGCCGGCTCATTGATCCGGCTTAGGGATCCGGCTTATTGATCCGGCTCAGTGATCCAATTCAGTGGTCCGCCTAAGTAAACGTGTCCCCGATAGAGATGGAAATTTCGGGTCAATTTGCGGAACCGGATCAGTGGAGGTCGTTTAGCTTGTTGAGCCAGCTCATTGATCCGGCTCAGTGATTCGGCTTATTGATCCGGCTCAGTGATCCGCCTAAGTAAACGTGTCCCCGATAGAGATGGGAATTTCGGCTTAGTTTGCGGAACCGGATCATTGGAGGTCGTTCAGTTTGCTGAGCCGTATTGATCCGGCTCAGTGATCCGAATAAGTAAACGTGTCCCCGAGAAACAGGTCGGTCAGTTGTCAGTTCTTCCACCGTTCAACACGGTTGTTGGTTTGTAATATGTAGGTAAAACATCGCTCAGCTGGCTCTTGCCTTATATGAACAGACAGCGGAAAGCGGAATAGTTTGGTTGAGTGGAATAAATGCGATAGAAACGTCGGAGTATTTGCCGCTTTATTACCTTTATTCTTGTTAATATCCTTAGTATGAATTCAAGACATAAATTATGACTTATTGACAAATTCTTCTCTCTCCCTGTCTTCCTCATTATCTTGTTATTAAGAAATATTAAGTTAAATAAATAAACATCTATGAATTATCTAACATTTTGGTGGGGTTAATAGCAAATAAACAATTAACAACTTATGATCCAGATCTTATCGATAGCATTGAATACTTATCGCCTATAGGCAAGTATGATAATGCTACACTTATAGCGACAGTCTTTTTGTTGGTGAAAATCGGCAAAATTTAACAGTACGTAAAAATGTATGGAAGGCCAATTTTGATATGATCAGTACAGATATTAACGAAGAAGACTGGACCGATGTTCTAAGTTCTACGGACATTAATGTATATTTTCCTAATTTTCACGACATTGTTTCTTCATCACTTAATCTTCATTCTCCACGCAATCTAAATCACAGTTCTTTTCGATGCCCTTGGTTCAACAACAGCCTGTTACGTTTACATAAATCTAAAGTTTATCTATGGAGAAAATTTAAATTGACAGGATCTCTCACCTATCAAACAAACAAAATTATTAATTTTAAGGTTATAATTATAATTATAGTAAGGAAAAATTTATACTCATACGTAAATTTTGGATTATAATTTGTTGTTTATTCCAGCAGATTTCAAATTAAAGTTTGTGAATTTAATAATTGGCCGGAGGCCATATTTTAATTAATATTTATTACCAGACACTGACAGTTAAGACAAATAACAAAAATCATTTTTAAAATCGCTGAAAAATGGTAACTAGATTATTATATGAATGCATTACTTGATACATACATGTAACAGTCACCTATCAGCAATCCGACTATAGCAAAGTAACTACACCAATTCTTATAAATAATGACAATAACATTTGTACAGAACACAGAGCCGTATCCGAATTATTTGCTGACGAATTCATGAGTCTAGTCCTCCTGTTTCCAGGTTTCATGACCATGTTTTCAATCTATGTACACTCAGGGGTAATATGGTCAGAATTTTGGGAAAAGCGCACTAGCAACGTAGCCGAATTTTGTGGAATCGGCGATTATTGCTGCGGTGATGAAACTCATTTCGAACTCGGGTACACGCAAAGCAATGCGGGCGACCGATGTACTAGCCTCAAGATATTGCGCTTCCGTGTCTGACATTTTAAGTCAATTCACAGCACTTGTTTTGAACGCACGGTTCAGTTTATTAAAGATTCTTTTGGCACTGCAAAGTTTTATTGCCACTGATGTCCGTTGTCACCAACACTCAGCACTAACACTGATTCGACACTTTTAAATGAAATAAAAATAAAAAAAATGCAGTTAGTTCACCACGTTAAATATTTTAAATTACGTTGGGTCACCAATATGTGGGATTATATCATCTGCAGCATTTTAAATTAAATATACCAGTGTTAGAGTTTTTTCAACTGTCAAAAATATATTTTATTGAGCAATCTAAAATTGACAACATGAAAAACAACGAATTCTTAACTTGCTCTGTCTATAACGGAGGAAAGGCATAACGTTAGTGTCGCAGCCAAGATTTTGTCTTGGGGAAGGCCGAATCAAATTTCGAGAGCACGCGGGCCACATACCGTCCTCAACCTTATTTTTTAATAATACCTAAAGCGGTAATCAAAATCACTTAAGCTTATTTAGGAGAAAAATATATTTAAAAATGTAAAATATACTCTCTTCCCCTTTTCTGTTTATAAAAAAATGTCAAGAAACCCTTCGGGATATTTAAAGTTCCGTCACTGCTTATCATTTTGTATGTAAAATACACTGCGACCCAAATCAGTTCGACAACCCTGCTGTTGGATATTGATGTTTATATCAAATAATAATTCCATTATTTGCTGATAAAAAAATGTAATTGTTAATCCATGTATCAAAAACTTTCACTTGATATTTTCTTCGATAAATACATATTTATTTATATTTATCGCGGGATATATTTTTGAAGTCTCAATATTTTTCTTACTTATGTTCAGTTCTCTAAATCAGCCGCTTGGCCATAATTTGTACCGAACGAACAGACTCGTGTAAAGGTTATACCGAAGTCATATTTCCACTTATTCTTATCTGAATCGAATAATTAGTTGTTTAAAACAGTTTTATCATTTGACTGGGCGAATGTTTTAGTCGATGTGTCAGGGGAAAAAAGGATCAACGCTCCCCTTCATATAATTCGTTGGAGCATATTTGGAATGTGATGTATTTTCACTTGAACAATATGTATTCCCAGACCCGTCGCCCCCCCCCCCTTGGCTGCGCCACTGCATAACATAAACTGAGATGTAAAAATTATTGGACCAAACGCCGCCACACGTCCATTTATAGCCGGTTTCGAACGGCTAAGCAGAACCAGTAATTTGTATAAATATTTTTACACAAATTATTTGAGATAAGCAGGAATGGAACTAATTATTTACATACATTGACTGTATGTAGATAATCTATTATATCTCTTAATTTTCTACTGTAGTAAATTTAGAACGCTAGGCATATGTTCTTTGGTATTAATTAGGACGTCACATTGTTTGAAAATAAACCAATAATTTCCCGTCAAAGATCCTGCTTTTATAAATGAAACAAAATATTCTAAACAAGAAAATATAGCGGAAATTCAAACTTTCCTTTTATATTAAAGATCTTGAAGGAACCAGATACGTAAGATTGTTGAATAAAGCTTCTTATATCTACGTGATAGCACACAAAGAAACAACAGAAGTAAAATCTAAAAAAGGAGACTAGAATCATCCTAAAAATAAATCCATTATTTTCTTCACCTTATATATCTTGTAGTATAATAAATTTAGAATGGGGGTGGATCTGCAAAAAAAATATCTGCCTAGGGCGGTGAACCTTAATGCGCCCTCTGTCTATTGATTTTCTAGTCAATAAACAAACCAAGTTGTGTTTCACTTCTTTTCCTTTTTTCATTTTAACTTATTTACATAGTAGAAACTCACGTAGAAGAAGTATGTCGCTTGTCTTTTGTTACAAGGTTTTATTTTTATGTTGTAGGACAATAAGAAGAGGTTATGGGACTCAGAACATATCGTCATTATAATGGTGATCCTGTCACTCATCGTCTCCGGCATGTGTTTCACTTTTGTGTTCAAGTGTATTATGAAGTTAATGAAAGATCACCAGACAATACAGGTAAGATAACGTTCTATACTAAATGTTACAGCCACGAATACAAAGAATTTAAACGTTTTATTATCAAACTTTTTATTCCGTAATATACAGTGGTATATTAACTGCACAACTTTAACGTTTACTGAACATTATAATTTTCTTAACCGTTTACGCCCTCATAATCAGCTGTGGAGGTTAGAGCCCTGAAAATTCGCGGATATCCGCGGATTTGCCGCGGTTAACCGCCATTTTTCTGCGGATGCAGATAAGACATAGATTCAACGCCCTTGTCTATTGCATGTGGAGTTCCACAAGGATCTATTTTAGAACCTATTTTATTTTTATTTTTGTCAATGACTTTCGTGTATTAAAGCCTGCTACCATTTTATTTACGCTGATGATACCACGTTGCTGATCAGATCAAAATCACAAAACGTTTTCATCAAACAAACTATGCTTAGTTATTGACAAAACAAATAAATTATTAATTATATTAAAGCATTCTGAGTTTACTAATCCAGGATAGACTCCACGTTCATATAGACTCCACGTTCATATAGACTCCACGTTCATATAGACTCCACGTTCATATAGACTCCACGTTCATATAGACTCCACGTTCATATAGACTCCACGTTCATATAGACTCCACGTTCATATAGACTCCACGTTCATATAGACTCCACGTTCATATAGACTCCACGTTCATATAGACTCCACGTTCATATAGACTCCACGTTCATATAGACTCCACGTTCATATAGACTCCACGTTCATATAGACTCCACGTTCATATAGACTCCACGTTCATATAGACTCCACGTTCATATAGACTCCACGTTCATATAGACTCCACGTTCATATAGACTCCACGTTGATATGGAACCATCATGTTCTAAAGCTGGCAACTAAATTTTGTAGAACTATATATTTAATTCGAAATTTTGTTGATTGTGTATCTGTCAATGTTTTAAAAATGTCCTACTATGTTCTTTTTTTGAATTTTTGCCTTACAAAGACGAGTTGTTAGAATCATTTCTGGGACAACTTACAAAGCGGATTGTAACCATGCTTTCCGAGATTTAAAAATTATGACTTTGCCATCGCTTATTTTTTCGAGTGTTTAATTTTCGGACACAAAAATAAGGTTCATTACAAAACTGTGGAAAAAGTACATACGTATGACACTTGTAATAAAACTAATTTCTATTTAGGTTTTACAAGATTGCTGAAAACCAGAAATTGTAACTTCTTTGCAATTAAATTTTTAAATGTATTGCCCGATAATGTTAAATCTCTCATATTAAATAATTTTAAGGCTAAAGTCAAGGATTTCTTGGAATCTAGTCCATTTTATACATTTGAAGAGTTTTTAATTTTTGATATAAATAGTGTGAATTGGAACTGTTGAAGTATTTTATATTTTTTATTTTATGTATTTTTTTCTATTTTATTCTTATCGTACATATATAATTAGCTGCCGTGTGTTAGTGATCTTCGTAACACTGTGACGTCATTTTTCCCAAGGTTCTCGTGATTGGCTAACTGAGAAACAGGGTGTTCCCAGTTTGACTTGATTGACAGGTATTTTGCAGATTTATTCTCTAAGAATCTACGAATATAATTACATATAGAAATTTGTAGGATTTCGTAAGCATAAACAAGAAACTCTAGATCTAGATACTCCTATATCATTTGACTGATCAACAATATTTTGCAGATTTATTCTCTAAGAAACTGCGAATAAAATAACATATAGAAATATCTATGGTTTCGTAGGCATAAACAAGAAACTATATACACTGCTATATCCTTCGACCAATATGAATAATATTTTGCAGATTTATTTTCTTAGAATCTAAAAATATAATTATTTACAAAAATGTCTAGGGTTTCGTAGGCATAAACAAGAAACTCTAGACACTGCTATATCCTTTGACCAATATGAACAATATTTTGCAGATATTTTCTCTAACAATCTACAAATATAATTACATACATAAATGTCTAGGGTTTCGTAGGCATAAACAAGAGACTCCTATATCCTTTGACCGATATGAACAATATTTTGCATATTTATTCTCTAAGAATCTGCGGATAAAATAACATACAGAAATATCTAGGGTTTTGTATATATAAATAAGAAACTCTAGACACTCCTATATTCTTTGATCCATATGAAAAACATTTTGCAAATTTATTCTCTAAAAATCTGCGGATAAAATATCGTATAGGAATATCTAGAGTTTCGTAAGCATAAATAAGAAACTGTAGACACTTCTATATTCTTTGATCGATATGAAAAATATTTTGCAGATTTATTATTTAAAAATATGCATATTATTATGTAATAAAATAACAAAAAAACCTATAGAAAAGTATAGGGTTTCGTGGGTATAAACAATAAACACTAGGGTACTCCTATATCCTTGGACCGATATGAACAGTATTTTGCAGATTTATTCTCTAAGAATCTACAAATATAATTACATACATAAATGCCTAGGGTTTCGTAGCCATAAACAAGAGACTCTAGATACTCCTGTTTCCTTTGACCGATATGAACAATATTTTGCACATTTATTCTATAAGAATCTACAAATATAATTACATAAATATATGTCTAGGGTTTCGTAGGCATAAACCAGGGACTGTAGATACTCATGTTTTCTTTGACCGATATGAACAATATTTGGCAGATTTATTCTCTAAGAAACTGCAGATAAAATTTTATATATAAATGTTTTGGGTTTCGTAGGCATAAATAAGAAACTCTAGACAAGCCTATATCCTTTAACCGATATGAACAATATTTTACAGATTTATTCTCTAAGTATCTACGAATATAATTACATATAGAAATGTCTAGGGTTCCGTACGCATAAATTGACTTCTCAAATTATTTTTAGTTTTAGCAATATAAATGTAATGTATAATCTGTCTCAATTTGTAATACGAAACTAAATCTGGTTACTTTGGTGACTGTTGTGGTGTAAATAGACTTTTTTGAAACCATGTAAACTTGTAAATCTGGCTTTTACATTTTTTGTGAAGTTTCATTATACTGAGGTTATATTCACTCAAAAACTACATGTCAGATACGAAATTGACATGTCAAAATTGTGAGTGACATGTCTAATATGTTGAATTATATACAAATATTTAATTCATCTTATTTCGCTTATTCATATTTTCTGTTCTGGTTGCCTAAAATATATTTCAAATACTTGTCAATTAGTGTTTTATACAATTTGTGTTAGTAAGTTGACATACAATTTAATGTCAATTATGAATTGTCAAATATTTTGAAAGGTGTTACTTCAGAATTACCACCCTAAGATGATATTTTAAATACACAACATAAAAAATGAAGTTTTCCTGTTAGTTTCGTATTACAAATTGAGACAGATAATACTAAGTAAAAATAAATCGTTTTCTCATCTTAAAAAGTTAATGAATAAATAATCTAGCTATATAATTAGCAAGTGTCTGTATGTAGTGTCGGTAACATTATGACGTAAATTTTTCTAAAGTTCTCGTGATTGGCTAACTGGAGACACCCAGTTTCTTGATTTGCTGACAGGTGACACTCTCTCCCGTGATTAGCTAACTGGTGATATCCTGTCCCATGATTGGCAGACTGGCGACGAAATTAGGATACGTTAAAAAATAAAATAAAATACACATACAAACAATTGAAATTTTTATATTATAAATCCGTCATTGTTGACGGGTAATAACCTAGTTTTATAATATTTTACATTGCTCTAATTTCACTAGCTATAAGTTACTATTTATTTATTGTACCTGACTGACGAAAAACATGCTCTGTATGTGTAATTTTTGTCAATAAACTCTATTATATTATTATTATTATATTATATATTAAGAGTTATCTTATATATATCACATTATACAGCTTTATTCATAACGTAACATAATTTGAATTTTTGCATAAATATGATAGCTATAATTAAATTTAGCTAATATATCGACCAACCAACCAATTCCATTATTTGGAAAATATCATTCTTGCCCGTTGATATTAAATTCCTACGGACGCAATATATATGCTGGTTGAGTTAATGGAGGCATTTCAAGAATGAAACTGTCACGAATTCAAAACAGATTGAAATGGAGGAAGAAATAGCAATAAGATTGTAAAACAATTTTTAACATCTAATGCTCTAAAATTATTCAAAAAATGTTCATTCTGGAACGTTCCTACTTTCAAAAGCTAAAACAAGAATTGGATTACGGATTAAATGGACTAGTATTATTATCTTCTCTTTTTAAACAATGTCAGTCACTGGTGTACCCACAAATATTTGAAAGGGAATGCAATTTGAAAATAAAGAAAGATTAAATATATTATTTGGAACAAAAATAAAAAAAATTATTTCTAAAACAATGTATCTACACATGTATCAATCACATTGTTGAATTGCAAAACTATAATAATAGATTATAAAAATATTTAGTCATTCTTTTGGATTTCTGTAAAATATTCAAAACATCATTTTTAGGGTTTTGTAGGTATAATCATGTCTCATGTGTCTGTCTGTCTGCCCTGTTGGAAATTGTGTTCAAACGGATGGAACTAAAAAATTAAAAAATAAATTGGCATGCTTCTAAAATCTTTAAACCATGCATAGGAACTATTGAAAGTATGTTTTCAACAAAAAAAATAATGATTTTTTAACTTTTGAGTGGGATAGCAAAGCTTTTTAATAAATCTGTCGTCTGAATAAACCGCCACATTTTTATTTTTAAAAAATCAAATATTTTTATGAGATTTCGGTAAAAATGTATCAAAAACCTTTTGTCCTCCACCCTATTTCCCCGACAGGTTTTTTCAAATCTTCAGATTAATTTGATCTAAAGATTTGAAAATAATTGTCTGTATAATTTATATTAATAGTTCAATTTATAATATTCTAATAGTCAATAATAAAACCAAAATAGTTCAACAAGAATTTTTGATCAGATTAGTTTTTCAAAAAACATTAGAGAAAATATTATTATTATCTTTTTAAATTTATTGTATGATATCAAAAGATATCTATTAAGACGTAGATTAAGGAGCGAAATGTAGTTTTATTTTTAAAATTTAATCATTTTACCATGATCTCTGCCGACCGGTGTAGCGTAGTCGGAACACACGTGCCGTGCGTTGCTAAGGTCTCGGGTTCAAATGCCGTTCAGGTATGGAATTTTATGAAAAAATTATAATCATAAATTATAATAATTAAAAACCCTGAAATATGTGAAAATTCACAATTCGCATAATATTTTTAATTAGAATTTTATGTTTTGTATCAAATAATTTATGTAATAATATTTATACAAATTACATGTTCGGTTTAGTTGTTCTATACCGGTTATAAAATTTAGGTGCCTTTCTGTGTACGCAAAAAAATGGACTTTATACTGACCATATTACTCCTGAATGTACACAGATTGAAAATGTGGGCATGAAACTTGGTTACAGAAGGCCTAGGCCCACTTCGAGCTGTCGAAAGTTTATGTGTGCATCGTACAGTAATTTGAAATTTAATATATCGTCTAGATCTCTAATTTGACTAACATTCTCTAAATCATCATCATCATTTCGTGTCCGCAATACCACGTCATATACACTTCTCCCAAAATCTTGTTACCAAGAGCGCTTCGTCATTGGCATCATTGAGGTCGTCAGGTGTACAGCTACCTCCTATGTTTGTATAAACCAGTAGATGTTGATAATCCTGGTATTGTCCACAGTCGCATCCTGTACTTCCAGCAATGTATCCCCACTTCTTTAAGTTGTCTTTACACCTAGTAACACCAGTACGGAGTCTGTTCAGCGCTCTCCACGTTGTATATTGTAACTGGTGACCAAAGCTCAGTTGTTCTTTAGGTGCAATCCATGTGGCCAACGCCTGCTCCCACCAGAGTTCTATCCTCCGGTTCATGGGAGTGAGCGGTGTGGCAGTTGTAGAACGTAAAAAACTTTTTCGGGATTTAAGCCTGCTTGTTTCAGCTTCGTAATCAAACAGTGGGTGTCTGTGATCTGTATCCGCCTTAAATTTTTCTGCTTCTGTGGCGACCTGTCTTCTGATATCTGGAGGTGCTATCCCAATGATGGGATATAGTTTATTAACAGGTGTTGGTTTTAAACATCCTGTTACTATTCGGACAGTGTCGGTTATTGCCGTATCTACACGTTTAGCATGCACCGAGTTATTCCAAACTGGTGCCGCATATTCGGCAGCAGAAAAACTCAAAGCTAGAGCCGATGTTCGTAAAACCTCCGGTTGTGTTCCCCACGTGGACCCTGTTAATTTCCGAAGTATGTTATTTCTAGCGCAGACTTTAAGCTTGGTGTCACAACAATGCTGTTTAAAAGATAACGAGCGATCTAATTTGACTCCTAGGTATTTTGGAGTATCTGTATGCTCCAGCATATGGCCTCTCCAAGTAATTTCTAATTTTCTTCGTGGTTCACGGTTTCGTAGGTGAAAGGCACATACTTGCGTTTTAGTGGGATTTGGCTTCAGTTAGTTGTTTTCGTAATACACTGCCACATCATTCAGGACGTTTTGAAGGAGATTTTCAACCTCTTGAAAAGTGTTTCCTTGGGCTGCAATAGCTGTTTTACTGCTGGGTCAATTGGTTGGTCATTGGTGTATATATTGTAGAGAATCGGCGCCAGTACACTACCTTGTGGCAGTACATTCCTCTGCGTTCTCCAGCGGCTGCTTTTTTGTTGTAGGTTGACGTAAAAGCGATGATTTGTTAAAATTGTTTGTAAAAATTTCACAAGTCGGAAATCTTGCGATATCGCATATAACTTTGTTTGGAGTTTTCGGTGGTTAACTGTGTCGTACGCTGCCGTAAGATCGATTCTCTAAATTATAGTCTTTGATTAAAAAATAATTATATTTCCGTTATTTGCGAAAGTATTTTTTTTACATTTTTTAATATTTATGGCAAAATACAACGCACACATCTTGTAAGGGACGTAATATGAATATGAAAAAATGTATGCATCTAATTACAAGGTGAGATTAACAACATCATCCACTTTGTTAAGTACAAGGTGTCTGAAAAGAAATTTTATATTTAGTGGATCGATTAAAAAAGCCGTATATAGAAAAAATGTTTATTAATTATTAAAATACACTTTTTGGGGATTTATTTCTTAAAAATAATATCGTCTAAATGTAAACCCTCGCGTTCTCGGCACTCATTTAATCGAACAGTAAAATTACTTATGACGTCTCGGCAGGTGGACTCAGGGATGGCTGCCATTTCGTGACGGATATTTTCTTTCAAATGCGCCAGTGAAGTCGGTTTATTGGCGTAAACTTTAGATTTAAGATAACCCCATAGGAAAAAGTCCATAGGGGATAAATCTGGACTGCGTGGAGGCCAATTTATGTCACCTCTCCGGGAGATCAATTTGCCTGAGAAAATTTCACGAATACGTGGCAGAGACATATTGGACGTGTGTGAAGTTGCTCCGTCCTGTTGGAACCATGTTCTTTGGTTATAGCCAGGAAAGTTTTGCAATTCAGGTACCAAGAAGTTGTCTAACATCTCCACATAACGCTCTGAATTCACTGTAACTGCACGCCCCCTTTCGTCTTCAAAAAAGCAAGGGCCGATAATTCCTCGCGCCGACATCGCAGCCCATACGGTCACTTTAGGCGAATGTAGGGGTTTCTGATGTTTGCGTTTCGGATTCGTTGCACTCCAGTAGCGGCAGTTCTCCTTATTTACGTGGCCATTAAGATGAAAATGAGCTTCATCCGAAAACAAAATGTTGGTAAACGTTGAAAATCGCTCAATCACGAAATCTTAATTTACGAAATTAAGCATCTGACTGGCATCTTGGGGCTTTAATTCTTGCACCAATTGAATTTTGTAAGGGTGCAGCTTTAGGTCTTTGTGCATAATGCGATGTAATGATGATCTATGTACATTTAAACCACTTGCGAGCTTCCGAATTGAAAGGTTCGGGTCGTCACGAACAGACTGATTAACATTCTCCACGTTTTCTACCGTTCTTGATGACCTAGGTCGCCCGGATTTTGATTTATCCAGCGTTGTACCAGTCTCTTCAAACTTTTTAACCCAATGTCGAATGAGAGGAATGCTTGGCGCATCATTTAAGTGGCGAAAACCTCGAATACTGCAGAATTTTCTACGCGCTACAGTCGCCGAATCACCGTTTTTGTAAAACTCTCGCACGCATAACGCGCGGTCTGCTCCCGAGAAACGCTCCATAGCGACTAAATTCCCAAGAGCCAGGCTACCGATTGACATAACCCCCGCGCCCCTCGGATACGTTGCGTTCACGCAGTAAGCTAAGTAAATATATAATTTATTTTGAGACACCTTGTACTATTACTTTTTTATATCTTTTTGGACTTATTTATACACATTTAATTAAATATATTTTTCTAAAATCGTCAGTGAAGTGACTCCAAATCGGCAGTTAAGTAAACTTTTTTTTTACGGTTTTATGTATTCCGGGTTGCATATTTAAACATTAAAACAAGTGAAAACAAATAAATGTCAAACGTAGTTGAACATAAATATTTCTATCGAATACGATAAAATTGGTAAGTAAAATATTAATAAATAATATGGTTTTTGCTTAATAATTGTTGTTAAAATACACTTTTGTATAGATAGTCATCTATGTGTAAAGTAAATTTAACCTAAAAGTTAAATATTACATTTTAGACAATTTCAGGATTTAAAAAAAAATATATGCATCTTGGCACTGAAGCTCTTTTTTATCGCTCACGTGGTTGTTAACGTAGGTTGACGCCTCGAAAAAATTCTATCCATAATTAAGGTGACCATTTTTTTCAAATATAAAACCAGGACATTTAAAATAGCTTAAGCACAGGTGCGTACAGTAGGAGGGGGGTCATTGGGTCCTGCCCCCCCCCCAAATTGAAAAATCATATACAGACGATTCCGCTTAATTGGGGCATCCGCTTATTTGGGCCAAATCTCAAAGAACAGAAACCAAACCAAGGAACCAACAGTAAATTTACATGTTTAATTGGGACAACATTCCGCATAATTGGGACAGTAAATTTAAGATCACAGTACATATTATGTTACACATATTCTAAAGAAAAAATACGTACAAAGAATTTAATGTTACAGCGTTATTTTATGCAGGAAGGAAATGAAGGGAGCCGCACTGAATACCTGTGCTGATTTTGTAGAAGTGAAATGTTACAAAAACAAAAGACAGACTACACTTGACGCATTTTTGCATTGAATTAAATGGTATGTAGCTATTTATTATTTTATTTTGGAATTTATTATTATTTTTTCTTAAAAGTTTATATTTTTTGGTTATATGTAATTTATAGTTTTGTCCAAGAGTTTATAAAGTAAAATTATTGAAAGAAAAATATGCATTGTTTAATTTTATGTGAAATTCGCTTAATTGGGGCAGCCGCTTAATTGGGCCAAAATGCCTAAGTCCCGATGTGTCCCAATTAAGCGGAATCGACTGTACTTAATCAATAAAAACTAAGCTACTGACAATAAAGTCACCTTTTTTGTTGATAAAACACAAATTATAGTCAAAATTTCAATTAATACATAAATTAGACCACCCCTCCCCGTAAAGGGGCAATAATAAATTTTGTATTATTTAACAGATATTTTTTAGAAATAGACCCACCTCATTCATTTTACTAAGTGCGTGCGCATGAATAATAGTGGCTGTTGTAAAATATATGTTAAAAAAATATTGTGGAGTAAGCTTATATTTTTTTGCCTTTAAGTGAAAAAGTGCAATAAATTTTTTTTCTTTTATTTATATTGTAAATATATTTAAACAGTAATTTTGATAAGATCGCCACACTGCTGAGCCGTATTTTGTGTTTAAATTTACTGGCGTACTGAAGGATGGATCGATTACTCGATCTTTTGAAAAAATAATAATTTTTGATTTTGTGTTCGTAAACTGTACTGGTTATATATTACGACTAACCAGGACCAATGACCAAAAAACCAGTACTGTCCTGGTAAAACCAGTACGTATGGTCACCTTACCATAATTCTACTTCACTGTTTAGGTACACAAATAACTATTTTCGAACCCCAAAAACTCTACAGTATAAAAATCATGCATTGTTACAAAAACATAAATATTTTGTAATAAAATGTATCCATAAAAATATTTGCAACGATATAAAATATGACAGAGATATGCAAAATGAAATATTATGACTTTGTTTTGAAAAATTCTTTTGGGAGAAGTGAAAACATTTTTTCTTAGCACTCTGCATTTTAATAATGCGTAAGAGATGGAATAAAGGAAGTAAAACAGAAATGAAGATCGATTTCGAATTCTTTATTAAACTGTAATTTATTGCACAATTGTGAGATTTCAGATTTCATTATCATAATTTAATGCATTGGCCGTATTTAATATAATTTTGAATTAAATTGAAATACTAAAGGGGAGCTTCATATTGCTGCTATATTGGATTTTTTTTATTAAATTAAGTGTTCAAAAACCAATATCGTAAACAGGAAATTTATTTAACGTAGATATTTTTTCTGTACTCTTGTACTGTAGTGAATCTTGATGACTTTATCGTAAATAAGTTAAAAAGAGACAAATTTCATCGTTTTATTTTTCGTTATTTTTTTTTTTAGTAAACTCTAGGTATAGAACATACCATATTACTTTTGAGGATCGGCATAAAACAATTATCCCGTATAACTATAATCACATTGTTAAACTACAAAATAACTGGGGTTCATGCTTACAACCACGTTGTAAACAGTCAACGGTCAGTGGCGCATACAAACGTTTAAGTACTAAATATAAATAAGTATACTTAATTTTGTTAATCCTTTAAGTAAGATGCGTAATGTGAGAAACTAATCCCTTCGGCTATGGATTGACACGCCTAGTTATATCACTTCTATTGTAATTTTATGAATTCCCTAACTTTTATTATTTTATTGCAATCTTCAAAACTAATTTGGTACGGACTATATCTATCTAGTTACTACGAGAGTAACTTTTTATGTTTTTACAAACGACCACTAGATGGCAATATTGAAATGTGCCGTTACTACAGTCTGTTCCAAACGGTTAAGCGGAACTAGATTTTGCAATCTAGTTACTTTCATCGTTTAAATCGCGCCTTTCGGCCGTTTTGTTTAAGCTTTGTAAATCATACTTACAATAAACATTTTTTGGTTAAGGTTAATATCATTTTAAAATGTCATTTTCTTTACATTTTGATTTTTTGTGTCATTCTTAATACAAATTTCCCATTTATTTATTTTTTTGTCATTAAAATATCTAAAAAAAAATATTTAATTTTGACATATGTCATTCGTTTCCATGGTTTCATTGTTGGAATTTTAAATTTTGATATCCCAACGTGAAAAATGAAATAACCCAAGCAAGGTCCCTTCTCGTGACAACCTAAAAGAACTAAATTCCCATTTAGTTCCGCTTAACCGTTTGGAACAGACTGTATATTCTAGTGTTGGGCGCGTGAATAAAATTTTTTCACGATCACAATTTTTGCCGCAAATGTCTGTCTATAATGACCTTTTCCTCGTTGTTTGGTCATTTTATTATGTTGATAGACTTATTGTTCAAGAAATATGGAATTCGGACTATTTTTCTCTCCAAACTACTTTTGGAAATATCAAAACTATCTGCTACATCTCGAAAACTTGCGGTCTGATGGCCAATGTACCAGCGAAATATAAGAAGTCGATCCTGAGCACTAATTTTACCATTTTAGACAGAATGATACTTATAGTATTAACATGCTTCAAAACTTGCTGCTAGTGGTTCAATAACATTTCTACTAACGCGAGAACCTGATCACTATATTGTGGGACTTCTTATTTCAACAATAACATCATTCAAGAATTCTCCATCATTATCACTTTCGCTTGAAAATCCTGACAAATCAGAAAAATCACTGTTTTCTTCCATTTCTACTGCGAATTTAATCAAAGAAACAAAAAAAAATTAGTGAGGTTAGATAACACGTTAAACTTATTCAGAATTAAAAATCTTGGAACTTTAAGAACGATTCAGAATCAGTTCAGAATACAATTCACTCGTTCTTGGAACACTGCATTATAAGTTCTGAATTTTTAAATCGACTTGTTGAAACGCTAAAATCCTTTTGCGCAAACTCAGTAAAGATCTAAACGGTTCTGAACTTTTGTTGGAACAAACCATTGTCATATGAATAGACACAGCACGCTCTATGCCTTAGTATTGTTTGTTATGAAGCCAGACCCTGCGGAGACGAAAGGGGGATTTGCCCCGAGGAGTATAACAAGTTGCCTAGTTGCCATTTATTTTATTCAGTTGTATTCTATATTCTATTGCTAAAAATACGCCGGCGCTGTATTGTGTTTATGATGTTTATGTTATTTTTCCTATTTTATTATTTTACCTTTTCATCATCTTTCAACGTTTAATAATATTGCCGTAAATTACATTTTAAGAGTTGCGAACTGTATTTCAACCACGTAGTATTTTAAATACTGAAAAGTAACGTTTAATTAAAATGTTACATACAGTTTTTCCTTAAAAAAAGTATTTGTATTCAGTACTTGGAATACATCAGAAAAGTATTTTAGCCAGCATTCATTATAGATATACATCTTCATAATATGTCTGATAAATTTTAATTTATCATGGAATAAATGATGTAATATATGCCCGTTTTAAATTTAGAAAGTGTCTGAAGCATTGCTATACAATATGATCGAGAAAAAAAGGTGTCTAGGTAGATTAAGTGTCTATGGAATTATTTATTTATATACTAGTGCACCCATTGCCAACTGTGTTGGCAAACAAATCATTACCTTAATGTGGAACTTGCTCGACACCTCAGACTTCTTTCTCTAGCCAACTTCATCCAATTCAAATTGAATCAACTCTTCGCCCATTATTAAAAACTGGACAAATAAGGAGCATTATTCCGAATTATTAATTCATTAACTTTTTAAGATGGTGCATTATATTTATAATGTTAAAACTAAAAATGATTTGAGACGTTAAATTTAAAATATATTTATTAAAATTAATTTTCTTATATAATATAAAAATACGCACACGGAAAAAACGCACACGGATTAATACGCACACGGAAAAAAGCACACATGAAAAAATACACACACGGCAAAAAGCGCACACGGAAAAAAGCGTACTTACACTATATCTCAAATCAGGGGGTAGATTTACAATATCCCACTGAACACTGCGCATGCGTCACACACACGTCATTTGTTCAATATACAGAGATTCTAAACAGGTGGGACTGTGCAGAACTTTTAAAACACAATTTATTTTTAGATGGTTTATAAAAAAAAAAAAAAAGTTATCAACCATAACCTAAGATAGTGCTTTTAAGGTGAATCACTGTCCCTGGCCCTGCACAGAAAAGTTAAAATACAATTTATTTTTAGGTGGTTTATAAAAAAATAAATAAACAGTTATCAACCATAACCTAAGATAGTGCTTTTAAGGTGAATCACTGTCCCTAGCCCTGCACAGAACAGTTAAAATACAATTTATTTTTAGGTGGTTTATAAAAAAAAAAAAAAACAGTTATCAACCATAACCTAAGATAGTGCTTTTAAGGTGAATCACTGTCCCTAGCCCTGCACAGAACAGTTAAAATACAATTTATTTTTAGTTGGTTTATAAAAAAAAAAAACAGTTATCAACCATAACCTAAGATAGTGCTTTTAAGGTGAATCTAACCTAAACTAAAAGGTAAATGATATTTTAATGTGATAAATAGACAGAAACCATTGTTTTAGAGCCACTGATAATTCTTGAATTATTTAGTGTAGTCGTTATGTGCTGCCATCTGTATAGAGTTTGAAGTGGGATATTGTAAATCTTGTCCTATAAATCGTAGAAATAAAAAAATAATAAAGCATTGAAAAAATAATAAAGAAAAAAAGTCACATTTTTCTTACTTTCATCAAAACCAAATATTTTTTAAAATAATTATTTTTCTGTTAATAATAATTTTAATCAAAAATGTCGAATATCACGGAAGGATAACGTTTTTCTGTGTTTTGTTTCGTAAAAAAACCGATCCGTGTATTTCACAACTAAATTAATAATTGTGAAGTGATTTTTTAATGAAAAACACAACTGTCATTATTACTAATTTATTGTTAACACTCAAAACAAAAATTAACAGCACACTACTGTCCAATACATAAACTATAATTTCTTACAATTCTATCAATTATTATAAAAAGTGTTTGTAGAATATTCACTATTATTGCATCTTATAATAATTATAAAAAGTGTTCGTAGAAAATTCACTATTATTGCATCAACAATATATTTTAAACAATTTTGACATAAATAATTAACATATGCGCGCCTCTATCGGGGAATGAAGAATCGACCGGTCGAACATACAAACAGGCGTATTATATTATAGGATTAACAGAAATGTCCACTTAACATTTGAAATTCAGGGTATCATATGCTTGTATTGGTGCCTGCGAGTTTTTAACTGTCTCCAGGTAATTTTTGGACACATAATCTAAAATAGCCGACAGATTTGGTCTATCAGATCTAGTTTTTGAGATATGCTATATTGGTCTCTTTTACAATAAAATATCTTATTTCTTAACTTGTGTATTTTTCACGTTATTACTGTTAATATTTGCTCCAACTGCCAGTTACAAACACAAAAGAGACAAAGTAAGGTATTTATTTCACAAAGTAGATACATATACATTCATCACTTATCACTTAAAAATGTTGTTTTGTAAGATTTTCTAGCATGGAGTTTACCAGAACAGTCTTTCTGAAGACTCCAACAGTAGTAGGTCATCATGTGGCTATCTTATCTTCCTTGATATCTATCTTCAATAGTTTTATGTCCTGATGGAATCTTTCCCCCGGTTCTTCACTAAAATCACCTAGGTTTTCTGGTAAGTGGTCATAATACAACCGAGAATATTAAAGTTGGAATGCATATTTTCCACTAATTCTCTGCCTTATGATTTCCAAGAAAATTTTGTGGTACTTGAATAAATAAACACCAAGAATTAGATTCAATCTCGTTCATTGATTCGGTTGGATTGGATTGTGGATCTTCAGTAGGTTGCCTTATCTGAGGACCATAAAATATTTTGGCTGTCAGTTTTTCAGAGTTAATCCCAGAAAATTTACGTGTCAAGTAGCCTACACAAAGTCCATCTCGATTTAAAGCCTTCAAAAATTGCTGCATAAGCCCAAACTTGCAAGATATGCAAGCGTGGAAATATAATTTTCTCTCGCATCCAAAGGTTCGTTGACAACGTTTTGTTTTTCTTAAATTATGACATTTTTTAATGGAAATCACCCAATTTCTGTTAACCCAGTGCTGATCCTTAGCTCTGCTGTCCAAGGAGGAAGTTTACCATTTTTAGATAAAAAACTAAAATAAATTAGTCTGTATCTCAAAAACTAGAGCTGCTACGAAAAAGAGTCAGGTATTTTTGGTTTCACCACATCAAAAATACACAAAATCAGTTCTTACTTTTCCGGCACCAAGATAAAAAAAATATTTTGTTGGTCAGTGTTATATCTTAAATATAAACTAACTAGGGGCCTCAGCCCGGCTACGCCCCCTACGTTGACAAAACTCGTCGTTTCGCGACTCGTTTTAATATGATAAGGCATTTTACCACGCTTGTCGATTATAAAACTCGTCGCCTCGCGACTCGTTTTTTGCCTGTCACGTGATTATCGAAGTGACGCACATCGGGCGCGCCCGCGGAACGTCCACGAAACGTCAGCAAAAATATAATCACTAAAATTTCACCTAAACTTGTTATAATTCAGTAATACGAAGGAATTGCCTCCTAAATTTGAACTGCTAGTTGTTTCGTTGTTCGATAAAGGCGCTGATGAATACTTTTATCATAATTTTTAAGTTTTTTTGAAATAAGTCTTTTAAGAAAAATTAGCATTTTTACTGCAAAAAAAAACAGCGGAAGGCCTTCATGGTGATAAAAAAAAAACACTTTCATCCTATAATAATCATTTATATAAACATTAATATATTAAAATGACATCATGATTTAACACAATTAAAATTACGCGATTACTAAATATCGAAAATTATTCTGTCTTATCTATCCTCCTAATACATTGTACTTTATACTTTTGTTAATATAGTTAGTAAAATAGTTAATAACATACAGTTTCCAGAATTAAAATAACAAAACTGCTTAATAGATCTATCCTCACCCTGAAAACTTATTTGAACGTATTCTACAGTTAGGTTTAACATTTAAAACGTTCGAACGACCCTTAAAATATATTTTGATAACTCAAAACTGATTCTTACTTTCTTAATTCTTACTTTCTTTTCCGCTTAACAGCATTTTTAACTGAAGGCAGTTTTATGGTCAGCAAAAATTTTCAAAATATGAAAATGTGTTAAAATCTTAAAAAACTGCATTATCTTTATCAACTCTTATGTATTTTTTACACATTTCATCAATTTTATTAATAAAATACCTTCAACTGTAGTTTTTCAATTCAGTTTTGGTCTGAAATCGTCTCCTAAATAGTAGAAATATGAATAAACATCTTTTATTGTCTGGTACAACCTATCCGTGCTCCTGCAATAGTGACGATCAACGTCACGGTTTCGAGGAAAAAATGCATGATTTTTATCAATAAAAATTAGTCAGTACCCCCTGTCGAAATAAAATTAAGCCTAAGCACTAAAAAAATATCACCCGGATAAGACGGCGGTTCATTTTCCTCTCTCCGCGTTACCGGAAAAATGAAGATACACCAGAAGTTGAATAGAACATACATACCAACACTTGTACAATATAATAGTAGAAGATAAATTCAGGTTAATTTAATATTATTTATGAAATTTATTTTATTAAAATTTGCAGTTTACTGTATTAAAAAAATATATTTTTACTTTCAATTCTTATGGGTAGAACATTGATGTATGCAAACTGTACAACTCCTCGGGGCAACCCCCGTTTCCCCGCCTGAAAACGTGTTGACTTTATAACAACTCGTCCTCGTTCAGTCTCTATGTTATTCAACCTCATTGGAACAAACCATATAATAACTTAAGTAGATGGTTTTTATCGTATTGTTTGAATTAGTATTCCTGTTTTCACAATTTGGTAAATACTAAAACTTTACTAAATGTTCGAAATTGTTGGAAATTTTCAACACGTTCAACATTTCAGTGTTTATATCAACAATAGAAAGTAATAACATCAAGTAATTAATATAGATATTAATATAACAATAAGCGGAAAATGCGTGAATCATACATCATTGGAACATCACGTCTGTACACAAAACGATGTACCCTTCAGCAAAATGTCATTTGTCGAAGTTAAGCGTAGTCAGAGAGAATCTTATGTCATTTAATTAGCGTCTTGGAGAATTAATATAACGTTAAATCGTCATTAGAGTAATTAGTGTGGAACGGGGGAATTTCGACAAGTTATATCAGACAGACGCGACATTCAACAACTTTATGTTAACTTTCAAATGTTAAGCTTTGTCGCAAGTATCTTTAGAACAGATTAAACATATGGTGTATTTGACGGATTGTTAACCAGAATAACTTTGTTATGATTTTTTCCAAACAAACTGTAAAGTAGGAAGAATAAACTTTTTATAAGTTACAATAACAGTAAACAAAATGTTTTGTTTCATGAAGTTTGTGAGTTTAAATGAAACAAGGCGTGATTTTGTGTTATATTTTTAAAGTTTGTTTGTCTTTAACAACCATTGTTTTTTTTACCAGGTCTACAAGTATGAAATGCGGATTTTTCAAACTTGCCGCGCAAACTGAGTGTATAGTTCAAAGTTTCAACTCATATGGCGTTTTGTTAAGTTATCATTAAGTGTCAAATGCGTATAGGTTATAATTTGAAAAGTGATCATATAGTTTTGTTTTACTGTGTTAAAAATGTCAAATTTTGTGCCAAATAAAGAGCATTCGCGAACAGTACTACTGTTTTGTTTTCATTTGAAAAAAACTGCTGCTGAATCAT
Organism: Liopterus haemorrhoidalis; assembly: GCA_963971575.1. Lineage (NCBI taxonomy): Eukaryota > Metazoa > Arthropoda > Insecta > Coleoptera > Dytiscidae > Liopterus > Liopterus haemorrhoidalis. The sequence goes on from OZ020617.1 coordinate 13,510,038, forward strand.
ACCGACTGCTTCGAGAAACTTATGGTGAATATGTTCCATCGCAAGATACGTGTGAACGATGGTTTCGGCGTTTCAAAAGTGGTGACTTTGATCTTACAGACAAAGAACATGGAAAACCTCAAAAATATGAAGATAAAAAAGTGGAAACATTGCTACAGGAAGACGATAGTCAATCACAAAAACAACTAGCAGAGCAGTTAGGCGTTAGTCAACAAGCTGTTTCCAATCGCCTACGAGAGATGGGTAAGATCCAGAAAATCGGCAGATGGGTTCCACATGCATTGAATGAGAGGCAGATGGAAAAACGCTAAAACACTTGTGAAATTTTGCTTGCACGATACAAAAGAAAGTGTTTTTTGCATCGTATCATTATTGGCGATGAAAAATGGATTTATTTTGAAAATCCCAAACGCAAAAAATCATGGGTGAACCCAGGCTCACCATCCACATCAACTGCAAGACCGAATCGCTTTGGCAAAAAGACAATGCTCTGTACTTGGTGGGACCAAAAGGGTGTGGTCTATTATGAATTGTTAAAACCTGGTGAAACAGTTAATTACCAACGCTACCAACAACAACTGATCGAATTAAACCATTCGCTGCTCATAAAACGACCAGAATACGAAAGAAGACAGCACAAGGTAATCTATCTTCACGATAATTCTTCATCACATAAGGCAAAAGCAGTTTGCAACACTTTGGAGGCACTCAAGTGGGAAGTGCTATCCAATGCCGCTTACTCACCAGACTTGGCCCCTTCAGATTACCACTTGTTCGCATCGATGGGTCACGCACTTGCCGAGCAGCACTTTTGTTCATATGAAAATGTGAAAGAATGGCTACATGAATGGTTTGTGGGGAAAGGGGAAGAGTTCTACTGGCGAGGTATTCACAAATTGCCTGAAAGATGGGAAAAATGTATAACTTCTAATCGAGCATACTTTGAATAAATGAACTTTTACTGTTCTTTTGAGTTTTAATGTGTTTTATTTTTAAAAAAATCCGCATTTCATACTTGTAGACCTGGTATGTCTTTATAATTGACCTTCACATTCTGGATTATCAAAATAATCGTTCAAAACAATTGATTTCTTACATTAAATGTGCGAAATTTTACTCGAAAGGTAAATAGAGAAATAATTCCCACTTCATTTGATTGATAGTAGCCTTGGTTTTGGCCCTGTCTTGTTGCAGAAATGGTTTCATCCGCAGGGTCTCAAAGTGTTTACGAGCAAGCGATTGCTTCAAAAGTCCTATAAGGAGATTGGAATTGTAGGCGGTAATTATTGTTTGACCCTGTAATAAGTAGTCTTACCAAATTATGATCTTTGTGTCCCAGAAAACACTTAGGTATCTTTCTCTAAAAAAACACGTCTCTAAAACAAATTAAAACTATATTTTGTGATAGTGGAATTTTTATAGTGAATTATTTCAAGTATATACAGCCTTGGACAAATGTATGCAGCACCCTACGTTTTATTGACTTTTAGGATTATTACAGGAAAATAGTAAATAAAATAATACAAATAGCTTTTAATGGCAACTTTAATCAAAATTATTAATATTTTGTGGTACCTACTTGTGTTTTAATTACCACACAGGGTACGTGGTTTAGGCATACTGTCCACAAGTTTTTGACGTACATCGGATTGTACATTGAACCATTCGTCCAAAATAATTTTATTGAATTCTTCTTTTGATTTTCATTTGTAAACACCTTGTAGACACCTTGTTTATCATAATTAACTATAAATTTTCAATTTGCGATAAATCTGGTGACTGGCGGGCCATGCAAAAAATGGCACATTATTTTTGGAAAACCATTCATTTGTTGCTTTGGCTTTGTGACAGGGGGCATTACTTTGTTGAAAAACATATTCTAGATTGTCTTCATCGAATAATTTTAATATTGATGGCTCCAAAATTTCATTAAGCATGATAATATAACGAGCAGAATAATGCGTCCTTCGTACAAAAAGATTTCGCCGAAGCCACTGACGGACAGGCACCCCCAGATCATGATGCTACCACCACCAAATTTGACTGTAGGGATGATGCTGTCAGGATGAAAAGCTTCACCTGGCATACGTCTTAAAAAGATGGCTCCAGGTTGTCCAAAAAGCTGATCCACAAAATAAAAAGCAAACCTTAATTTCGTAAATTTATAGTAAATTAAATTTTATATTGTTAGCAATAATTGCTTAGAATTTTTTTTTCTGTTAAATTCGTAAGTACATTAAACCATTACAATGCTTACTTCTATATTGAACTCATCAGATCAAAATCTCGCTAATATACTGTTTGACATTCGTCGAATTCCAAAAATAAAATCTAATACGTAGAAATTTATTTTAGATTAAAGTTGTCAAAGTCGTGTTTCGAGATTCATTTTCCTTTGAAAATTATACTTGAGTTGTACAGAAATTTGGAAGAATATTAGACTAATGAAATGTGACAGCAGACCAACTTGAAGTATGAATAAAAATAAATTTTAATGTACTAAAATTTTGTTTTCAAGTTTCGCTTGACAAATTGAAATGAAAATATAATGAAGATGTGGTACTGAATAATAAGTAGTGACGATGTGTACAGTTATGCGTAAAATATGGATATTTTAAATTTGTATCAGAATAATCTAGAATCATGTCTTTCTCTCGCAACACTCGAAATTCATTATCATACTCAATTTGTTCAGAATATTTTGATTTAACTCTCTCACTTTTTCCTATTTAGTATACAGTCATGTGCCGCATAATGACGTGAAGATAGTCACTGAAAGCACTAACGAAAATTCGTCGGCTATCCGTTAGTACCTCGTTAGTGCCTGTTAGTGCCTCATTAAAATTGGAATTCACCCTAACCGTTTTTTAGATAATGGGCTTTCAAAAAATCTACGGTGAAGTTAGTAGGATATGGAAAGCACTAACGAAAATTCGTCGGCCATCCGTTAGTGCTTCATTAAAATCGGAATCCACCCTAACGGTTTTTGAGAAAATGAGCTTTCAAAAAATCGACCGTGAAGTTAACAAGATATGGAAAGCACTAACGAAAATTGTTCGGCCATCCGGTAATGCCAGTTAGTGCTTAATTAAAATTTGAATCCAACCTAACCGTTTTTGAGAAATTGAGAATTCAAAAAAATAAACGTTAATGCTATCCATGTCCAACTGCAAATTTTGCACCTTATTTTAATATGTTATTTATTTTGATCGGGATAGCTAAAAGATTAGAAGGTGTTTAGCAAGATATAACTTGCCACATGCCTATCTATTGTTTATTATACAAGTTTATTTTTTATTATACTGCCTGATCGATTTGGTAACGATCAGTTGGTTGGTATATTTCTTTGTTCTTCTGAGATGTGAAATCTCTTCAGCTCTTTGTTTCGTGTTAAAAAAAAAAATAAATCTATAAAAACACATAGCATTTTGCCAGAACCCAATAAAAAGGCACCAAACTAAAATGGCATTACACGATTCGCCTATCATTCCCTCAAAGTTACAATAATTTACAAGGATTCGCACACTTGAAAAACTTATTAATAATTCAAGCTGCTGGTGAAATGAATGCGATAACGTTAGTATTCTATAATGTGAACAAAATATTTATGCTGGCAAAACAATTCTGTAACAAATGACTTGAATTTCATGCACCCTTTATTTAAAAATCATTCGTTTACCCTTGTCCAAACCCTTATCAGGATTGATAAGCTCGGATAAGGAGACTATTGAATGTAGATTTATGTTAAAAATAGCGTACTAGAGTTTGGTCATTTGGGATTTAAGGATTTGTGTGTACGAGACCAATTAGAAAATAGTATTTTCCTTTTTAGAACGACTTTTATTTTTAATATAACCTCAATGAACTTAAATACAGTGTACATTTCTCTTCAGTGATGCTGCAGTGACTATGATTCTTGACGAAAAAATCTTGCATCCAAGGAGGTCTGAGGTTTAAGAATAAATGGAAGCCTTCTTCTTCCTCTTTGCCATTTTGCTCTAGCTAGAAGAGTGGTGACCTATGATATCTTTATTTCCTTTATTATATTCTTCTGTAATGGAGCAACCAGTTACCTCGGCTGACTTGCCTACCTGATAAGATAGCGACTACCTAACAACGTCATCAAGACATTACATTTCTCTTGTAAAATTAATCTATCTAGCTGCTGATCAGGTTTATGGTGGGATAGTAAATATTACTGGAATATGCTTGCAATTCTTCACTGACGCAGCCTATACGTCAGATATACGAATATAAATTAACCTAAAGAGAAATAAGTTCCTGATGAGGCCCACATATAATGGTGTTAGGAGGATTTATAAATGCAATAAGCCTCTTTGAGTAGGGACGTAAATATCGAAAGCCGGTATCGATATTTGGTATTGGTATTGACAAAGGAGAAGATCCTAATATAGGCCTGTATCAGTGGTGGCTCGTGACTTTTTGGGACCCAGAGCTGCAAATTATAATAAAAGAATAGGTTTAGGTGTTTAACCACGACATTTTATCATATACGACTCTGTTGAATTGCCTCTTATAATTATAATTTTTGCTTTTTGCACTTTCCGAAATATTAACATTTGGTTTGCGTCGCCCCAATTTATTAATATCAATTTTTCCTTCTAACGTTCGTCTGTTAAATGGAATTTCCAATAATGATTTGACAGTATTCATTTTTGAAACCTATTGTTTTATAATCTAAAATACGAAACGTATTTGTTAAGCTAAGATACTTATATAAATTAAAAAGAAAAAGTTAGAAAATACTAATTATATTAATACCTACCTAAACAATATATTTTTAGAGATAATATAGGTATAGCGATTTCAGTTACGACTTAAATTCAATAATTTCATAGTACTGTCATCACTGTTATTGTGACGCTAACAGCATTCTAGCTCCGATCCCCACCAGTTTATCACTACTGCCTACGCACTGCTACCCCTTTACAAGCCTACATTTGCACTTTCCTTGACGCTAGGATATAAGCAGCGCGACGTAGATTTATTCAAAGGAAACTTGTAAATATTTATGAAACAATAGCATTCAATGTTCAAAATATATTAAAAAAAAGCATTTTCACACCACAATTACAATGTTAAATGCATTTTGAGTTCAAAAAAAGATTTTTGTTTATATAATTTTCAAGTAAGAGCTGCAGCTCGGCAGCGCGTACTCAGGAGCCGCCACTGGCCTGAATTTAATATGGGCCTCCAAAGAAAATCTACTGATATAACTAACACCATCTTTCGGCAATTGCTTAAAACACACCTACCTTTCGATCAACAACTTTACAAATTTGCAGTTGAGTTCTTGTTCCGTTAGAAACGAATTACAGTAAATATGTTTGCTTATTTATTTATTTTTTTTTTTATTAATTGTTTATAGACACTTCAAGCGTCAATGGCTATTAGTGTCTGTGCTACAATTTTGTTATACAAATTATTAATGCTAATCTAAAGACTATTTTGTACAGTAATTATATGAGTAGTTTTTTTTTTACAATGAATTTCATATTTTATTATATAAGTTTATGGCTTTTAGGTATTTCAGAATGTTCCTTGTCATTGCGGTTTCTTGTTTTAATGCTTGTTGTATATCCTGTGGTATGTTGTACATGGTGCGTGCATGGTGGTATAGTGGGCAGTCTGTTAATACGTGCCTGACTGTCAGGGGCTGGTTGCAGGTCTCACATATCTTTTGGTGTAGTCTGGCCATTATGTGATCATGTGTCAGTTTCGTGTGTCCAATTCTCAACCTGGTTATCACAATTTGGTCTCTTCTATTTGTCTCAGTTGTCCATGAGTAGATGTCGTTTTTTATGTGTCTCAGTTTATTTTCGGTTGTTGTGGTCCATTTATTCACTCGGACCTGGTGGAGTTTATTTTTGATGGACTGTTTTGTGTATGTAATATTTGGAGCGATTTGCAGTACTTCGTCTTCTGTGGGGTTTTCTGTAGCTGCTGCGTTTACTGCTTCGTTTTCTTCTATGCTAACGTGGCCTGGTGTCCAGATGAAAACGATTGTCTTGCCGTTTATAGAGATGTTGTGTGTTTTGTCCTGGATTTTTTGGATTGTTGGACCGTTGCTCTGTTGGTTTTTTTGCTTAATTTTGATTCTTTTACTAAGGTAAGTTGTTGTTATAAGAATGGGCAAGATTTTTATTCCATCCGCTTGTGATTTATACTTGGAGCTGTTGTATTGTGATCGAGGTATATTGTGTTACTAGGAGTTATTGCCTCACATAATCTCAAAAAATGTATAATATTATGTAGGTACATTTATCATTATTATTATTATTTGTTTATTTAATTTTTTTGCTTTTATATGTTAGCTGTCACAGACAATGATAATTAAGTTCAAATGTATAAAATCTGTGCCACACTGTAATTGGGTTTTACCTGTTGTGTGGCCAAACCTGTATAAATAAATAAATAAATAAAAAATAAAATAAAAAAGTCAAACATTAATTTAGATTGTCATCTGCAACGTTGGAAATATAGGTTCCTCGCGAGGTCTAAATATGGGACAGAGCACATATTCAACAATTGTTCCAGCTGATGAAGACATGAACGTTAATGAAGTAGGGCAACAAAGTCCGAATGATGCTGCTTGCATGTTTTGTAATGGTTGTTTTTTACAGAATCAAAGAGGCGAGCTTTGGGTTCAGTGCCTAGTGTGCAATATGTGGGTACATGAACAATGTTAAACTGTTACTTTGAATTTGTATCTTAAACAAAAATAAAATTTCTTTTGAACTACCCAATTTTTAATGGGGGCCCATATTTCATACGCTCTATCCTGATTCGAACATTTTACAAATTTTCATAGTTGGCTTTGAATCACATTATTTTTCTATTTTTTGAAACAATGCAATTTTGAATATTATATGTAAGTCTTTGAGCTAGATGTATGTCAATTCTAAGATCATTTCTTCGAAAAAATCCAAAAGAGGGGGTTGTTTTTTCTCGATAATTTTTTTACTGGGGGGTTACGTATTATCGATGCAGGAATTTGTATCAGAAAGAGCATCGTTACTATGTGGTATCGATTACTTTACTAGTAAGAGCCAGTAATGTGCAGTCAACTCTGGGATATCGATACTTTGTATTGATACGAGTATTGTTAGTAAGGAAAAAAGTATCAGTATTTCGTGGTATCAAATAAAAAAGATAAGTATAAAATTTAACAAAGCAAATAACAAAGGCAAATGTGTTTGGACAGGTTTGAACTTAATACCATTTGAATATGTACTTTGAACTGTATTATTGGATTTTATGTTTATAATGATTATTTAAAAAAGAAAATAGTATCTAAAAAATAGTAATAGTATCTAGACCTACATTTAAAAAATATAGAAATATAGTCAGCAATAAAATATCAACTTTGATCAAAATTAAATTCAATAAAAAACATCTAAATTATTATTTTAAAACGTTTGACCTTAAAATTAATTAAAAAAAAAAATTATGTGAAGTGTGAATTTTCATACATTATAGGGTTTTGCTGGTATATATAAGTGAAGGCGGCATGCTGAGTGTGTAGGACAAATTTTGCTTTGTAGTAATCAGGGCAAAATGAAGGATATTTTTATAATAAATTATCGTCTGTTAATTTAAGAGCTTTAAAAACAAATTTTATGTTGAAATATTTTTTTGTTAATTTTAATTCGAATACCTAATACCATTATTTAGGTTTCTAAATATGTGCAGTATATTTTTATATAAAGGTTCGTTAAGATTTTGAAATTTTGCGCCTATGGCTTCCATTGGTTGTTTTAAGTCATATGATCCGCCCCTCTGGTTTCGTATACATGACACATAGAATGAAAATATAATTCCAACAATTCCAACTGGTTATTAAATTTAGGCTCTTAAAAATGAAATGCAACATTTGAAAAATATAACTAGTATTTTGACAAAATAATTTAACAAAAATAAAAATGGAAAAAAACAAAAAATAAAATTGTCTCCTCTGCCCGGAAGCGAACCCTAGTTTGCTGCGTAGCAAGCGAGCAAGCTAACCATTAGACCAGGATACGCCTTCATATCATGTAGTGTGTTACATAACTTTTGTACATCGTCAACCAAAAAATGCGTTATTTTGCGAAAACAATCTGATTAAAAATTCCTGTTGCACTATTCCGGTTCACACCAATGTACATTACTTAGAATTTTTTCAGATTTTTAGTTTAAACCATCTGGGCTACAGAGGTGTGGGACAATAATTTATTGCACAATTTTGGCGAAAATCGCATTAAAATAATTTATATTGCAAAAATATAATTTTGATCGTTAATCCACGTACTAAGGGCTTTCATTTAATACCCTACTCAGAATTTTAAAAATTATTTTTTTTTTCGGTGAGCACATATTCGTTTATATTTTTAGGGGGATACGTTTTTTAGATGTTTTAGTATCTTTCCTATGTGCGAGTCAAAGAGTTGTATAAACATGCCAAATTTCAACTCTCTAGGTTTAGCCGTTTGGCTACAATTTTTACAGAACAGACAGACAGACAGACAGACAGACAGACAGACAGACAGACATCCATCGACAAAATGACGATATAAGGGTTTTTTGGTCATATTTACAAAATCCTAAAAAGATAGCCTATTGTGGCTTTTTGATTTGGGGTTCGAAAAAAATTGCATTTAAACTTTTTAAGATTCCTCATATGCAAGAATGTTGAAGAAGACCACTGCTCTAATGTAATGTCGTAAACTTTATTAATGTTATCTGGTGTCGCAGCACTTTTCTCGATAAAATTACAATCGTCAAATACTCTACAAATTCCGTGAAAATTCATTTTCCAATAAATTTGTTCATACATTGAACAGTTACGAACGTTACGTAAACAGTTACGTAAACATTGTATTATAATTTTATAACTGAAAATTTAACTAAGCATTCCCGTTCTATATTTGTTCTAAAATATTCAGTATTGTGTTGTGATAACAGTTGTTATATTTAAATAAATAGTTACCTACTTAATATTTCATAAAACAACTTCCTTTGTGTTCATTATACATATAGTTTGCTGCTTAAATCAAAACTACAGTGCTATACCATTTGCTGTTTTAATTTGGGTCTCGGTTGTACGCAATATTTTATACTCTGTTTGAAATAACGGTCGTGGGTTTACTAGTTCAAAAACCGCAAATGTTCTCAACCCCTATGTTGATTTTGTTAATGATATGTACAAAAGAACGAATCGTTATATGTGTAGAATGACATTAAATTATAATGAAGTATTATTTTGAATGTAAACTTAGGTCTTGATTGTTAGGGTTTCATATACGTATAAGCAGGGCCGGCCCAAGAAAAAGCGGGGCCCGGGGAAGTGATGCTCGTGCGGGGCCTTCTTCTTCTAAAAAAAAAAAAAACACACACACATTCAAAATATTTGTATTTTGCAATATTGCACTTATTATTTGTACATATTAGTTACAGTAATAATTTATGAATAATTATAATTAATATTTAACAAAATAATATAAATAGCTAAAAAGATCTATAAATACCTATTTCATAACGACCACTGCCCATAGAAAACCTATTGATATGAAATCTCATTCTGAAAACAGTACTGACATCATGACGCGACCCAGATGCCCAATTTTTAATGGGGGCCCATATTTCATACGCTCTATCCTGATTCGAATATTTTACAAATTTTCATAGTTGGCCTTGAATCACATTATTTTTCTATTGCAATTTGCAACAATGCAATTTTGAATATTATATGTAAGTCTTTGAGTAAGTCTTTGATTTTTTTACTGGGGTGTTACGTATTATCGATGCAGGTATTTGTATCAAAAAAAGCATCGTTACTATGTGGTATCGATTACTTTACTAGTAAGAGCCAGTAATGTGCAGTCAACTCTGGGATATCGATACTTTGTATTGATACGAGTATTGTTAGTAAGGAAAAAAGTATCAATATTTCGTGGTATCAAATAAAAAAGATAAGCATAAAATTTAACAAAGCAAATAACAAAGGCAGATGCCCATAGAATGTTTTAGACCGTATGTAAAAGTGCCTTATTGAAATGCGGATATTATTTCAAACTGTTTAATCGGTATGAAGAAAAGCGTGTAATTTAATCGAATAGGATGGACTGGAGCCAATGAAATAAACCATGTACAAAGAAATTTTCGAATTGTGCCAGTAGGTAGTAGAATTGAAGTAGACCAAATTTAGGTGGGTTGATTGTATAACACAGGATGCTCGGTCTATCGGTGCACACAACAGGAGGACAATAACACAAAATCGGAAGGAATGGCGGAAGACGATTTAGACGGCTATGGCCTTCAAGGGCCTTGAAGGCCGTACCAGTAATGATGAATAATTCCTTCTGGAATGTTTTATTGTAAAATTATTAATTATCTCGTCATAAATTAGTTTTCTTGCCAACTCGAACTCGATTGACAAAATTGCCAATAAAGATAAATTGAAAATAATTTTTTATTATTTTCAGTTTTGAAAACGATCTCTCTGCCGATGCAACTGTTACTGGAATTGTCAGTATTACTTTCAAAACAGTTACAAAATTGGGGTACAATTCAGATAAATTGTTCTTGTAAATATATTCTAAAATTTCTAAATGACATTTATTGACAACTATTTTTAGGTGACAATACCCGACGACACATTTTAATTTAATAAAAAAGGTCTGTACAATCAAAGTCGTCTTTTAAACACAAATTTAAATCTTTGCAACATTTAAGCAGATCGTCTTCAGTCATCTTTTGTATATTGTCTGCATTGTCGATTATAATAAAAAAATATTTAATTCTGAAATGTTCTTCTGCGAATGAAATTGGTTCATCAGTTCCTTCGTAGGAAAACTGTTTTGTCTTCCGTTCAGTACGATGTATTTTAAATTTTGGTTCTATTTCAAATGTCGGTACTGGCTGGATTGTTTATACATATTTAATAGAAATAAGTCCAAATCATTTCATATTTTGTATAAAGGTAAACTGCAACTATGAAAAGAACCGATTTAGTCATTCTATAAATAAAAAAATAAAAAACTAGGGTCGCACGAGGCCTTCCGAAGTGCGGACCTTGTGCGGTCGCACCGTTTACACTGCCCTCCGGCCAGCCCTGCGTATAAGCAAGAAGCCTTTAAAGCGTCAGTCATGTCGTATTTTGTAGCAATTAAATTTATTTATTATAAAATTTAATGTGTAGTATCAAAAGAAAGGCCTTGAAGCATATATTAACGATATAAAAAAAAAAAAAAAAAACTTTATTTGGAATACTTTTGCAATAGAAGATGCCTCATTTATTGTGTCTTGAGAGTGTCAACAAAGAAAAATCAGAACTGGGCGACGAAACATGGTATTTCGTTATGTTTAATCATCATCTTACTTATTTGAGGTTAATTAATCTTAAAGTTTTTTTTTTAAGTTAAAAGAAAAAAGACGAATTACCTTTGGTTTGGTGGAGATGGTATAGCAGGCGAAGTACAGCTACAAGGATATAAGTTAAACAGAGCGCAACAGTTTAAGTCAGTGTTTCCCAGTATTTTTACTCTCGTGGCACATTTTCCAAAGAAGAAAAATTTCGCAGCACACCTACGTAGTCATAGAAGAAGGAATTTATAAAGCTAGTTTTATACCGACCGCCAACATATATAAGGGAGGTATTGTGATTAGAGATGGGAATTTCGGCTCAGTTTGCGGAACCGGATCTGTGGAGGTCGTTCAGTTTGTTGAGCCGGTTCATTGATCCGGCTCAGTATCCGGTTAAGTAAACATGTTTTCGAGACACAGGTCGGTCGTTAGTTCGTAGGTAGAACGTCGCTTAAAGCCGGTTCTTGCAATATATGAACTTTAAACATGATCCCGAAACACAGGTCGGTCAGTCGTTCGTTCGTAGGTAGAACGTCGCTTAGAACCGGCTCTTACTTAGACCCGATCAGTTGTCGGTCGTTCGCTCGTAGGTAGACGTCGCTTAGAGCCGGCTCTTCCTTAGACCCGGTCAGTTGTCGGTCGTTCGCTCGTAGGTAGACGTCGCTTAGAGCCGGCTCTTTCTTAGACCCGGTCAGTTGTCGGTCGTTCGCTCGTAGGTAGAACATCGCTTAGACCCGGTCAGTTGTCGGTCATTCGTTCGTAGGTAGAACGTCGCTTAGCCCCGGTTCTTATCTAACATTTTTGAAACAAACAATTCACTTTATGTAGCTACTGTATTTTAAACCAGAGGTGTGAAGTTTATGGGGATGTTTATTGCCCTTATAAATCGGACATCTGGGATTTGGGCAATATTTTTTATATTTCTGTATAGTATGGTTGTAAGAAAATACAGACTAAGCCTATTAGTTTCAAATAAACTGCCCTACAAATTGATCACAATAAATAATACACTTTATGATAATACATTACAAGCCGTGTTCTCGCGAAATTCAACATGACATCGATCCAGATCCGGATCACTCCGGTCACTGCTCACAATCGCCCGACCAATCGTTTCCTTGAAACTTGAAACTATACAGTGAGCCGTGAGCCGGTTCATTTCAATTTGGTGAACCGTGTCACTTCGGTCAGTGTACTGAGTCGGCTCAGTGAGCCGTTTCGTTCATGAACGACCCATCTCTAATTGTGATTATACCGATTTGGACATTTCGAGATTTCGATGAATCTTCACGAATTGAGGTTCGTTTTTGTTCTTGAACAAAGAACAGAATTTCGTTCCTTTTTCGTGCTAATATGTTTATTTTGCTTTAATCAAATCAAATCATTTTACTGAAGCTGATTGTACATTTAGTATACAGTAAGTTACGTTAATACAAACAATAATATGTTTCAAAATTTTACGACACTAATCGTATCTACAAATTCAGAGACGCTATTAAACGCTCCTTCAAGCAGTATGTTTTTTAAGCCTCTTTTGAATTTGACATTGCGGCTATTTTTGAGCATAGCTGGCAGGGCATTGTAGAGACCGATACCTGCAATTAAGGATAGATTTCTACATGCACTATATCTGTGCCTAGAAATAGTAAAAAGTTCTCTTTTCCTAGTATTGTACTTATGAATCTGACTGTGACTTAGTATGTTGTCTTCGTTGGTCTTTGTAGTGTATATAATATGTACAGAGACGGGACAGTCAGAATTTTGTATTCCTTGATAATTTAGTTGCATGATGTGCTAGGCGAAACTTGGGCTAAAGTCCTGATGGCTCGTTTTTGGATTATAAAAATTCTTTGCCAGCCAGTTGACGCACCCCACACCTCAATGTCATAGCTAATGGCAGATTGAAAAAAAGAGAAGTACGCAATTCTGACAATCTCCGTTGACACAGTTAGCATCAGTTCCTTTTTGGACACGTGTTTTATGTGCTCTTGTCAAGTGAGTCGAGCATCCAAGTGGAATCCAAGGAACCTTACAGTGACATCCGAGTGAAGTTCAGTATTGTCCAAATGTCTGTTTAGTTTTCGGTTTGTTCCCATCCTTGATAAGAATTGAATTGAAGAGTCGGGAGTCGATAACTTTTTCCGACTCCTCCAAAAAGCTTCTACTCCTTGACTCCAGACTCCCGACTTCGACTTCGACTCCCCATCCCTGGGTATAAGTGTAAAGTAGTAGGAGATAAGGAAATACCCAAACAAGAGAATACGATGGAATTAACATGGAGATTAACACCAGAAAATAACTCGACAAAAGCCTTACACTGCATGGTAGAAAGGCTTCTGGATTAAATCGGGTCTATTCTCTAGGTATGATGTTAAAATCTTAGCGTCAGAAATTGACGTTAATTTTTTTAACACCATTTTTAACGTAAATGCTATTCGCTAAACATATATGTGTTAAAATTGTAGCGCGGCGGCGTTAAAATAGCCAGTTAACGGTCTACAATAAGCACCTACTAAAACGGTGGCTTTAAAAGTTAACGCTGGTGTTTAGTTTGCAAAAATGGCTGATCCTATTTAAGTAAATGTCACGTTACTTAAAAAAAAAATTAATAAAACACAATACGGTGGGAATATTAATTATTATAAGACAAAATTCAAACTTTCTATTACTTTAAAGTGAATTCTTTACAGTAGAGCTAAGAATGACGCTTCGTAATTTTTGTGATACAAGTAGCCCAGACGCAAGTTCAATTAATTGTATAGAAAGGAAGTAAATGGAGTATTGAAGAGCAGTTTTGGTTTTTGTTGAGACACAGAACTTAAAATTATAATCATCTGAAAGCTACAAAACTTCACTTATGTCTCCGCCGTGTTTCAAAATATCGCAGTACATTTTAATGGTGTATTATTTGAAGAAACAATTGATGAGATTGATAATGACGATCACAACAGTGTTATTCCAGGGTAGAAGTAGCGTAATAAATCAATTAATTATTTAATAATTAATATCACCGAACACCTTTTTAAAAATAGAATGAACATATAATTCACATTTTATTCAAAATACAATGTAGTGTATAAATTGACTAAATAAAAGTTGAATAAAGTTATATTTTTATTTATACACTGTGGAAACCAGTTATAATGAGTATCACAGAACCAAACATTTCTGTTCCATTTTTAAAATAAATTTCGCCACTGAATATTTAATTCAACACCGAAATATTATGGTCTATTTCAAAGTAGAAAAAAGAAGATAGCGCTGCGAACCGAGTACGATTTACACTGATCAAATACAGTATAGCGGGAAATTTAAAATAAGTTACAACTAGGGCATAGGCGTAGCAACTGGGTTAGCAAATGATTTTTTTTAAATATAAAAAAGTTTAATAAGATATTGAAATAAACAAGGCAGATAATACACTTACGTTATTTATACGACATAAATTCAGTTTAATGGGAAATTTGAAAAACTTACAAAAATATTAATTTTAAAAATTATGTACTATATATGTATAAAATGAGAGATTTCACTAAAACTGTTTAAATAAAGCAATAAAACAAACAATATATCTTCAGATCTAAAGTTTCTTATTTAAATAATTATTGTAAATAAAAATTAAAAATATATGTATATATGAAGGTCTAAAAATTATATCAATAACTTCTTCTTTGGGCACAATCAGCTGGGCTGTCTTTTGGCCTCAAATTAGTCCTCTCTCTTGATCTGTTAAGTGTCAAAAAAGCGTTAAGTGTCAAGTTTGTCAAGTGTCAAAAAATATTTATATGTCAGATAACCTAAAAAATATATAACTGCGTAAAAACAAACTACATGGAGAATTTTCTCCATAAAATCTACGCCAAGAATATAAATAAAAGTCTAAATATGTAAATAATAACAAAATATAAGAGAAAAATTAAATAATATAATTAATATATATTTTCAATGTACGACACTGAACATCTCTCAACTTGGACTAAAAACAATATTTTTACAGTGTAATAGGGATGACGATCTAAATCAATCCGAAGCAAGGACAAACAGCTCCTATCTTCTTACACACATTTTTCTACTTTGAAATAGACCATAGGTTAAGATTCTCTTGGCGTTTGACACTCCTGTTAAAATTCAACGTAGCAGCGCATGCGCTTGTAGTAAATATTAGCCTCTCTACGAGGTGAGTTAGCACCTCGTGTTAACAAATATTGTATTAACGCTTACCTTAACAAATGCTCTTACAGAATAGCATTTTTTGATAACGACGTTAGACATGGAGTTAAAATAAAAATATAAACCTGACGCTAATTTTAACGCATTTCTTACAGAATACACCCGAGTAAGTATTACTTACTTAACAAGGATATTTACATCAAAAATTTGTTTCAAATGACGAAACGATTATTTTTTAATATGATTTAATTGAAATATTTCAATTATTATTTATGTTACAGCTAAAATACATAACAAAAACTTCCAAAATATGAGCACCTCAGCTCGTTAAATATAATTTATACCATCGATTTACTATTAACTAAACCTACTAAACTAAAACTAATATTTGCACGTATCTAAAAGATATTAGAACTTATGAAATTTCCCCTGAATTTTGACACTTTGTAGATACATAAATACATAATGATATAAGGAATATTCGATGACGTAGCCGAATATTCATTTATCTTTTTCACTCAATAAACAGAGGAAACATGACTTGGCGCAAACGTATTATATCAAAATCAAATAAACTATCTCACATGAAATATTAATTCCATTAATAAACGGTGTTACGTGTAATTTATATAAAAATGAAGCAATTTAAAATTCTTATTTCATTCAACGAAAAGCCTAAAAACTTACAGTTTTTTCCAGTGGCGCAGCCAGGATTTTTTCTTGGGGAGGGCCGAATCAAATTTCGAGGGCACGCGGGTCGCATACGGCCCACAACCTTATTTTTTGTGGCCCCTGAAGCGGTAATCAAAATCACTTGAGCTTATTTAGGGGATAAATATATTTAAAAATGTAAAATATAATCTCTCCCCCTTTTCTGTTTATAAAAAAATGTCAAGAAACCCTTCGGGATATTTAAATAGTTCCGTCACTGCTTATCATTTTGTATGTAAAATAGACTGCGACCAAATCAGTTCGACACCCCTACTGTTGGATATTGATGTTTATATCAAATAATAATTCCATTATTTGTTGATAAAAAAAAATGTAATTGTTAATCCATGAATCAAAAACTTTTACTTGATTTTTTCTTCGATAAATACATATTTATTTATATTTTTCGGGGGATATATTTTTGAAGTCTCAATATTTTTCTTACTTATGTTCAGTTCTCTAAATCAGCCGCTTGGCAACAGTTTGTACCGAACGAACAGACTCCTCTGAAGATTATACCGAAGTCAGATTTCCACTTTATCTTATCTGAATCAAGTAATTAGTTGCTTAAAACAATTTTATCATTTGACTGGGCAAATGTTTTAGTCGATGTGTCAAGGGGAAAAAGGATCAACGCTCCCCTTCATATAATTCGTTGGAGCATATTTGGAAAGTGATGTATTTTCACTTGAACACTAACGGCCCCTATCAAAGGTAATCTTAAAAAAATGTTTATTTATACGAAAAAAAAAAAATAATAATAATAAATAAAAAATGCCAATATTGTTTACAATGAAGTAATTTAAAAATTAACTACTGTTGTGGTTAACACATTTTATCTTCAACTCTCTGAGCAGCGCCGTGTAA
Source organism: Liopterus haemorrhoidalis (assembly GCA_963971575.1). NCBI lineage: Eukaryota > Metazoa > Arthropoda > Insecta > Coleoptera > Dytiscidae > Liopterus > Liopterus haemorrhoidalis. Next base: position 13,527,147 of record OZ020617.1, read on the forward strand.
TCTGCTGGTCCTGGGAGGGGCCCAGGCCCGTCGGACCCCCTTCGGCTGCGCCACTGGTTGTGTTTAACAAATTGTATCTTCAACTCCCCGAGCAGCGTCGTGTAATCTGCTGGTCCTGGGAGGGGGCCCAGGCCCGTCACCCCCCCTTGGCTGCGCCATTGGTGTTTTCTAATGCGTTCTAAAAATGAATGACATTCATTTCGAGCAACGGTGTGCTATCAGGTATTGCTGCAGACTTAGGCACAGTGCAACGGAAACTTTTGCAAAACTTCAGCAGGCCTACAGAGACAGTGTTTTGTCAACAACCCTGGTTTTTTTGGTAGTTTAAAGCATTTTCAGAAGGAAGGGAGGTGATTGAAGATGAATCACGCAACGGAAGGCCTTCATCTTCAAGAACCGATGAAAATGTCTAAAGCTTTGCAAAAGTTTCTGTTGCACTGTGCCCAAGTCCGAAGCAAAACCTGATAGCACACCGTTGCTCGAAATGAATATCACTCATTTTTAGAACGCACTAGAAAAACTGTTTCACGAAAAAATCGCTACGGACAACAAAATTACTCTAGCGTATTCAAACTCGTACTGAAGGCGTATCATGTCCACCTGCCGCCCCTCCAAGTTCCGCGTCCTAAGTGTTGGCAGATCAAACGTTGTTGCCAGTCCGGTTACTTAATTTACACACCTCGTAGATGTTCGAGACCGTACGCATATCATATTCACTTAAAACTCCGTTCGTGGGGCACTGTAATCTTAAAACCAGTCCGTATTGAAAGGGTTAAAAATAACGCCGTGTTTTATTTAATTACAGCGCCAACTTAAACAAAAAGAAAAAAAACTCTAGCAATATCACCAGTGGCGGATCTAGCTTTTTGGGGGCCCAGGGCTTAAAAATGCCAAGGGGCCCCACACATGCTCTTCACTTATGTTGAATATTTTTTAACATAATAAGTGAAGAGCAAAAAAAAAAGTTTCTCACTTCCCAAATCGAAGTAAAGAGCAAAAAAGAAAGGTTCTCACCTCCCAAATCTAAGTGAAAAGCAAAAAAAAGGTCCTCACCTCCCAAATCCAAAGAGAGTTTGGGGGCCCCTTGCGGATCCGGGGCCCAGGGCTTAAGCCCTATTAGCCCGTATATAAATCCGCCATAGGCGCCCGCAAGGGGGGGCAAGATGGGTCAGTTGCCCTCCCCTAGATTTCGGAGCCAATTACCAATTCGTAACTTAGAAAAAAGAATTATATTAAAAAATTCATAAAAAAAAAAACGATTGTTTATTATTATATTTTTGCTTTAGCAACTTTGGCTATTAACCAGGATAGTTCTTATTTACTAAATCGATGATTTTTAACTATAGAGAACACATTTTTAACTAGAAAATAATTGTTTATCCTCAGCGGGGATCGTTCCCAGACCCGTCACGTTCTATATCTATGTTTTGGTCTTGCCAAGAATAATTTCTAGGGGGGGGGGCAATTTCACACAAAAACAAACGCACTTAATACATTAAAACGTTTTTAAACCCTTACATTTGTTACTCTAAAAAACTATAAATCTACAAGCAGATGTAATATATAATACCCAAACCACAAACTAAGCTAAAACTATTCCATGAAATTAGACAGATAGCCCAGTTTATCTTTCTTAAACCCACCCCGTACGACCTTAACTTACATCTTCTCACCGTGTCGGTGATTAGCTTTAAGACGAAGGTCCCAGTATCTAGGGAAACTGCCAACTGCCCCAGAGGTATTTAAACTCTCGATAGAGAAGGTCCGGAATATGCTTCTCAGCTCGACCCTTACATGGCCCGCGATTTTTCAGCCAATATATTCTAAGTATCCCTAGTTTAAACTTCATGGCCTCTTGCTTTTCAACTACCACTAAACGGAAGTGAATAGATTACTACATTTTGTGCAGTCGGCCAGTAATCTTAGATGGATTCACATTTATTTAAATGTATCAGTAAACGTAATTTAATTGAAATTTGTCCGAAGTGAATATCTAGAAATGCGTATCGGTGTTCAGCGTTGCCATGTTGAGCGTTAAGTCCCTATTTGGGCGATTTCAGTTTTCGACTTAAAATATAAGCAAGTCTCCAGGCAATTATTAGGGCTTTTGAACAGATTTGGGATTTAGATGAAATTGGAAATTTTCCTTGTCTTTATAAAAGTAAACATCGAACTAATAAAAATAGAAACAAAAACAATTATTAACTATAGAACAGGGGTTCCTAACCTATGTTCTACACAGTGGCGCAGCCCAGGGGGGGGCGACAGGCCTGGGCCCCTCCCAGGACCAGCAGGTTACACGGCGCTGCTCGGGAGTTGAAGATAAAATATGTTAAACACAACCAGTGGCGCAGCCAAGGGGGGGGCGACAAGCCTGGGCCCCTCCCAGGACCAGCAGGTTACACTGCGCTGCTCGGGAGTTGAAGATAAAATTTGTTAACCACAACAGTAGTTAATTTTTAAATTACTTCATTGTAAACAATATTGGCATTTTTTATTATTTTTTTTTTCGTATAATTTTTTTTAAGATTGCCTACTCTTGATATGAGCCGTTATTGTTCAAGTAAAAATACATCACTTTCCAAATATGCTCCAACAAATTATATGAAGGGGACCGTTGATCATTTTTCCCCCTGGCACATCGATTAAAACATTCGCCCAGTCAAATGATAAAACTGTTTTAAACAACTAATTACTCGATTCAGATAAGATAAAATGGAAATCTGACTTCGGTATAACCTTCACACGAGTCTGTTCGTTCGGTACAAATTGAGGCCAAGCGGCTGATTTAGAGAATTGAACATAAGTAAGAAAAATATTGAGACTTCAAAAATATATCCCGCGAAAAATATAAATAAATATGTATTGATCGAAGAAAAACTCAAGTGAAAGTTTTTGATACATGGATTAACAATTACATTTTTTTATCGCAATTATATTTGATTACCGCTTCAAGGACCACAAAAAATAAGGTAGAGGGCCGCATGCGGCCCGCGTGCCCTCCAAATTTGATTCGGCTCGCCCCAAGACCAAATCCTGGCTGCGCCACTGGTTCCACGTAATCCTAGGGTTCCGCCAATAATTCAGAGTCTTATATTTCAGAGCTTCTTATTTTTGATTTGTGCAACTCTGAAGTTGTCGAGGATTCAGAGGTTTATGTCAAAATTGGTATTATTACTTTTTTGAGGATATCTACCGTGATGTTTGTTGGTATTTCTTCTTTAGTTAACGTTGTTTTGCTGCTGTTGAACAGTCTTCCTGCTGCACCTACTCGTTACATAATTTATTCATAAGTTTTTTCATCTTCCGAAAAAACTGTGCTTAGGTATTTGAATTTATCTGCATGCTCAATTGATACGTCATCTATTTTTATGTTATGTTGTTCTTTTGCCCTTCTTATTACCGTTAATATAAGTAAATAATGTGTGAGATATCTTAATGAAATTAATAGACACAGCTGTAACTTCTAAGTGGAACCTTTTGTAAAATAAATAAAATAAAAATGCACAAGATGAAACTATGCAAAATTATAATAACATATTGCTCTATATATTTCGGATGTAAAGCCAAATATATAGATTATATATTTAGGTAATTGGCCAATATATAGAAAATTGTTATGTGGAGTATCAACTCTTGAAACGTAGATAAAGAACCAATAGTTTCTTTTTTCGCATTTATTTCAAAATACGTACTGTCATTCTTTGGCTTTTACATGCAAAGCGCCGCTAGCAATGTCGAGACTACAGTCGCCTATATACATTCTCGCTACCGTTCTTAACGTTGCTAACATGGCTGGCTCGACAAAAACTGCTTCGTCTGTCCATACTCTTACTTCAGCATTAAATTCATTCTGCATAAATAGTTTAAAATTTATTACCTTCTACATTTTGAGTACCAATAAATATAATGAATAATACCTTGTTGCTTATTAAGGCAAGAAGAAAGATATCCGCGAACTGTACTCATGGCCGAGTATCACACAAGTACTGAGAGGTAGACGTTTACAGAAGATAGGACACGTGATGAGGATGAGAGAGGACAGAATGGTTAGAAGGATATGAGAAGGAAGATTGAATACCCGTCAACCAGCTAATCGAAGATCTAATAAGTAGTTGAATACAGGACACATGGAAAGACCTGAAAATTAGCATATCAATTTGAAGGATTTCTGAAAGTAAAGCTAAAATTTAATCCGACTGACGGTGCCCAAAGAAGTAAAAGAAGAATTAAGGGCTAGCGCGCACTATGAACGCATTAACAAACTAACCTGTTTTCTTGCCTAAGATATTGTGCCAATATTTCGTAGAGATAGCTTGCGTTTTCGTGTTATTTAGCAGTCACCGGCAAAAAGATATCGGGTTCATCCAATAACCAGCCAACGTTTAGTAATAGTATATTCTGTAACAAGGTTGGAATGAGAAAATTCGATGCGAGTGGAACATTCCGAGCGCGAGCCGCAGGCGAGCGTGAGGAACCACGAGCATCGAATTTTCTCTTCCAACCGAGTCACAGACCCTACTTTCTCCACGACCACCAGAAAGAAAAAAAAAATTAACAAATAATTATTTTAACAAACATTTTATCTTAACAAATAATTTATATTACACAACAAATGAATCAATTAATTAAACTATTATTTTTATTTATTATTTGTTTAATTTTAATTTAATTTGCCGCACATCGGCCACTATTTTAGGTTAGGAAGTTATGTTGCATTTATTTAATGTAAACGTTGCATATATCTTAATGTAACCCTACAAAAACAAAAGACAACAAGCATGGAATAGTTATTCCATAACAAGTAATGGAATGAAATACACGCTAAATGCATAAGAAGATAAGTGCTTTAGAATAACATTCCAACTCTTGTGTTAGAATATTAACTTTCTGTAGTCAAAATTGGTTTTAGAATTGTTCAATTCTATAGTGATCGTGGAGAAAAGGTTATTTTCATAAGTTGTACAGGAATTTGAAGGCATATTCTAGAAAGTTATTTGGCTTCCACAGAATGAGCATCAAGTTTTGACGAACTATTAATTTGGCCAATATCTTTCCTTTGTATTTCGATCGATATACGAAGGCTACCTTTTATGTTTTTACAAAAACTAAGAAAGACATTTTTTTTTTTTTTTTTTGAACAAACTGTTTTATTACTTTTCAAAATATTCGTCTTTAATATTTATACACTTTTGCATGCGTTCAAACCAATTCTCGAAACATTTTTTCCACTCTGAAGTTGGTATCTCATAAACATGGTTTTCGAAGGTTCAACAGTTCTTAAGGTGATGAAAATCGCTGTCCATGCATTTTTATTATTTTTTTTTTTTTGAGTTTGGGGAACGAAATATAATCGTTAGGGGATAAATCAGGTGAATACGGGCAATGAGATATTAATTCGATGTTTTTCTCCTACAAATAATCAATTGTTTGACGTGCTGTTTGGGATTTTGCGTTGTCATGATGAAGAATGATGCGACATTTTTGGTTGTTTTTCCTGATTTTGTCGATGACTTCTGGCAAGCAAATTGTTGTGTACCATTTAACATTAACTGTTCTCCGATCCTCATGGAAGTGCTTCGTGAATGAACAACTTTTGTGGGTTTCGGCTCATCTTGTAACGATGTTGTATACGGATATTGCAGTGCCTAGGTTGAATTTTTTTAGCATTCACTTACACCAATCAACACCTTTTTTTGAGTTTGAGTCTTGAATTTTTTAAGCCGTTTTTTGAGCTTCTGTCAAATTATGCGGAATCCATCGGGAACAGATCTTTTTCACAGCTAAATGTTCATGCAAAATCGAATGTATTGCAGTCTGCGATATGCCAAAGCATGCTTCTATCTCAAGGTTAGTCACATGCCGATCTTCTTGAATAATTTTGCGCACAGCATCGATGTATTTTTTAATCACAACCGATTTTGGTTGACCTTCACGAGATTCATCACTGACGGACGCCCGACTACGATGAAATTCTGAAAACAAATTATAAACAGTCTTTTCTGATGCTGCTTCATTAAAAAAGTTGAAAGAAGCGAATCTATGCATTGTTGTTGAGTTAGGCCTTTACTAAAATCGTAAAAAATCATCCAACGAAAACCTTCACGAGTAATATCCATTTTTTCACAAACTTTTTTTTTTAAACGCTCACTGATTTTATAATAACAAATGTCATATTTACGAATATAATATTGCCATCTAGTGGTCGTTTGTAAAAACATAAAAGGTGACCCTCGTATATATTCGATGTCGCGAAGACATGTTTGTGAAAGACTTGAGTTTGTTAATGTTCGCTGTTGTTTTCGCAAGCTTAAAGTTTCGCAAGCTTAAAATAGAACAGATTTTACTTTAGTTTTAAACAAACGTATTTTTATTTTTCTTGTAATATATCTGAGGGCTGAGAATTTATTAAGCAAGCCGAACGCTATTCTGTACATCACATCTTCGATTCCTTCTTTACTGGTGATAATTGCGCCTAGGTAGCAGAATTTATCTACTTCTTTTATATCTTCATCATCTATATAGAACTTAGAAGTGCTGCTTGCCTGTATCTTCATGACTTTTTTTCCTTGATGTAGACCTTTAAGCCCAGAAGACCAGCTTGAGAAAATAAACAGCTGAGTTTTGTTGCCAGGTTGTTGTGGTTGTGTGATGCGAGTCATATGTCGTCAGCATAATTTAAATTTTGAAGGCCCTATACAATTCCTCCGTATTGGCGTTCTACATAACCCAATCTAATGCCAGGTTAAACAAGAACGGTGATAATATACACCCTTGTTCCACTCCTTTTTTACCAGGGATGCCATTAGAGAGTTTTCCTTTATACGGTAGTCCTTATAAGCAGTAGCTGATTATCGATGTTGCAATAGATCTCACTCGCCCGATTAAACTGTTGGACGACAAAAAGTTGATAGTACTCGCTAGCCTTAACATACATAATATATTTTATTGTTGTAGGTTTACTTTTATTACTAGCTTTATGTCATATTTGATTAGTTTTACACATTTTATAGCTATTTTATAACTCATTTTCTGTGGATCGAATTTACGTTAAGCGTAGTAGACTATTACTAAAACACCGTGAGCAATTTGAAATTATAAACAAAGTGTTTACTACCCAATAAAATTAGCTGAATCAAATAATTGAATTAAATCCTTAATTGCAAGTGATTTTATACAAATACTTATATTTTGTAAGAATTTACATAAAATATGGAAACTAATCGAAAAAATGAGTTCATTTTGTTCATTATTCCTTGGAAGCAGGAATCAAATTAGCTGTCGTGAAAAAATATTAAAATCGATTCAAGTTCTGCGCGACAGTTTCAAATGAAATGTTCTAAATTTATTAAGGAATTCAGTTGTAGGAATGAACTGAAGATGAGCTTAAAGAAGAAGTACAAAAATCAATTAAGCTTACTATTGCGAAAGAAATGGTGAAAAAATATCAAGGAAAATTTAAATACGAGGTTTGATAAAAAATGTGCGTACCGGCACCATTTATTTATTTATCAAATGGATACATACAAATTACATGCCAATAGTTTTGTCTAAATAAATAATCTATTATTATTATTATTATATTACTCTTATTATATTATACTATTACAACATTGGAAAACAAAAATGAACTAATTTTTTGTGACATGTAGAAAACATGGTGTATCACACGTAAAATTTGACATAAAAACCGAAAATGGCTTCAGATTTTTTCACCCATCATATTTTTGCTATGAGATTTTGTTGGTTCCTAACGAAATATAGCGATAGACGTATTATTATTAATTTTAACTTACCTGAAGATGTTATTTATGATATATTGAATAGTCGACAGTTTTCGTGAACTTTGTGAAACTCACTTATACTTAAGAGGTTGAAAGAAAACATGGTTTTTGTTTCACTAACTTGCACTAAATGAAAATCACACAGCCACATTTGAACCAAAATACTTCATAACAACAGGAAATGCCTTAAACTAAATTTACTAGAAGCCCATGAAATTAAGAAACAGATGTCCAAAACCAACGTTCTCAATGAAATTACCGACCTACACAATTCACCGCTCATAGGATTAACACGAAAATTGTAAACATAATTTGGAAATTTTGTATTACCTACATAATCTTTTCATTACTTTTGTTACCTGTACATAACTATTTCTTGCATATATTAGTGTAAAATGTAATTTGTAATCATTGCAACTTTGACAATGGCGTGAGCCGAAACTGCAGTCAGTTAAAATAAAAAAGTTAGTAGAACAAAAACCATGTTTTCTTTCAACCTCTAAAGTTATTTATGATGTTTTACGTCGATATTTAGTTTTTGAAACATCCCTAATTAATGTCCTCCAGTGTTCAGCAAGCAAATTTGGGCTATATTTATCTTGATATCACTTTTCCATGGCGAAAATATCTTAGTGCAATCGTTCCCCATGTTCATTACCTATTGCACCCAGATCTTCTGGGAAGAAATCTAGATGAGAGCCCAGAAAGTGAATTTTTAAAGACATCCTACATCCCATTTTTACCGACAACATATAGATATAAGGGAGCTTATCAGACCAATTCTGTAACTCAGTTACTATGATCATAGTAACTGAATTTGTCACTATGAGCAAGGTCAGTTACTATCATGAATGAAAGTCATTATACTTTTATAATATTTTATCTTGTAGTAACGTTACTACACAGTAACTTTTTACAGAATTGATCTGATTGTGATCATACTAATTTTGACATTCCGAGATTTCGAAGGATCTCCACAAATTGAGGTCCCTATATAACGTTTTGACTATTTTAAGCATGATGTCTGTCGGTCGGTCTGTCCGTCTGTTTATGTACACGTGCAGAGCAAATTCGGCTGAAAGGATTTTTATGAAACTTCATATCTAAGCTTCTGGCTTCAATGGCACAAGTTGATCAACATTTGGTAAAAATCGAATGACTGAAAATGGGAGTTTACTCGTGTCGATTTTAAGATTTTTGCGAATATTTCACAACAGAAAAGTATTTAGAAAAAATTTACTGAACAAAAGTTGCTATAAAAGTAATAAATAACAACTTTTATTTGAGACATTTTTTGATAAATTGAAAAAAATTTGAAAAGTCACACTTATATGTAACGTTTCTATGGTCATGATAAATAATATCTCGGTTAGAAAATATTACGCCAAGTTATTTCTACTCTGCTGCTAGAACGTATTTTATACAAGTACTTTATGATGGCGGTCGATCCTGTAGTGGACACAGCTGATTTTTTTTGTAGTAATCAAGTACTTCATTCACGATATCTCTTGATATAAGCAAGTCTCGAACTAAGTCTTTAAGTTTAAGCTGTGATATCAGATGCGTCTCTGTTGAACATTCTGGTACGTTAAATAAAGGATCAGTTTCGATGTTTTTACGAATTCTGCATGACCACTTGAAGAATCAGCGGATTCAGATTCTTCTTCACCTAAAGTCCAAGATTCTGGTCGTTTTGGGACAGGAAGTTCATTAATATGTTCGACAGATCATAAATCTGATGGTAAATTAGGATACTGCATAGTATGTTTAGACTTTGGTCCAATACCTGTTATATTAGTGAGACAAAAATAGAAATCCGTAATATAGTCTTTTGGTTCTCTCCAAACCAATTGCATTTCCAAAGCGCATTTTACGTTTTACGTCTTTCAACCAAGCTGTTAACAACCTTACACAAGTCATAACATATATGAGGAGCCTATGTTTTGTCTTGGTTTCCAACTTTGTCTTTGAAATAAAGTGCGTAAGCTTTTCGCACAAACGCGGTGAAATTCAGCAGTTCTAAGTATAGGTTTGTCATTACCTTTCGAAACTAACTTTTTATAAACGTTCAGTATCAGAACTTTGCAATCTTCTGACAAATGAAATTTTCTTTTCGTAGCCATGTCCACATTTGCGCATTCCACGTCAATGTCCACATTTTCGCACTCCAAATCATCTTGCACAGATTCACTATTTTCAATACAGATATTAGGAATTTCTTCAAAATCAAATGGTAGCAAAAGGGGCATGTTGTTAATGTATACACGCTATGAACGTTGAAAATTAAATAACAAACAAGTATAAAAACCCCTAAAAACTAGAAACAATAGGATTATAAATTTGGAAAATATCCTTAATGGTTTTTAATAAACTTCAATTGAACTAGCGTTACATCTATTCGATTTAAATTTAAAATGCCCTTAATACCTCTTATATTCTTTTTACAGCAACGAGTTTTAGGATTACTGCCATAAACTCATTACCTCATTGTTAAGCTTCTTAACAAGAGTCGCCATTTCATTTTGGAAACACTATACTATCTAATATTGCGGCTATTCTAATCAGTTTATTTCTTCTATCGATATCTGTGTTCATGCAGCACACCTTAACAGACTTTCTCAAGTGTACAACGTAAGCATTTTACTTATCTATTATGCTTTATAAATTTATTCATAATTTATAATTGAAATATGTAACAAGCCGTCGTGTAAAATTACTAACTACTAGTATAAAACTATTTAAGTTGCGCCGAACAGAACCAGACAACTTGTGTAATAAGATTTAGGGATTAAAACTGAAGTTGCTGCACTCATAATAAATTGATTTATATAAAATGAAAATGTATTTCTATCATGTACGTATTAGATTGTAAAATGTAGTACATCATCCTATTACGTTAACAAGCAATTTGTTATTCAATTTTAGATTAATTAAAATTTTTACATTGACATAATACAAGGTGTCTCAAAAGAAATGTTATATTTATTTAGCTTACTGCGTGAACGCAACGTATCCGAGGGGCGCGGGGGTTATGTCAATCGGTAGCCTGGCTCTTGGGAATTCAGTCGCTATGGAGCGTTTCTCGGGAGCAGACCACGCGTTATGCGTGCGAGAGTTTTACAAAAACGGTGATTCGGCGACTGTAGCGCGTAGAAAATTCTGCAGTATTCGAGGTTTTCGCCACTTAAATGATGCGCCAAGCATTCCTCTCATTCGACATTGGGATAAAAAGTTTGAAGAGACTGGTACAACGCTGGATAAATCCAAATCCGGGCGACCTAGGTCATCAAGAACGGTAGAAAACGTGGAGAATGTTAATCAGTCTGTTCGTGACGACCCGAACCTTTCAATTCGGAAGCGCGCAAGTGCTTTAAATGTGCATAGATCATCATTACATCGCATTATGCACAAAGACCTAAAGCTGCACCCCTATAAAATTCAATTGGTGCAAGAATTAAAGCTCCAAGATGCCAGTCAGAGGCTTAATTTCGTAAATCAGGTGATTGAGCGATTTTCAACGTTTAACAACATTTTGTTTTCGGATGAAGCTCATTTTCATCTTAATGGCCACGTAAATAAGCAGAACTGCCGCTACTGGAGTGCAACGAATCCGAAACGCAAACATCATAAACCCCTACATTCGCCTAAAGTGACCGTATGGGCTGCGATGTCGGCGCGAGGAATTATCGGCCCTTACTTTTTTGAAGACGAAAGGGGGCGTGCAGTTACAGTGAATTCAGAGCGTTATGTGGAGATGTTAGACAACTTCTTGGTACCTGAACTGCAAAACTTTCCTGGCTATAACCAAAGAACATGGTTCCAACAGGACGGAGCAACTTCACACACGTCCAATATGTCTCTGCCACGTGTTCGTGAAATTTTCTCAGGCAAATTGATCTCCCGGAGAGGTGACATAAATTGGCCTCCACGCAGTCCAGATTTAACCCCTATGGACTTTTTCCTATGGGGTTATCTTAAATCTAAAGTTTACGCCAATAAACCGACTTCACTGGCGCATTAGAAAGAAAATATCCGTCACGAAATGGCAGCCATCCCTGAGTCCACCGGCCGAGACGTCATAAGTAATTTTACTGTTCGATTAAATGAGTGCCGAGAACGCGAGGGTCTACATTTAGATGATATTATTTTTAAGAAATAAATCCCCAAAAAGTGTATTTTAATAATTAATAAACATTTTTTCTATATACGGCTTACTTTTTTTTTAATCGATCCACTAAATATAAAATTTCTTTTGAGACACCTTGTACCTTTTCATTTTTAAAGTTCTTTTAAACGATAGCTTATTTATTTATTTAATAAATTTTCACCACAATAGATGCGCCAATAAAGAATGGCAGCAAATAAATTAATGAAGTTCACAAACACAAATGTGCTTGTACAAAAAAGAAAAAAAAGTGTATAGATTTATCGGCGCGGCAGTGGCGTAGCCACGGGGGGGGGGGGGCGACGGGCCTGGGCTCCTCCCAGGACTAGCAGATTACTCGGCGCTGTTCGGAGAGTTGAAGATAAAATTTGTTAACCACAACAGTAGTTAATTTTTCAATTATTTCATTGTAAACAATATTGGCATTTTTTTTTTCCTATAAATATATTTTTTTTTAAGATTGCCTACTCTTGATAAAGTGACATAATTATTGTTCAAGTGAAATTACATGACTTTCCAAATATGCTCCAACGAATTATATGAAGGGGAGCGTTGATCCTTTTCCCCCTGACACATCGACTAAAATATTCGCCCAGTCAAAAGATAAAACTGTTTTAAACAACTAATTACTGAATTCAGATAAAATAAAGTGGAAATCTGACTTCGGTATAACCGCAGAATGTAATTTTAAAATGACACCTCAAACGTGAAATAGAGTAGAAATAGTAGAAATATAATAAAGAGAGTAGTTTTGGAGACAATCGCGCTCTAAAAATCGGTATTTGGTTTTATTTTGTAGATAAATGTGAATATCAATATCTTCTTAGGTATTTTTGAAATTATGATGTTTTACACACAAAAAGAACTTATATAAGTTGTACTGAATAGCAGTGACACATGAGGGGGCTTGTGCCCCTCTCTGAAGATCCAATGAAATGAAAATTTATCAAATTTATCATAATCGTACAGCAAAATAACTTATGTATTTTACAATAATAATAAGCTATATTTTATTATGATTAGTGTAGAAATTAACAGAAAATGCATATTTACATGTTATTTTTAGATTTTCGTAGGTATAATCAAGAAATCCTTATTCCGTCACATGTCTGTTTGCTCGGTACAAATTGTGGCCAAGCGGCTGATTTAGAGAACTCAACATAAGTAACAGAAATATTGAGACTTCGAAAATATATCCCGTGAAAAATATAAATAAATATGTATTTATCGAAGAATAAATCAAGTGAAAGTTTTTGATACATGGATTAACAATTACATTTTTTATCAACAAATAATGGAATTATTATTTGTTATAAACATCAATATCCAACAGTAGGGGTGTCGAATTGATTTGGGCCGCAGTCTACTTTACATACAAAATGATAAGCAGTGACGGAACTTTAAATATCTCGAAGGGTTTCTTGACATTTTTTTATAAACAGTAAAGGGGAAGAGAGTATATTTTACATTTTTAAATATATTTTTTCCCTAAATAAGCTCAAGTGATTTTGATTACCGCTTCAGGGACCACAAAAAATGAGGTTGAGAGCAGTATGCGGCCCGCGTGCTTTCGAAATTTGATTCGGCTCTCGTCTAGTCAAAATCTGCAGCGCGGATACCATACTAGGATTCCGCGTCTTCATTAATTCAACATTATCTCTTCAATGGAATAATGTAGGCGAAGAAAAATACCAGAAAAGACCAATCACCTTTTACAATAAGAGTATTAACAAAAAAAATACACTATCAAATTTTGTATGTATACAATCAATCAATCAATAATATCTTTATTCTTGCCTTTCGGCCTCGAATTGGAGTACATTATTTCTCTTGTTTACATTCTAAAATATGTGTATAACATAAATATCCCAATTAAATCTACTTCCTAATTAACAAAAATATAAATGACTAACTAACTAACAAGAAATCTTATAATTACGAAAATAAACTATTAAAAGTGGCCTCTGGAACGTCTAGTCTTTCTTTCCGTTTTGTCGCGGTAGGCTTCTTTTTGGCTTCCTTTTAGGCTTCTTTTGACTCTCATCATCCATTTTATACCGCTTCCTGTCTCCTCCAAGATTTTTTCCAACCGTGCTGGCTCTGCCCCTATTTCTGGACAGCATCTTAAGTGGTTCATGGTTTCTGGTTCTTCTCTACATGTCCGGCACTTCTTCTCTTCTTTATCCCTCCAAAATTGATTGGCTGCCGCCTCGTTCCCGCATCTGAATCTGGCAATCGTCTTCTGGTGTCTGTTATTGTCCCTCAAGTATCTTGGTAATGTTTCTTCTTTTATCTTCATTGTAACTTGTTTTGTCTATTCTGTTCTGTCTTTCTTGATCCTGTACTTCCGTGTCTCTGTCCACCATCCTTTGCAGGTAATCCTCGCCTTCTTCCTGCATCCTCCTTACTTCCTCCAGGCCATATCCATTTCTTTCATAGTACTTTCTTCTCTCTGTTCCCCAAGTTGTTTGCGTGTTCTTTTCCTTTTCCTTCCTGCATTCTCTCAGAATTTCGTTGCAGCTTAGTCTGATCTTATGCTCGAATTTTGCTGCTCTGGCCCCGGTGTTGACTCTGATTTTGTCCCGTTTTGTTTCTGCTAGCACTATATAGCCGAGAGTCTGTCTGTCTAGCTGTAGCGTCCATTTGATGTAAGTCTCTTGTGTTCTTTCTATGTTTTCGTATTCGCTCCACCGCCATATCTCGCACCCGTACAGTAGAATTATCTTTATCAATCTGTCATAAAGGAACATTTTTTTGTTAAAATCCGTCCTGAATTCCCTCTCTCCTATGCTCCAGATCTGTCCCATCGCGTTCCTTGCCTTTTTTTGTCTGTTCTTTATGTGTTTGATATTACTGTTATTTTTTTGAAATATGTACCCCAAATATTTGATTTCCTTCACCTGTCCAAGTTCTTGGTCTCCCCATTTCCAAAGTTCTTTCTTCTCTCTGCTGCTTCCTTTTCTGAACTCTACTTTTGATTGTTCTGGGCTAAGTCGCATGTTTTTCTTCTCTAAATATCTTTTAAACCTCAGCAGCATTTCCCTTAATTCCGCTGCGCTGTTTGCCAACAATACAATGTCGTCAGCGTACATTATCAAATTTTGTATGTATACAATATTTGCTATTCAGCGTGCTTCATCATGCACAGTACTTGACTGAAACACAATCAGGTCACCAATGATTATCGGAGTCTTAATCCCTAAAGCCCAGACAAAAAAAATTTTGCTAGGAAATTAGTTCGTTTTTAATTTTTCATTTTTAGGAGCCTGCAAATTTGTATTTTTATTGAATTTTCTAGTGTTAGATTTTATTATCTAACACTATTGACTTAATACTATTGAATAATCAACTTACAACCAATTTGAAGTGTTATACGTGTCAATCACATTTCATAACTGGATAACTGTAGCTCATTAAAATTTTATAAGAGATAAGATTTAAAATAGATTCAGTTGACGTGCATATGATATTTTTATCAACTGAATTTATTTGAGTGAAAATGTTTTTTAATATTATTTTGTAGAAATAAATTTTTCGTCACCTGTAACGATGTTGTATACGGATTTGGCAATGCCTAGGTTGAATTTTTTTAGCATTCCCTTACACCAATCAATACGAGTCTTTTTGTGAGCTTTGGTCAAATTTTTCGGAATCTATTGGGAACAGATCTTTTTCACAGCTAAATTTTCATGCAAAATCGAATGTATTGCAGTCTGCGATATGTCAAAGGATGCCTCTATCTCACGGTTAGTCACATACCGACCTTCTTCAATCATTTTGCGCACAGCATCGTTGTTTTTTTTTAATCATATTCAATTTTGGTCGACCTTCACGACTTTCATCACTGACGACCGCACGACCTCGACGAAATTCTGCAAACCAATTGTAAACAGTCTTTTCTAATGGTGCATCATTACCAAAAGTTGAGTTAGGCCTTTACTAAAATCGTAAAATATCATCCAACGAAAACCTTCACGAGTAATATCTATTTTTTCCACAAACGTTTTTATTAACGCTCATTGTCAACAAACTACTCGGTCAATTTAGAAGCTGACACTGATTAAACAAAAACAAATATAAAATTTTGCGAATATAGTAATGACAAATTTCAATATTGAAATCTAGTGGTCGTTTGTAAAAACATAAAAGGTAACCCTCGAACTGAGACTTCAAAACTATATCTCGGGAATAATATATACTAATACATATTTAATGAAAAAAAAAAAAAAAAAAAATTGCAAACTTTAACGGTTATCAAATGAAAGTTTTTGTTATAGGGGATTTCCAACCACATTATTTTATCAACAAATATACCATTTTTTATTTTGTTTTTGATATAAACATCAATACCCAACAGCAGGGGTGTCAAACTCATTTTGGTCGCTGTCTATTTATCATACAAAATGATAAGCAGTGACGGAACTTCAAATATTCCGAAGGGCGCATTGAATTTTTTTTACATACCGAAAAAGGAAAGGAGAGTATATATTTTTAAACATATTTTTACCCTAAATAAGTTCAAGTTTTTTTTTCTTTTTTTTTCATAAATGCTTCAAGGATCACAAAAAATTATGTCGTTGGCCGTATGCGGCCCGCGTGCCATCTCTTTGGCCTATAACCTTATAAGTGTCCCTCCTTACCATGAGTCCATGAGTCCTGTATATAGTCCAGGGCGGATCTGTAAAAATACTACGTCATGTGGATGTTGAGAGGGGGCACGCTAATTTTTGCAGAAATTGCTTCGAAATAACTCACATAACAATAATTGAGTTATCCTCCCCGCCAAAAAGTTCGGGAACATTGTTTAAAAATTGAAAATATTAAAAAATTAAGAAAAAAATCATTTTTTTTCTTCTTTTTGAGCCCATAGCTGTGAAATTATTCATTTCTGAGAAAAGTTATGAAGAAAAAAAAGTTTCGTAATTAAATTTCCTACAAGATAGGATTATTTAGAAATTTCCAAAATTGTTAAACTTTCTGCAAAATAGCAATAACTGCTGAAAAAAACACTAAAAAACATGTGTTTGCATTTTACTTTTTTTAATGACTAGTATTGTACTTAGGACCTCCAAATTTCACCCTGTAAAACTTTATGATATGATAAAACAACACTGTAAATTTCATTAGGATCGGTTCGATAGGTTTTGCAAAATAATTTTGCAATCCAGGATTTGCAAAAAAAAATTGATATTTTGCAAAATATTGCAGGACGCAGAGTAAAGCAGATAGAAGGTTGAAATTTTTTTTACATATAGAAGAACACTTCACCTTTCATTTCCAGAATTGAAATCGGTTAATTAGGACGGTGTTGGAATTTTTTAAAACAATGTTAAAAAAAATGTTTCGTTATAAACAAATTGAATATCTTTGCAACTACACAACCAAAATTAACTTATAAAAGCTCATTGGAAAGGTCTTTGAAAGACGATTAAAAAAAAAGAAAAAAGTGAGGTTTTATCAAGAAAAACTCACCTATTGTTTATAACTTTATTGCAAATGACGCTCAACTTTGAAGAGGGGTATCTCGGAAACTAATTAACATAATCTCACTGTTTTTTTTTTTTTAAAGCGTCTTTCAAAGACCTTTCCAATGAGCTTAATTTTGGTTGTATAGTTGCAAAGATATTCAATTTATTTATAACGATATTTTTTTAACATTGTTTTAAAAAATTCCCAACGCCGTCCTAATTAACCGATTTCAATTCTGCAAATTGCAGATGAAAGGTGAAGTATTCTTCTATATGTAAAAAAATTTTCAACCTTCTATCTGCTTTACTTTGCGTCCTGCAATATTTTGCAAAATATCAATTTTTTCAAATCCTGGTTGCAAAATTATTTTGCAAAACCTATCGAACCGATCCTAATGAAATTTACAGTGTTGTTTTATCATATCATAAAGTTTTACAGGGTGAAATTTGGAGGTCCTAAGTACAATACAAGTCATTAAAAAAAGTAAAATGCAAACACATGTTTTTTAGTGTTTTTTTCAGCAGTTATTGCTATTTTGCAGAAAGTTTAACAATTTTTGAAATTTCTAAATAATCTTGTAGGAAACTTAATTACGAAACTTTTTTTTTCTCATAACTTTTCTCAGAAATGAATAATTTCACAGCTATGGGCTCAAAAAGAAGAAAAAAAATGATTTTTTTCTTAATTTTTTAATATTTTCAATTTTTAAACAATGTTCCCGAACTTTTTGGCGGGGAGGATAACTCAATTATTGTTATGTGAGTTATTTCGAAGCAATTTCTGCAAAAATTAGCGTGCCCCCTCTCAACATCCATCTCAAAACAGATCCGCCCTGGACTAATACGCCACTGGTAGTTATTATATAGTTGCCACTATTAAAATTGCAATTCTGGTGTATATCAAGGATTATCCATAAAGAAACCATAACTATTCGCAATGAATTCAACACAATGTATATAATACGAATTCAGTGATTTTATAAAAAGCTAAAGATTTCAAAAATATATTTTATTTATAAAAGAACGTGTGAAACGTGTGAGACTTTAAAAGAGCAAAATATAAAGCAAATAAAAAGCTAAAAGTAAAGGGAACGATCGTGTTAAAAATCTCGTTCGTTATTTGAAAAGAAAGCGGGAGTTTGATATAAACGCTGATTCGGAGGATTTGGATTCGTTCCATTCGCTAATCCTTTAATGTGTAGATACTCTAACTTCTAGACAACTAAAAACGTTTTCACAAAACCTCGGATTTAATTTGCATTTCAATACATTTCAAATTGTAAGATGGATTTTGTTATTAGTTTTAAACTTCGGAACTTTTCCAACATGTGAAGAAAACTTATATTCAAAGAGAGAAAATTCCATGTATTGATTAAATTGGCTATCTGCTTTATCTAAAATCAGTGGCGTAACCTGAGGGTGGCCCAGAGTACCACTCTTACTTACTTACTTAATCCTAAGCCTTTCTACCTTTTGGTGTAAGGTGTTGTTGGAGTAGAGTCACGGTACCTCTTCTGGTGGTCTTTTCCATATTTCTCTCCAGACTAGGGCCAACGGAGTGGCCGAGCGCATTAAGTCGTGCGGTTTTAGACTGTTAGAAACAGGCGGAACTGCACGGCCGGTGGTTCGAGCCTTCTTCGTTGGTGTTATTATTCGGGCGATAATAATATGTTTACATTACTCTCATTTTCACAATCATTCACCCCTCATCCAGGTGTAGGAGCTCGCCGCCTGGCCTCGGTGATTAGCCTCGTTGCACAAAAAAAAGGCCGATGTAAAATAAATAATATAATAATAATAATCTCCAGACTAGGGTTGTACATCGAAGGTAAAACATCGATGGTTTATTAATATTTAAAAAAGCTATTTATTTATATTATATAGGTTTTAATTAATAATGTAAAGATAAAATACGAAAAAAATAACATATAATACAAAAAAAATTTATTAGATTTTTAAATAGAAATATTCTTTTTTAATAGTAATTAATTTCACATTTACTTTATTATACCAAATATAATAATCCTAATTTGTACCTACTATTTTTACATTTCTAAAATGAAATATTGCATTTTATTACAATACTAATAAGTAGTAATCTTAATGTTAATTTTATATTATTTAACATAAAAATAACATACTGTCATACACATTTTTTGTTTTACTTTTTTAAGGTGAAATTTTGTACATATTACTTTTTTTTTTGTAACACTAATATAGCAATCCTAATATTAATTTTACACTAACATTAGAATATAATAATAGTTTTATTAATAAATAAATTATAATTATATTTCCCAAAAAGATAATTCCAGGGATTGGAGGAATAACAACTGGGAAAGTGTTAACAAGACAAAAAGAAAAAAGTATGTTGGCGTCATTGGTCGTTCGTATTGTTTGCAAAAATTAGAAGTTTCTTCTTATTTTTTTCTTATTCTGCTAAGAAGAATAAGAACTAACACTATTAGTATTATTATATCACAATAGATGGCGCTTATATTTTGTGTACTAATTTTAATAAAAATAAAATTTTTAAGATTCCAGCATCTCTAGCGGTAGTTTCTGAATTTCAAAGTTTAACCATCGACATTTGTAGTAGACATCGATGTTTTATCGATGCTATCGCTATCTGAACATCGATGGTAAAAATGTTTTTTTAAAAAAATCGATGTTTTTTTCCCAACCCTACTCCAGACTTTCCTATTTGAGGTGCTGGTTTTGATATCAATCCATATGACTCCTCGTCTCTCTGTCGCTTGTCTCACTTCGTCTTTCCAGGTCTTAATTGGTCGTCCTCTTCTTCTTTTTTCTATCGGCCTCGCCTCATAGACTGCTTTAGCTGTTCTTTCATCTCCCATATTTTGTCCTAGACATAGACTTTTGTCCTCGCGTTTTGAATACCTCTACTTTTGCTTCTGTGGAGATCTGTTTACTTCCAAGAAATCTGCATCTGATGGCGTTAAATAACCTTCCTGTTCTTTCTATTATTTCCATTAATTCATCATTCAGGTCTCCATCTGTATTTATTGTTGCTCCCAAGTATTTGTAATTGTTCACTTGTTCTTAGTTTATGTATTTTATTTTTATACAGTGTGTTTTGTTCTTTCCATTTATTATCATTGTCCGTCTTATTTTAGTTTATCACCATATTCTTTTTCTTTAAATCTGTGTAGTACACTTTTATATTATGTTGCAGTTCGTGTTCGTTTTCTGCCACTATTATCATATCATCTGCATAGCATAGTTCTGTTATTTTTACTTCTTTTATCTTCCAGTATCCTACCATGTACGGCTTTATTTTCTTCTTACATTGTTTTACCATGTCGTCAAACACAACTGCGAAGAGGGGTGGACTCAGCACACTACCGTGCCTAAGGCCTATTCCCGTAGAGGAGTACCACTCAATAAGGGTAATCATCGTTATCGAAGGAAGAATTATTTTAATTTATCGAATAAACTCCATTCACAATAAATATGAGATGACGTCACACTTGGTTGATTTAAGTACCAATGTCATAATATGATTTAACCAACATCAATATGATTTAATCAATTGGTACATTTTTTTACTGAATGTTGGTAACGTTTTTACACGTTGTCACGTTTAGATTGTAGTGTTCAATAAGGCAGGTTTGACATTTAAGTGAGGTTAAACTTTATTTTACAGTAAATAAAATATTATTGTATAAAAATGCCGAAAACTCTTAGTAGCCGCGCTCAAAGGATGGTTTTGTCTCTTATAAATTATTTTGAAAGAAAGCGAATTAATGCTGGACCTTTAATGAATTTGAAATGTGTGGAGATGTAAGTATATATTAAATTTTGTTTGTATCTATGGTCTTTTCATTTGAATATTTTATTACAAATAATTGTTAATTAACTTTTTAGAGAGTTGCTGCTGCTTTAGATGTCAGCATTTCTAAAGTGAATAAAATCGCTACACAATAATCGAGAGGTAAATCTGTCAGTAGCCCGAAAAAGAAACGAACACGTGCTAAATCTGTTGTAGAATTAAACAATTTTACAACAGTTGGGATACGTAATGTAAAAATGCCAAATTTCAACATTCTATGTTAAGCCATTTGGCTACAATTTCTACCGTACAGACAGACACATGAATGATGTTATAAGGATTTTTCGGTGGTGATACCTACAAAACCCTAAAAAAGAACTATCAAGAATTATTTACTGAAAAATCCAATATATCCTTTTGATGCTTATACACAAGTCAAAATATATGGACAATATGCAATCCCTATTGCAATTTTAAATTATTTTATTTTTACTCTATTTGAATTGTTTGAATATTTAAGTATTTTCCATGTTGGGTGATATTTCTATAACGTACGTTTATCTTATTCTGTATATTGTGTTTGTATATTTTAAAAGGTATTTTAATTTGTAATGCACTGACTAAAAACAATATTTCATTTTGTATCTTGGTCGATAAATACATATTATATTAAATTAATAAAATATGTTCTATTTACATTTGTTACGTTATTTATTTATTTATTTTTTCTAATTTTAACCTATTGGTCTGTTACGTAGAGTCATAACGGGTTAATTATCATCAGATGCAAACTGTTTGAACTTGCAATAATATTTGAATATTCATTATTCGAAGTAAAATTGTATCGAACATCTGAAATTTAAATATTCAAAACTTTCTATTCGAATAAAAATTTGATTCATTATCATTATGTTCCGATCTCTTAAGGTGGGTTTTGGGATCGATGGGATCGTTGATTAGGTGCGATCATCTTATATGTAAATATATCATCTTCTTTGCGCAGAGTGTGGCCCAGCCAGCGCCATTTGCATTTCCGTATTTCAAGTTTCATCTCTGTCTGGTTTGTTTTGCACCATAGCTCGCTGTTAGTTAAACTGTTATAACATTTGACGCGTAAAATACGTCTCAGGCATCGAATGACGAAAACTTGAATTTAAGGCAAGATTTGTTTGGTAATTTTCCAAATTTCGCAGCCAGACAGAAGCACCGACTTCACATTGGCATTGAAAAATTATAATTGCGAATTGATGGACAGCTGGTTATTGTTCCATAAGCTGTTAAGTTGGTAGAATGTCGAGCTTTGCAGATTCTCTAGAGAACGTCGGTGAATGTCCCACCATCCTTGCTTATAATGCTACCCAAGTAGCTAAACTTGCACACAGCCTTTATTTCTTGATTCTCGACGGTAAATTTGTTTTGGTCCCTTAAGTCAACGCGGATCTCTTTAGTTTTGTCTATATTAAGCTTCAAACCTACCAGGAAAACCTGTGAGACCACACAATAACTATAATGTAGTAAAAATAACAAACTATATTTTCATTTAGAAAATTCTAAATGCAAAATCAACCTTCATGTGTTAAAATGCTTCACTGAATTTAAAGTAACAAACTAGAAAGTAAATTAACGAGGGATTATTTCGTTGACTTTTCATTAGTTAAATAAACAGAAAAATAAAAATGATTGTGGCGAGTCGTGATATTTTTAAATAAAACAATATACGAAACTGCAGCAATATATATTCTAACCAACAAATCTAAATCGTCTGCTTTACATTTGTCAAATAAAATCGTTAACTCTATTTGTGTAGGTTTTTATGTATACCATTTTTTGTCAGATGGATATCAATAGACATTAAATGATATATATCTTAATACACGTTTGTTTAAAAATCAGAAATAAAAAACTGGGTTAAAATTTTTGTGTTCAGCTTGAAATAATAAATATTTCAGTTTTTATTTGCACAATTTATGCTACCTAAAAATTCAACGGGATTTAAAAGCATTTTTCTACGGCCGTTAGGATATAGGCCAACTTAATTCGTTCCAGTTCATTAAATTTTAAGTTCTTTTCCAAATGCAAATAAATATTAATAATAATATTAATAATTTCTGTGGAAAGAAAAAATAATAGTAATAAAAACAAAAACTTATTTTCAAACAAAATCTGAAACATTTAGCTGTTGTGATATCTGATAATTGCTATACCCCTTTGAACTTGGCAGGCGATTTAAGTTGCGGCATCATTAAAGATGAGCAAAAAATAAACAATTGGCCCCAAAAAGCTTCATGGGAAACGATCTTGAGCAGTCATATGTTGACAAAGATGCGTCGAACGCTTGGCTGACAAGAAGTAATGTCTTCCCAGAAACAGTCAGTTAGTTAAAAAAAAAATGGCGCACAGCAACAAAGGCTATTTGCGCCTAACGCAGCCCATTTAAATGACTAGACTATATATTAAAAACAATATATTAGACAATAAATAAATAAATAAAATCATTAAAAATACGCATACTCAAAAAAGAAAGCTTGCACTGACAAACACAAATAAATAATATAAAAAGTCTGTTCGAAAATTTGAACAGACTCAGGGTGATGGTAAGAGGCTGTAAAGAAGCCAATTACCATCGAGTATCACAGTCAATATCTAGAAACACATTAAAATAAGGTGCAAGACTTCACACATAAAACAATAAGTTCGATTCTCTTCGGAAGAGTATTAGCCTGTCCATGAGTACCCTGTCGTCACCTAAAGCAACTGACAGGTCATAGCACAGGCCTAACCTCTCCCTGACATCCTCGAATTGTATACACTCAGTTAAAAAGTGTAACACAGACAAATCTGTGTTACACGTCTCACAGATAGGGGATTCTTCTCCTCGAAGAGGTGTCCATGGGTCCACCAACAGTGACCTATACGAAGGCGTGTTTTCCTCCCTGCGGTTAATCCTGCAGGCAGAACCCCATGGTTTAACGTCTCCCTTAATCTGTCGTAACTTAACGTTCTGTATGCGGCTCCACTTATATTGCCACATGCTTAAAACCAGATGTTTCAGATGACTCTTTGCGTTATCTGGAAAAATTAAACTCACATCAATCATAGGTCTGTGGGAGGCGACTTTTGCAGCTACATCTGCCGCTTCGTTGCCTTTAATACCAACATGTCCCGGTATGCAAAACAGCTCTACCCTCACATTATGAGCATTCAGATTCTGGAGTAGCAACCGGATCTTTAGTACAAGAGGATGCACTGGATCTGGATCTTGGATACTGTTCAGAGCGCTCAGCGAGTCCATCAAGATAACACTTGACCGACTTTTCTCTGACGAAACAAAACACAGGGCCTTGGATATAGCGTACAGCTCAGCAGTGACACACTCGTTATAGAGTGCAGACGATACTGAAACTGTTGGCGTGGATTCAAAACCTTCCCAGAAACAGAGGGATTTATGTTCATTATACAATAACGTAGTCAAAACTAGAAATTATTAGAAATACATCATTAAAGATGGCACTACTGATGACACCTGCAGACGCTGTAAGTCCAGCACCGAAACCATACAGCATATTACATCTGGAATCACGAATACCGACTGCTAGTACAAACACGACAAGGTTGCGAAAATACTTCACCAAGAATTAGCGTGGAAATATAAATTAGTATTCAATAGAATTCCATATTAAAAATATATTCCAGAGAAAATTTTAGAAGGAAATGGTATTAAAATATATTAGGTCAGAGGCACCATAACTGACAGAACAACAGCTAGTAATAGACCAGATATCACCTTGATAGATTTCAACAAACAAATAGCCTTTTCAATAGATGTTGCTGTACCGCACAATAATAATTTATTAAAACCATTTGTAGACAAAATAACTAAATACAGGGAACTGGCTATCGAAGGTTGCCAATTGTGGAAGGGTAAACAAGTCAAAATTTGGCCAGTAATACTATCTGTCACCGGTCTAATACCTAGAACATTGAAGAACACGCTTGAAGTTTTGGAGTTAAAAATTGTCGCCAAATTAGTAACATCTATGCAGAAATCGGTTATCCTCAGCACCTGCAACATTGGACGAAAAATTTTGAGCTCGCGAAAATTATCAAAATTTGTAGTTTTTTTTTCCAAAAAATAGTAGGGGAGCGAAGGGCAATTGCGAACACTTAACGGAAAATATCAATAATTATGAAACTATTGAAATTAGGGTCCTGCGACTTGCCGTAGATAACAAAGAAAACCCTAAGGAAGTAAATTTTAACAAATGGAGCAACCTAGTTTAATTAGGACAACATACAGTTACGGTCAAAATAATAAATACACCTAATATAGTAACATTATTATTTGTAGTTCAAACACTAATTAAATTCATATTTTTATTTTAACTGGCATAACCAATGAAGCACTTTATTATCTATTAAATCCTTAATATTTATCAAGAAATATTATTTGGTCATAGAAATATTTTCATTTTTGTGAAACACTGCCTGATATGGTTGGTCAAAATAATAAATACATTTCCTAACACTCTTAAAAATGATTTGATAACGGAGTTAAGACAGGTTCAGACAAGTTCATAATGTATTTATAAATATATGTTTTACAAAAAAAATTATTTAGTTTTGTTCAAACTATTGCAAAGATGGGTAAGAATAAACATTGTGGCAGTGAAATGGAACTTAATTAAAAAATTAAAAAATGATGGCAATTCTTTTAAAAGATTTGCTAATATTATGGGTTGCTCTTTGGGAATGGTACAAAATGCTATCAGTCATTCATTTAAAGAAGAAACCCGGGATAGACCACACAAAACTTCAAAGAACGAAGTTAGACGCTTAGTGAAGGATGGAAAAAAATCCTTTCATGTCATCAATTAATTTAATAACCGAACTACCACCGAATATTTCTGCACAAACCATTAGAAGGAGGTTGGTAAAACATAATTTAAGATTATATTCGCCTAGAAAAGTACTATTATTAAAACCAAGACACTTACAAGCCCGTAAGGAATTTGCTCAAGAACACATTTACTGGTATGGTGCAGAAGGTATTGAAAAATGGAGAAATATTTTATTTAGTGACGAAAGTAAATTTATGTTGTTTGAATGAAATGATGGGAAAAAAATTGTTAGGCGTCCTCCAAACCAGATGTTTAACCCTAAGTACGCGAAAAAAAAAAACGTTAAACATGGAGGAGGTAAGATTTCAGTTTCTGGTTGTTTTTCTCGGCATGGTATAGGTCCATTATTTCGCATAGATGAGATAATGACGAAAAAAATTTACATCCTCTTTTTGTAAACTATTATGCTACCCTATGTGGAATGGAATATGTCACTAATAAGGATCTACCAGCAAGATAACGACTCTAAACACACGGCTCGTGCAACAAAAACATGGTTCCAGCAAAACAATGTTCAAGTTTTACCTTGGCCTGCTCAATTACCGGTTTTGAATCCAATAGAAAATCTTTGGAAACTAGTAAAGGATAGGGTTGAACAGGAAAAACCAAGGAACAAAAATGAATTATGGACTGCTGTTCAAGAAGATTGGTACAGCATTCCTGTAGAGAGCTGTCAACGGCTCATCGAGTCAATACCCAAACGATGTCGGGCCGTTTTGGCAAATAAAAGTCATGCTATTGATTATTAATATTATAAAAATTAGAATTATGTAATTAGTAACAGTAAAATGAAATATAAATTTTATATTTGACTAAATTTCCTCGATTGTATTTATTATTTTGACCAGCTATTTCAGGTAGTATTGTCACAAATATCAAAATATTTCAATCACCACATAATATTTCTTGATAAATATTATGGTTTTAATAGATCATAAAATGCTTTATTGGTTATGCCAGTTAGAATAAAAATATGAATTTATTTAGTGTTCCAACTACAAATAATAAGGTTAGTGTATTAAGTGTATTTATTATTTTGACCGTAACTGTATATGTAGCATTTATTGAATACATTGCAATTTCGGCATTACCCGAAGGTTGCGGGTAATACTGTACAGGTGGCGGGTAATACCGAACGGAGTAAAAACGTCACAAACCCAATTATAGAGTAATTATAAAATATTAATATAATATACAAAAATCACATAAATAGTTTGTTGGTGTATTCACTCCACTGTAGAGCTTGTGTATCCAGCCTCCACAGCCAATACAGAGATACTAAATTTCATTTTTACCATATTCGCTACAGACTGCTATTGCAGATTGCATATTGTCTCCTGACCAAGAACATTTTCCAGTCGTTCTATCACGTTTGTTAGGCATCTGAAGCCAAATATGATTAGATATATTAATAGGTATTATAAAATTATAATGAATTATAAAAGTATGATTATCTAATGCACTACAATACATGTCGAGTAATTCCGAAAAGTGTATTCGGCATTGCCCGAAATGTTTATCGAAATTGTTTTAGGTTATAGTTAATAAACAAACATATATATCTCGAAGCTGCTATGCGTAGAGGTAGACAACAACTCTGCAATCGTAACCCTTGTGAAACTTTTGCAAAATATTTACTTATATTGTCAACTTGCCTTAATATAGCACATTGCGTAATAATATCGCAACACGTGAAAAAATTTGAGTCGCCATAACTTCTCCAAATGATTACCTAAGTTTATTACAGTTGAACTGGGCAAAAGTGGCGCACTTATCTTTCTAACTGAATGGTCGGTGAAACTCAAGTGATGCCAACATGGGACATAAATGGGCGTTCGGCATTGCCCGATGTTCGCAATACCCTTCGCTCCCCTACTTGATCACTTTTGGCTGTTGAATAACACATGTTAAACTACTTAGTTAAAAGTTAAAAATAGTAGTGAAATGCAAAATATGTACTAACCACTTTATTAACTCACATGCAACGAAACTTAAAATAATTAAGTCTTAAATATAAATGTTAACATAAAAACAAATTCCAAAAGGAACTACTGCACCTTATTTTCTAATTCTGTTTCTGAAGCTGCTGCTTCGGGAATAGCGCTCCTCTACAGTTTATCAATGGGAAGTGAATTGTACCACTCATGATATTCTGGAAGAATCACGTCAGTTTTACATTTACATTTACAAAATTTGCTTTAATCTTGTCAGAAATAGGGAAGAGTCCTTTATATAAATTTGTTATTACTGTATGTATATTATTACTTAAAGGTCTATCTGTTAAAATTTTAAAGCTCAATATTTTTCCTATTATTAATATTATTATTTGCATTGAGTTGGTCCCAAAAATCCCAAAATTGTAAAATTTGGACATAATCAATTTTCGCAGTAAGTATACAGTATCAGTAGCAAGGTTGTTATGTTGTTCTCTATTTTAAAGTAATTATACTTTGTATAGTATCCAGGGGTGGGGGGTGTCCTGACATGTTAACATACGACAGATTAACATGCGACAGATGAACATACACACATTTTAACACACGACAAATGAACACTGTGACATATTATCATAGCGACAGATGAACATAAGTCAATTGAACACACGACGTTTGATCTCACATTTCATTTTTATTTTTATTTTTTATTTATCCTAACATATAAGTTCAGCGGTTGGTCAATGGTTAGTCATCGGTTGGTCATCATTTAGTCAGTGATTGGTCAGTGGTTGTTCAGCGGTGGTCAGCGGTTGGTCAGCGACAGAATACAGATTTACAGATTTATTTATATAGATTTTCAATCAAATAATTATGAGAAAACTTATGTTTGGTAATTTATGAGATTTTTTTAAATTTTTTTGTTTTGATTTATGAGATCTTGGTAACTTGGTATATCTTGATCTTTTTGGTTATTTTTAACAATCTTAAACTTCGGTATATCTCGATGTCGGTAGGTAAAAAGAATGATTTCGTTCTAATAAGTTTGTTTATTAGTGAAGCGATTATTGGTACATTGGAACAAAAACATAAAAAAGAAATGTGAGATCAAATGTTGTGTGTTCAATTGACTTATGTTCATCACTCGCTATGATAATATGCCACAGTGTTCATTTATAGTGTGTTAAATGTGTCTATGTTCATCTGTCGCATGTTAATCTGTCGTATGTTTAAATGTTGTGGAACCGGGGTGGGGAACCTTATTATTATGGAAGGCCACTTCTCATTTCGAACATGAGGCCACACACTGCCCCCTCCCCACTTTTACTTAAGCAGAAAAATAGAAAAATATGGTGGAAAATTGTAATTTCTCAAATTGTCATTAAAAGTGTTTATCAGGCATTTTATTTAAAATATTTATTTACGTATTTATATTCAAAAACTTATATTCATTATATTACGATATGTTCGGTATTATCAGCGGTTCCAGGAATCCGCACGAATATATTTATATTACCATATTAAAGGACTATTTGAGGATCCAGATAACCAATTTAATAAGATTTTTGTTTTTGTTAGAACGAAATTGAATATTGGGTTCCAATACAGTAATTCGTAACATGATTTGATCTTCCGAAAGATGTTATCTGAGTTCACAAATGTATCTTAATTTGTCTGAGATATAACTATGTTGAATAGTAACGAGTTCCAAAGCAAGAAATCAGTTGCCAAGCGTATTAACGTTAACAGTAAAAATATTCAATTACAGTTTTTATATTTCAATAGGATTTTTTTGCAATCAAAAAGATGCTTATAAAGTATCTTATTAAGATACTTTATAATTTTATCTTTACTTAACTCTGACAATTCTATTTGCAGTGCGTGTCTCTGAGATATATGGCTCAAATAGTATTTTTTTTTTCTTTTTAGAATTGAATTATGATCATAGCAGGTGTCGAAATAGTCCTTATGTCTTATTAGGGATTATTTAATTGAATTTCATTTTACTCTTTTAATTAACCCAATTTTATGAATTGGGTTATTATTGAGTTTTAAAAATGTTCATTTTAAGAATAAAATAAAAATAGTAAGAGACGAACGAAAGCATATTAGGTCTGTTCGTTTCGCTACTTTGCGTTTACGGTTTACGACTGCGTCCAAAAATTTTGTTTGTTTGATTTATCAGTTTACTGAAAGGTCCCGAGATGTTATTCGTTTCATTAAAATAACTTTTGGCAGTAAGACGCCGTTTCAAGAAATCTTACAGCTACTTCTGGGCCAGTTAAATGGAAACAAATCGGCAAAATGTTTCAACTACGTTTGAGAACAGGTGCGCACAGTTCCGTCTTTTCCATAAGAGCACATGGGGCATGAGTCCAGGGCCTCCGGCTTGTTAGGGGCATCAAAATGCTGAGGTCGTTGTTTACACGGAAAAAAGAGGAGCTCAATTTTTAGTGCAATTTTACTAAGAATTGCCGTTAAAGTTTCTAAATTTAAATGTAAATCAAAGACCAGATGATATTTATGGTCACCAATTGTAGTGGAGAGCGCTCAGTTTCACGGCTAAAAAACATAGAAAATGAATTACGAACGACTATGTTACAAGAACGACTTACTAATTTGTCAATCATGTGCATAGAAAGTGATATCCTTCACAAATTAGACTTTGAGGACATAATACAAGATTTTGCACAACAGAAATCCCAGAAGAAAAAATAGTAATCAACTTATATCCGATTTGTATAAAGCTAACCATAATAACCAACAATCACTAAATAAAAGTACATACTGATGTTTTCAATCCATTTTTTTCTTTCCAAATTCTGTGTGCCCAAGGGCCCCTGCATGGTCTAAGACGGACCTGGGTGCGCACTTGGTATTTTTTCCTGGGGGGGGGGCTCACAATCCAATATTTTTAGTGGGGCTCAGAAGCC
Source organism: Liopterus haemorrhoidalis (assembly GCA_963971575.1). NCBI lineage: Eukaryota > Metazoa > Arthropoda > Insecta > Coleoptera > Dytiscidae > Liopterus > Liopterus haemorrhoidalis. Next base: position 13,558,122 of record OZ020617.1, read on the forward strand.
AAATGGGGAGAGGTTGGCCTTCTGTTACATGCAAAGTGTGGCAAAAGGGCTGAAACCCGTGAGGCTCCTTGGGTACGCGCCTAATTAAGAAATCATAAAGGTCAAATTTTTAAGGTTAACTATAGTCAAATAGCGTGTATTCAACTGATACTGAAACGAACGAAATTTGCGTTTTTAGTAACTTAATTTAAAAATTTTAGTTGAATCCATTGAAGAGGCCGCACAAAATGGTATAAAAAGCCTCATGCGACCTCGGGACCGCAGGTTCCATCCCTGCATTATACTTTTATTATTATTATTTTACCGCTCTACTGAATTGTATCAAAAAGAAAGGATTCTGCAGTCAGTAATGATAACAAGAAACGATGAAAAAAGCCATAACATTATAATATCGAAAGTAACTACAAAGCCTGAAATTATATAAAAATTCCAAAGAGACCTTATTTTTAATATTAGTTGTATTAAGATTAAATTCCTACTTTACGAATCCCCGCTTTACCAACAAGCTTTGGGACCAATTAAGTTGGAAACTACCTGTACAATTTTTTTTCTCGTGGGTGTATGTGATCGATCCCTCATCTGGACCCGCCCTTGTCTAGGACAATATTAAACGCGGGTGGAAAAGACTAATATATACTTACTAGAGACTCTTTCAAGTCCTGTATTTTTATTTACAGTATCTCTTGCCAGCCCTTTAAGAACCGTGACAAAAACGTCATATCCAGGAAAATAAAACTATTTTAGGAATTCACATATTTCATTGATTTTCCGAGAATTTGCTAGCGAATTATCCTGTGTGTCAGTAGTTCTAAATCAATACGAGAACAACGTCATGTTGTATCGCTAATCAACTACAACGAACATTTAATTTCAATATTCACTAATCTTATTTTCCGTCAAATATGAAAGGTAAAATGGAAGTTTGGGCAATACAGTCAGAGTTGCCAGAATTTAAAAATTAAAAACCAGACACCAGTGGCGAATCCAATGAAGTGGTAAAGAGAGTAATTCTTCACCAAAAGAGATGTGCAAAAGAAATTAAGATGGATCGAGGTAATGAGCAAAAAAGAGGCTTAACTTCTTACATGCAACCTAAGTGCAGGGTAGGAAAAAGAAATAGAATCTAAATGGAAGCATTGAGTTTATTTTTTATTATATGTCGTTTAGTAAAACTTTGCAATTATGTGTAGAATTTGTTTTACTCCTGGTGAAGATGTTGCCTTTCACAATACTTGCAAATATCTATTAGTCTAGTGCCTACGTCGAAAGATACTGCACTTGATGATAATGGAATGCCATTTGGGACACGTGTTCTTTATAAAAATTAAATCATTTTGACCCGCAGTACCTATTTTTGAATTGAGGCAGATTCAAGATGGCCGTGAAACTAGCGCGCCAATTAATTTTTATGATAGAGCAAAATAGCTTAATACATATTTATACAATGGACCTTTAGCTACAATTTGCCGCATCGTACGCGAATTTCCGTCACTTAGTTCACAAGATACCGTCCATAATTCATTCTCAGACGCAAAAAAGTGATTACCGAAATGGCTATTGAATTTCGTATGATATGGTTCATTTTCTATTAATTTAATTTACGAATCTGTTATCAAAATTACGAAAATTTAAAATTTTGATACATTTTTTTCCCAATTTCGAGACATGATGATATACTCTATCACTGCAAATCTGCGTATATTAATATTTTGTTTCAATTCTTCCTAAATCAGTAGGGCATATCCTTTACTACAAGAATATGTGCGGAATTTTTCTCTACGTGGCCCCAAAATTAAGGTAGCGGCCGAAATGTGTAAAGTCTCAACTTCGTATTATTTTGACACTCTTTATATCGTTTTCGACCAAATCGGACCTCTAAATTACAAAAATGAAATAAAAAATGGTATATGACTTGTTATTATTCGGGTCTTGCCCGAAATTAAATAGAAAAATTTACATATCCGACTGGAACAGTTGTAAATTATGACATTTAAGTAAGATACTCCATGCATATACGAAATGCATCAATTTGTTTAAGTTTGTTCGTAGCACCTGGTCTCAAATGAAGCCGCTTTCGAAATAATACTCGAAAATCGAATTTTGCTATTTACATCAAATTTGTTGAGTTGTGTATCAATTTCGGGTAAATTGAAGTCGCAATTTATCGCAATTTATTTCATTTCGAGCAAAACCTGAATAATAACAAGTCATATGCCATTTTTTATTTCATTTTTGTAATTTACAGGTTCGATTTGGTCGAAAACGATATAAAGAGTGTCAAAATAATACGAAGTTGAGACTTTACACATTTCGGCCGCTACCTTAATTTTGGCACTACGCAGATAAAAATTCCGCACATATTCTTGTAGCCAAGAATATGCCCTACATATTTAGGAAGAATTGAAACAAAATATTAATATATGCCGATTTGCAGTGATAGAGTATATCATTATGTCTCGAATTTGGGAAAAAAAAATTTAAAATTTTCGCGATTTTGATAACATATTCGTAATCTACGGCAATAAATTAATAGAAAACGAGCCATATCATCAGAAATCACTTTTGTGCGTCTGAAAATTAATTATGTTCGGTATCTTGTAAAGTAAGTAACGAAAATTCGCATACGGCGCGGCAAATTTTAGCTAAAAGTCCATTGTACAAATATATATTGAGCTATTTTGCTCTATCATAAAAATTAGTTATCGTTATCGTAATTGGCACACTATTTTCGCCGCCATCTTGAATCTGCCTCGATTCACAAATAGGTGCATCGGCTCAAAATGATTTAATTTTTATAAGGAACACGTGTGCCAAATGGCATTCCATTATCATCAAGTGCAGTATCAACGTAAAATATGGTGCGTAGGCACTAGACTATACAAATATGAATGTTGAAATTGAAGGGTTTGAATTAAGAAAAAAGTAGATCTTTCCTTCAAATTTTTTATTTTTATACTAGATGTACATTTCGTTCACCACGTGAACATTATCAATAGAGTCTATTGATAATGTTCACGTGGTGAACGAAATGTACATCTAGTATAAAAATAAAAAATTTGAAGGAAAGATCTACTTTTTTCTTAACTAGACTATATCTGCTTGATTTTTTTTTATAAATACTTTTTATTTAACTAGAGCTACATTCCTAATATAACACATTTTGTTAATACATAATCTATCATAGTTTATTACATTGCTGGGTCTGTTCCCTTCCCTCTCACTTTATTCTATATCTCTTTATTTACTATAACCGTTTAACTGGATTGTACACTATTGTTGTCATTGTCACTGTCAGTCATAGTGTCTGCTGGTAATTTTTGTTTAAGTCTTCTATGTATTTTTGTCTTACGGAGTTCACAGTTTGTGGCACCAGCGCACTGTTCAATGCTGTGACAGGATTGTACCGATAGCATTTTTATGAAATCCTTTATAGTCATGATGCCCAGTTCGTCATGAATGTGTTTCTATCAAACTACGGTCTGTTAGTGGCGATTCGTAATACATTAGACTGAAAACTAAAAGAACTATAGTTTTTTAATGTGTGTTCGGTGTGCAGCACCCCATAACTTGTAGCCGTATGTCACAGTAGGCGTCAGTATGCTCTTATAAATTAAGAGAGAACAATTTATTTTCAGCGTCGATTTTCTGTTCACTAGTGGATATAGCATTGTTAATTTTCTCGAGATACTTGCAGTTTCTTCTTAACATGATATCTCCATGTTAGCCTTTTATCAAGATGCACCCCTAGATATCTTACTGCATGGTTACATTGATTCTATTGAATCATTTCGTTGTTAATATTTACGCTTGGCAGATAAGACGTTCTCCTTAAGGTAAACATTTTAAATTCACATTTATTCGTGTTTAATTTAAAGCACAATAGTTTAAAGTAGTCAGTGATGTCAAGGTTACTTTGTTACACAGTCAGACCAATTCTGAAGTCTGTTACTATGATAATAGTTACTAAATTCGTCACTATGAGCAAGGTCAGTTACTATCATGAATGAAAGTCATTGTATTTTTTATAATATTTTATGTTGTAGTAACGTAATTACACAGTAACTTTTTACAGAATTGGTCTGAATAACTGCTACGTTCTTTGTTACAATTACCCTATCATCAGCAAACATGGCAGTCGTTGCATCAGTAAGTACGGGAATGTCATGCGCAAATATATTAAATTGAACGGGCCCGAAAACTCATCCTTGTGGTACACCTGCTTAAATATTTTTGACTTTTCGTAATGTTTTTTACATATTTACTTGAAAGATTTTATTTTGCAAACATAAAGTTAATATTTTTAGAAGATAACTTCGAATTTTAATTTTCAATAATTTATAAATGGAAAAACACAATTATATAAAAATGCAAGCTTTTAAAATCAAAACTAACAAGCAGACAAAATTAAAATAAATTTTAAATATTTGACAAACTCTGTGCCTTTTATCGACCGATGTATCAACAAAATACTAATTCTATCTATAAAATACGGTCAACCAGGGCCGCCCCTAGGCGGGGGCAAGTGGGGCACCTGCCCCAGGCCCCGCGCTTCGACCGTCAAATAATAAAACCCCTTTTTCTACCCATTCCATCTATCTTTTCAATTGATCTAAATCAACCAAAAATATATTTAAAAACTAGCGGCGGCCTGTGAAGTATGTTTGGGAGGGCAATTGGTATGATCGGACAAGCTCGTACTATATCGCTCAACAGTAGTATAGCAACGACCAAGCACGAGTGTGTCCAATCATGCTGATTGCCCTCCCAAACATGCTTCACCGGCCGTCGCTGGTAAAAACCATAGCTTATTTGTTGTTTCAGTCGTATTATTATCATTTTTTACGCTACTCTTTATGAATCATTTACAAATATAATGATTTCCGTATGTAAATAGTGTAGATCCCCTTAGAGCGCATATTATAAATTTAAAAACGTGTTTCACATTTTGTTTTATATTCTTAGTGCCTAACTCCATCTCTTTCTTCCTCTGGAAATTATAATATATTTTAGCACTCGTCATTTTCAATATTCTACTTCACTTACTATTTATTATTTTACATTTTATATAGTGATATAAAATTTTCCCAAGGCAACAATCCATGTTTTGAATTATAATACAGTACACAATTTCATGTCCCTGTTGCATTATATTTACTACCGAATGGTGTTATATTTCACGACCAGTGAAACCGCTCTTAAATTTTTAAACTAATACCGTAAATCGTACTACGCTGTTTTATATGGTATGTCCTTATATTTTATATAATATCTCATATATCCTGTATGGAAAAATATTCGGTGTAGAAAACAATTAATAAAATAATGTTCTTAAGCTGTATTCAGAACTCTAAAATTACTAGACTATATGCTAGGAGTTGTTCACTGTACTTACAAGTTTGTTGATTCACTAACAAGTTTGTAATATGGTTACGCAAATGACCGTTAACAGCTCTAAATTTAATAGACTATGCATTGTCGACTATAGATAGTTTTCCAAAGTTTATAGTTAAAGCGCTATTTTAAATTTTATTTAATATTAAGACTGTTAATGAGCTTCACTCCAGACTAATACATAAAGATCCCACTGATAAGTTGAAAATGTCATCAGAAATATATTACATTCCTTGTAAGGGATGTGATTTAGGCTACATAGGACAAACAAAATAATACTTTAAAAACCGTTTATATCAACACAAAAATACCTGCCACGAAAATTTTAAAAATAAGAAGGAAAATACAGCACCTTGCACTCATTCTTTTCAAACTGATCATAAATTTAATTTTAGAGACATTAAATAATTGAAGTAAGAGACTTATTAGTGAGAGCATTAACATCCAAAGAAATACAAAGTAATAAATTTTAAAACTGATTGTGACAACATGAGTGCCATATTTTGCAATATTTTAAACAAATTTAACTAATTTTTTCTTTACTCCTAATATTAGGTCGTCAAGGATGAAATTTGTAGATAAAAAGTTCGTTGATAATTTACAAATATAAGGAATTATTTTATTCATCTAAGTATACACCCATATTGGCTATACACTTTTGCCATTTAAGCGGCAGGTTGTTCAGGCCGGTGGTATAAAACCCTGGCGGACGAGAGTCTTATATTCGACCATAAACTAAATGGGAAAACTCATATCAACCAACTGAGAAAAGACTGCCATAAAGGAAAGAACATCTTAAAAGCTACTGGCCACCGTGAATGGGGCGCGGATAAAAAGACTTTCGTTTCTCTATATAAAGCCTGAATAAGAGCAAAACTAGACTACGAGAGCATTGCGTACGGAACCGCATGCCGAACAACACTCAAAACACTAAACTCAATGCAAAACTTGCCCTGAGAATAATAACAGGTGCTTATAGGACAAGCCCTGTTATTAGCATTCGGAATGAAACAGGAGAAGTCACATTAGAGAATAGGAGATCAAAGCTTCTCCTAATATACGCAACCAGACTAGCCATAAATCCGTCACACACCAATTAATATACCAGAATAAGTCACCGAACAAATTAATACCCAAAACAGAAACACCCATTCAAAAAGACATCACCAATACACAAGTCAATTTCACATAAACCTTCCTAAAATAGAGAAAACTACTCACCACACAACACTACCATGGATAATAAAACTCTCAATAATAGACATAACACTCACAAATTACGACAAATCAAACACAGCAGTAAATACAGGTAGAGTTCAAAAATCTATGCGAACGTTCCATCCGAATACAGACTATATATACACCGACGCCACAAAAATAAATAACGAAGTCAAGATAGCATACAACTTCCAGCCACAGTTTCCATCAACACCGCTGAAATTGAAAGCATATATGAGGTTGTTAAACATGCATTAACATCTGCCGCAAATATTCATTTTGCCATATGCACTGATTTCCTGGTAGCAGCGACCGAGATACCAAATCTAAAGAGCAGATTGGAAAGTGTCCGAACAATCCAGGAAATGGTCCACCATACTAAATCCACACGAGACGTGAACGTAACAATTGTTTGGATTCGTGGTCACGCTGGAAATCCAGGCAATGAACTCGTAGATAGCACTGCCAAAAACAGCAAATACGTCCCACTCAGGAACATCACAACGCCCGCAAAAGACTTTGAACAAACAATTAGAGGGAAGGCAAAAAAACATTAAAACTGTTTATGGACAATTGTCTCCAACAATAAACTGCGTCAAGTTAAAGAAGACACAAGTATGTGTAACTTGGATAGAAGTAGGAAAGAATAAACTATGCTCACTAGACTGAGAATTGGGCACACTAAAATCACACTCGAACATCTACTTGCACGAAGTGAACCCAAAATCTGCACACAGTGCAATACACCTCTATCAGTGGAACACACAGTAATAGCCTGTCCTAAATATTGTACCAACCGAAATAAATACAAGATATCAAGCACCATGAAAGAAGCACTCCAGAACAACAACATGGTCAACTTCCTAAATGAAGAAAAACAGACGAATGAAATATAAATGATATGTAGGAGAGAGTAGCCAAATTTGGACCACTTAATAATTTTTTAATATATAGGGATGTGCAAGTATTTTTAATAAAAAGGAAGTAGTGGAAAAAAAGTTATTGTTTATATCTTCAAAATAATATAATTTATTTTAAATAAATAATTATATTGCACAGTGAAAAATCAATACATAAAAATCGTGTCATCGGTCCAATTAAAGAAACTGGTTTCTTAGGATGGACCAGAGGTTTTCCAAGATGGACCATCAATATATTTAAACACAATTGAAGCAAAAGTACTTCTGATTTTTGCACTGTGTATGGAACCAAGTGTGACATTTTATGCATTGTATCATCTCATCTTCCTTCATTTCCTCACATATAATACAAAACCATGCAGTCTTAGTTTTTATTCTTTGTCTTTTTGGTCCAATATTGGGGTAATTTTACTTTGTTAGTCTTTTTCTCTTTGACTTTTTCTAATTGCTTTTTATGAGGACTACTTGTTATTAAAATTGCTTTTTGGGCTATTCCTCCAGTTCGAGAAGACGGTGGACCTTGCTGTGGATTTAGTTTTGGTGGAGGTAATATATGGTAAAGAATATCCTTACACTTTTTAATTTTTTTCTCTCGAGGTACATAATCAACAGCAGAATCACTATTATTATTTTTACTGTCACTTAAAGACATGAATGTTGGTGTATTAGGCCTACTTGTAGTATTTACTGCGATTTCAGCAGGGTTAACAGAACACTGTAAAATATCGGATGCTGCAAACTGGTGGTCCTGAAAGATATGTCTATTTACAGGCCAAATACCAGAGGCACGGAAAGCACTTTCAGCTATAGCTACAGTGGCTGCTCGGCCGTATGCTTCATTTAGCAATTTAGATATCTGAATTGGACCGGTCCAATTCAGGTGACTGCTTGTGGTCCAACTTGAGCTACTTTTATAAATATTTTAAAATGTTTCACCTAACCTTACATTTGAACTAGATTAATAAAACTATTATAGTAAATTGTAGCCAGACAAGTTTACTTTCTGCAGATATAAAAATATATTTTGTTACTTACTTTGAAACAGTCTAAAGACTATTGGCTTTATTGATAAAATATTTAATTGATGGTATGTAATAACTAATAACACTTCGCTAACTGCAACCATGAGGTGCGCTGTTATAAAAATGATTGCATCAGACAAGTTTACGTCCATCCCCTTCTAAATTAATGTTTTGGTGCGTAAATGCTTATACAGGTCAAGTTACGATGGTGGTCCAACCTAGGCGATGGTCCAAATTCGGCTACTCTCCCCTATATAAGTAACAACAATATATAATATATGTAATATAATAAATGTAACAACCAATAACTGATGCTAAAAATCATGTTATTGAAGCGTCACTAAGTAAAGATTATGTGTGTGTTGTGTTGTGATCGAAAATTTATCAATTTTAACATGGCGATATTTCTTCAAATACAGTGCAAGAGAAAATAAATAAAATAGCTTTTCCTTGGAAACTATTGATTTCATGAATCTAGCAAATATAAGACTGTACGTTTCTATGTGACAGTGTGTCAATAGGGTGCTACGTGTTGATGGGTTCCTTATTTTATTCATATCTCGTACATGACCCAATGTATTTCACATTGGTTCGTGACTTCAAAATGAAGGGGAATTTTAAACGATTTTATGCAGTTTTTATCATTTTTTACTTGATATGACAGCGAGTTAATGAGGTGAGACTTTTAGGACCGGTGTCCGAAAGCCTACTTAACTATCACTAAATAAAGGGTGTTTTTTTTAGAGGTATAGAACTTTAAATTGCAATAAAACAACGATGGATTATTCGATTGACATGAATTTTTTTTTATTCGAAAGATAATCTTGTGGCATTACATTTTAAATATGATTTCTGGCATATGACCGCCACGGCTGGCTCGGATGTAGTCCAATCTGGACGTCCAATTTTCGATGACTTTTTCCAACATTTGTGGCCGTATATCGGCAATAACACGGCGAATGTTGTCTTCCAAATGGTCAAGCGTTTGTGGCTTATCCGCATAGACCAATGACTTTACATAGCCCCACAGAAAGTAGTCCAGCGGTGTTAAATCACAAGATCTTGGAGGCCAATTCACAGGTCCAAAACGTGAAATTAGGCGGTCACCAAACGTGTCTTTCAATAAATCGATTGTGGCACGAGCTGTGTGACATGTTGCGCCGTCTTGTTGGAACCACAGCTCCTGGACATCATGGCTGTCCATAAAGTGGATGGACACAGATCCAATTCCTGTGCTCGATGGCGGATGGACTCATTCGGGTCTTCCTCAATGCTACGCTCTACAGTACCAATAACTTCTTCTGTACGCACCGTACGGCGTCTCTGGGGATGCGAGTTATCAATAAGAGTAAACGTGGTGCGAAAACGTTCCATGGTTAATCGAATTAACTGCTCTGATGGACGATTTTGTCGACGATAAAATGGACGTAGTGCGCGATACGTATTCCGCACAGAACCATTATTTTCGAAATAAAATTGCACTATTTGCAAGCGTTGTTCAGGCGTGAGTCTATTCATGATGAATTGCCAAACCAAACTGAGAATAAATCACGTGACAGCTGTTAAATCGGTCGCCATCTTGAACAGTAATGCCAACTTAAAGTTCTATACCTCTAAAAAAAACACCCGTTAGTTAGGAAATGGTTGTTATGGTTGCTATTGTTACCTAGAGGATTGTTATAAGAGGTTTGCCGCTCCTATTTCGGGATTGCACTAATTTAGTACTGCCATCAGGCAACTGACACTTCTATCGTAAAGTTTGCCATTTTTGACGGTAATACGTACTAAAAATTTGTGTTGTTTACAGTAACTTGAAAAATATCATATCGGCTAAAAATTAAATTAAATCATGAACATTTTCGAGCGATTATTTCTTACAACTGTCGACGTGGATTAACCCAACAACAGTGCATCGATGAACTTAATTCGACTTTTGGCGATGAAGCGCCAACAAGGACTATTGTTTATCGATGATTTGCCGACTTCAATCGTGGCCGTAGTTCGCTTAAGGACGAATTTCGTGAAAATCGTCCAAAATCGGTTGTTGTTCCGGAAAACGTTAATTCTGTGCGTAAACTGATACTGCAAAATCATCATGTGACTTATCGTGTGATTGAAGTATCCTTGGGCATTAGTGGGACCAGCATACATTCACCATTGCATGAACATTTGGCCATCAAAAAGATTTGTTCGCGTTGAATTTCACATAATTTGACAATCGCAATGGAAAAAGCCTCAATCGGAGTGGAAAAATTGCTTCGAAAGTTGGGTCAAACACATGCAAAAGTGTATTGTTCTTTATGGAGAATATTTTGAAAAACAATAAAGCCACTTTTGTTGATAAATAATTATTTTTGATCTCAAATCCCGAAATATAAAAGGCAACCCTTGTAAAACGATACATCCGCGAAAAGCAAGTTTTAAAAACAGTTTTCCATTTTTCGTACCATACACTTGTTACTTCCTCTCAATAATTTCATCTTTAACAAATTCTCTCTTACTCCATGAGTCTTTTTTAATATTTAAGCAAATTTGACTGCCTCTTTCATAATACTTAAGTCCCTTTACAGAGTTTTTTTTATCCTTTGTTTATTGGAGTCTGCCTATACCTTTTCATGTTTCGTTGACAGACACATAAATATATTGCTTTATGGTTATTTTGACAATGCTCATATTTTGTATCCGTTTTTAGAACTTTGTAGGTATAACCAAAAAACACTTATATTGTTACTCTGTCTGTCTGTGTGTATTTTTGTCTGTCTGCCAGCTTCTGTACGGTAGAAATTGTGACGAACCTAGATATCTGAAATTTGGCAGTGGCAGTTCTTTATAAAACTTTTTTCCCGCACTCAGTAAACCAAGGGAGTTAATCTAAAATTCTAAAAAAATCTTAGTAACGCATAGTGACGTGACTCGGAATAGTTTTCGGAATTTTAGATCCGATTATTTTTTTCATAATCATCGATTTTTTGGAATAGCAACATTTTTTAACTGGACAACTGCCTTGATACGCACGCATCTCGTAATTAAGTACACTTGTAAGTTAATAGATTGAAGTAATGAACTATTGAATTTTACGGTTTTTAAAAAATACTCAAAATTTCTTATCACGTCCTAAATATAGTCTATTCTAAGCCTTGAAGCAGAAATAAATAGGATTTTTATTTTCTTTGTTGTCACAAGCTCATCTTTTAACGATCAAATGAAGCTTTTGTTAAATAAAATGGTCAAAATTTTCCTTCAATCATTAAAAGATACTGGATTTTAAAATCTAATTCCCCTTAAACAAAAAAAAATAAAAAAAAAAAAATATTGAGAACAGACACGCTCGGATACGCCTGGTGGATACCCAGTGGATACGTCTGGTGATCAAATATTGTACTAGGCGCCTGTAGTACTGTTTGAACTTATTACATATGTTCTAGTGTTGAGTTTTTGTTAGAATGTCGATAGAAGTTGTGAAAGCTATAAAAGTAGAACAAATTGTAGTGTTTTTGGCTGTCATTCAAGACAGGACAAAGATAGGAATCTTAGTTGTTTTCTTTTCTGAAGAAAAATGGAGGGAAAGTTAATATTAAGCCCAGATTGGAAAAGATTTGGTTATGTACAGGACGAAGGCATGGGAATATATTTTGAGTTAAAAAGTAACTGATACTGTGCGAGTTTGTTCATTACATTTGTCGCAGAAAAACTAAACTGCACTAATATATTAATAATAATAGCTAATAATATTAGCTGCTTCTGTCCAACTAAAACTAATTTTATTTCATGAGGCAATGAACATAATGCACTTGTTTACAAACATAATACATATATTGTAAATTCAGATGACCGACACTCAGATGTACCACATAAAATTAAATACCCGGCATTTAACGCCTTCTCAACTACAAATTACACTTCAATAAATCTACTGAAATTAAACTTTAAATACTGTAATTTGATGCCCACCTTCTGTTATACACCTCAATACATGTGTAGCATGTAAAAATTAAAAAATTTCGCAAATATTTACTCGCATTTTCATAAAATAAAAATGCATTGTGCTTAAATTAACCTGTTCGCTGTTAGCATATTGACAGATGAATACTGGACATGACAGCCATATTGCCATGAAGTACAGCGGCGCCAACGGTAATGTCACTTCTCAAAACCTACGAAAACTTGAAATGTGTGAAATTCACACTTCACATAAATTTTTATCAATTGCATGAATTTTTAATTAATTTTTTCAGTCAAGTACGTTTAAAATAATTTTATTTGTTGAACATACTGTATCTAAAAACGAAGGTCCAGTATAAAATAAAATAGCCATTAATTTAAAATGTTCATTAATAAAATAACCCTTTTAGCTTTTACGTTATCTCCATGATTCTACATTATATTATTATCAGAATCTGTATTACTACCAGTACTACCAACATATAAGGGTAGATAACAAAAATCATGTAGTGACATAACGTTGTCTCTCATCTCTAAATTATTTACAAAGTTCTAATACTGCATTAAGCATGCTGTTGAATTTTCAAAGTATAAAGCTATTAAACATCCATACCCTGTAATTTAACGCAACCATTTAGGCCGCCCTAAAAGGGCACAATTGCCGAAGGGGTAAAGCGTTTATTACAGTCGGCTGACCGGGATCGTATACCATTAAAACCGCGACAAATTATTTTAATGACAAATTTATTATTAGGAAACTTCGTAGTAATTTTACAAATCTTAAAGAAATTTTATGAGTCCAATAAGTTACGAGAGTTTTGAAGTAGGGTACGAATTATTACGTTTCTAATGATAATTATATCGATTTTTTAACTACAGGTTTCTGTTTTCATGGACCGCTAGTTGATGATTTTGTGGTTCTTATTCATTTTGATTGAGACATGTCGCAGACTTGTCCGCGACATGTTGTAAACAAATTGTATACAACATTGCATGCTCGAATTTCATACGACGAGGGATGTTCCGATACTACTGATACGATACCAGTATCGATATTTTGCATTCGATATCGCGATTTTAGTATCGATACTAATCTTCCGATACTTTACTAATATCAGTACATTTGACCAAGTATCGTATCGAATGTTTTTTTTTTTTTTCAAAACATACGAACATACTGACATTGCACATGGGAAGAGGAAACTAAAATCAGGCACAGGCCAACGTGGTTCTAACAAAACTGAACATGAATTATCACTGTATTTGAAAAATCCAGTTTCACCTCTGAAATCCAATCGGCTACTGGTTTGAGACGATATGAAGACAGTCTTCCCTAACTTATATAAAATTGCTCAGAAATTCTTGTCTGTAGGAGCGACGTCAGTTCCTTCAGAGCGCTTATTTTAAACAATCAGACCTACAGGCGCCATTGTCTGACCATTTTTTAATACCAACCTGACATAGAATTTCAAAGGTGCAAACTACTGAAATCAAAATTTCGTCTTAGTTTTTTTTTTTACAAAAGTGAACAACATATATAGGCTATTCCAAACGTTTAGGCGGATCTAGATTTTGAAATCTAGTAATTTTTATCTATTAATTCGGACTTTTGGTCTTTTTTTTAAGCTTTGTAAATCATATTCACATTGCAAATTCTATATTAAATTGATTGTCATTATAAAATGTACTTTTCATTACATTTTAATTTTTTGTTATTCTTAATAAAAATTTCCCATTTATTTATTTGTTTTGTCTTCAAAATATGTAAAAAAGTATTAAAATTTTTAATAAATATCATTCGTTTTCATAGTTTTATTCACAGAACAGTTTCACTATTGGAATTTTAAATTTTCACATACCAACCTGAAAAATTAAATAACCCAAGCAAGATCTGTTCTCGTGATTCGTAACAACCTAAAAGAACGAAATACCTATTTAGTTCTGCCTAAACGTTTGGAATAGCCTTTATAGTTTAATCTATTTATTATTGTAAAACAATTAAATTGTTATTATAAGAATAACATGTTTTTTACGTTTTATATAGGTAGAAAATATATTCATTTTTCCTTTCGATACTTGAAAATATCGATACTTTTTATACTATATTATCGATACCCAAATATCGATACTTTCTCAGTATCGCATATCCCTTCATAAGACACATGTCGTTTATCAGTCGGCAATTCAACATAATCGTGTAAAAAAATTAGTAGTAAAAATGTTGGACAATACAACTTTTATACAGCTCTGTTGATGTTCTTAATTCTTAAAAGGTTATTATTAAACAAAATGTTCAAAATGAAGCCCTAAGATTGATCCTTTAGGTACCCCAATTTTTATTACTTTCTCAAAAGATTGTGTGTCACGCTTACGCTAAAAAGTTCCTTGTATTTTTAATTTTTAGAATGTCAAAAATAAACAAAATGTTCAAAATGGGGCCCTAAGATTGATCCCTTAGATAGCCCAGTTTTTATTACTTTATCAGAAGGTTGTGCATCACTCAAACTTAGGCTAAAAATTTTATGTTTAACATATAAAAGTATTCTTACTAAATAAGATGGAAATTTGTTTGCTATCATTTTATAAATTAGTCCATCGTGCCACATAATATTGAAAGCTTTTCTGATATCAAAGAGCTTTAAGTCAGTGTATATATTTTTAGTATAACAGTCAGTTATGTAATCGGATAACCTTATTAATTGGGCAGTGGTAGAACGTTCTTTACGAAACCCAAATTGTTCAGGGATTAATATTTTTGTTTCATTAAGATGCTGTAGGTTCCTTGGTTTAATGAGCCTTTCAATAATTCGCTTATCTGAGATGCTTATAGCTTCAACAATTTGAGAAACCTTTAATCGACGATCATTTAAAAAAAAATATTTCTCTCACTTTGTTAATGATCTCTGGTGCCGTTGCATTTTTAGAACGTCTACACGGGATCACCTTCCAATCTTGAATTCTGTAGTCTATTTTTTACAGTTGTAAATGAAAATGCTCTATCACCCAACACATTTTTAAACAATTTTTAAATTTTAAGGAATTTTTTAACAAATAATAATAATAATAATAATAATAATAATAGCGGAGTCCACACTCTGTAGTAGGGTTGTAAATCGAAGGCAAAACATCGATGTTGAACATCCATGTTAACATCGGCGCTGAAACATCGATGTTGAAAAAACATCGAAGGGATAACATCGATGTATCGGAAACATCGATGTTTTATTAAATATAAAAAAAAACTATTTTTTTATATTATATAGATTTTATTTAATAATTTAAAGATAAAATACGAAATAAGTAACATATAATACGAAAAAAAGTAACATATAATACACAAAAAGCATTTATTAAATTTTTAAATAGATTATGTAACAGACACATTCAAATGTCCCGCCGCTGCTTATAACCGTTTGGAACAGCTTATATAAGCCGTTCACTTTTGTAAGGACAAACTAAATCTGGTTATTTTGGTGATTTTTATAGTGTATTACTGACTTTTATAAACTTGGTTATATTGTAAAAAGGGCTTTACAGTTTGTATTATTTTAGGTTAGTATTATATTTACAAAATATTTAAGATGTCACTATTCAAAATGAAATATGACAAACGATATTTTTTTAAATGACATATTTATAATCTGACTTTTCAAATTATTTTTCTGTAATAAGATTATTTCTATTAAATTTCACTTTATTTACCTCGTTCACTTATACAAAAAATGGCTCGACAACAAAACTCAAAGAGCAACAAGTGTTGGTTTCGTTCGTCGTTGTCATTATTTGCAAAAATTAGAAGATTCTTCTTATTTTTTTCTTATTCTGCTAACTGCTAAGAAGAATAAGAACTAATACTATTAGTATTGTTATATTACAATAGATAGCGCTTATATTTTGTGCACTAATTTTAATAAAAATAAAAATTTTACGATTCCAGCGCCTCTAGCGGTAGTTTCTGAATTTCAAAACATCGACATCGGTAGCAGACATCGATGTTTTATCGATACTATCGCCACCTGAACATCGATGGTAAAAACATCGATGTTTTCAGGAGAGACATCGATGTTATCGATACATCGATGTTTTTTTTCCCATCCCTACTCTGTAGGTTGTACCACCACCATTCTGAAACGATAATGCACATTCTGTCTGCTTGTCCATCTCTTGCAGCGTCGAGCTACGTGTCTCGACATAATGCTGCTCTCCGCGTGCTCTACTATCATCTTAGACATGCCTATGGTATTGACCAAATACCGGTTATACCGTACGTCCCTTCTGACATAGAATCGGTGGTGGAAAATTCCAAGTGCCGAATTTATTGGAATTACTCCTTCCCCACCTCGAGGTTACTGACAGCCACTAAGCCGGACATAACCCTCCTGGATATCGAGACCAACAGATGTTTGTGATCGAATTCTCAAGTCCAGCTGAGAAGAATATCTCTCTAAAGGAGGAGGAAAGAGGTCCAAGTATATGGACCTCTTGTCCGAGCTTAGAAAGCTGTATCCCGGGTATAAAGTTAAGCTTGTAGTCCTGATAGTTGGTGTTTTGGGTGGCATGAAAGCCTCATATCGAAGGGAAATCGAGTCCATTCCCGCCTGTAGATCTTCTGCCAACTCTTTGATCTGCAGGATGCAGAAAGCAGTGCTGCTCGGGTCGCTCCGCATTGTGCGGGCACTGGATCTGGCGTAATTTCCGCGGCTGCATATCGCCAGGGTTTGGGATGCAGTCGTGTGTATTTAGCTCCACTAGTCTCTAGTATGACGCGGCTCAAAAGGTTGCTGAAGTTTGAGATTAGTGGACGCTTGTCAAGACCTGACAAACCCCAAAATAATAATAATAATAATAAACATCACTGCGTGAGTTATCCATTTTCAAACAACATATTATACTACTTTATTTAAAAAAAAAAAAACAACAATTTACGGGACTAATCGAATTCATATTTCACAGCTGTTTATCAGACAGCTGGTAGCAATACAACCTACAAAACTTTAGATGTAATAGTGACATCTATATATCAGGTCCCGAACTTTTATTTATTTTTAGGGTTTTGTAGGTATGACCAAAAAACCCTTATACCGTCATTTTGTCGTCTGTCTGTTCGGTAAAAATTGTAGCCAAACGGCTAAACCTAGAGAGTTGAAATTTGGCATGCTTATACAACTCGTTGACCCGCACATAGGAAAAATACCAAAACATCTAAAAAACATGTTTCCCTAAAAATATAAACAAATATGTGCTCATCAAAAAAAATATTTTTTTAAAATTCTGAGTAGGGTATCAAATTAAAGCCCTTAGTACGTGGATTAACGATCAAAATTTTATTTTTGCAAAAAAAATTATTTTTACGGGATTTTTACCAAAATTGTGCAAAAAAAAAATGTCCCACACCCTGTAGCCCAGATGGTTTAAACTAAAAATTTGAAAAAATTCTAAGTAATGTACATTTGTGTGAACCAGAATAGTACAACAGGAATTTTTGATTAGATTATGTTTTCGGAAAATAACGCATTTTTTGTGTTTTTTGCGTGACCATATAAAATATTTAATAATATTATGTAGGACAGTAGACAGAACACTTCGATGGTGCAATGGTTAGTATACTGGCGTTCTAATTTTCAAACTCGAGTTCAAATCGTCCTCGAGGCAATTTCATTTTTTCTGTTTTTTTTGCATTTTTATTTTGTTTAAATTATTTTTTCAAAATTCTAATTATATTTGGGCAAATATTGCATATAATTTTTAAAAGCGTAAATTTAATAACCAGTGGAAATTGTTGAAATTGATTACTGTTGGATTTACAACCAAGTAACTTAAAATATAAGGTAACTATAAATATATAATACCATGGATACAAGTAAAAAAAATGAAATATATAAAATATATGTTATGTCATGTGCTATAATGTCTGTATCATATTAGTGCCTAAATATACAGTCTGTTCCAAACGGTTAAGCGGAACTAAATGGGAATTTAGTTCTTTTAGGTTGTCACGAGAAGGGACCTTGCTTGGGATATTTCATTTTTCCCGTTGGGATGTCAAAATTTAAAATTCCAACAATGAAACCATGGAAACGAATGACATATGTCAAAATTAAATATTTTTTTTTAGATATTTTAATGACAAAAAAATAAATAAATGGAAAATTTGTATTAAGAATGACACAAAATATCAAAATATAAAGAAAATGACATTTTAAAATGATATTAACCTTAACCAAAAAATGTTTATTGTAAGTATGATTTACAAAGCTTAAACAAAACGGCCGAAAGGCACGATTTAAACGATGAAAGTAACTAGATTGCAAAATCTAGTTCCGCTTAAGCGTTTGGAACAGACTGTATTACTGCTATATTGCTATTTATATTCCTATAAATACACGAAAACAGAAGGGCGGAGCTTATGATTAAAACAACCAATGGAAGTCAAAAGCGCAATTTTCAAAACCTTGCTATATAAAAAAAATACTGTACATATTTAGAAACCTACATAATGGTATTGGCATTCGAATTAAAATTAACAAAAAAAATATTTTAACATAAAATTTGTTTTGGCATCCCAAATAATCATTATTCACTTACTAAATACCTGCGAAACCCTGAAATGTGTGAAAATTCACACTTCACATCAATTTTTTTATTTCAAACTTACACGCAATGATTCTAAATAGCTAAATATCATAAAATATACAAAATACAATACAAAATTATATTTTATGTTTATTAAGTAACTGGGTTCATACTCTGTTAAATTAAAAACATTACCAGCTAAGTTGAATATGTCACCATCATGCCAATCAATTGCATTAAATAACTTCGATAACTTATATGTGGAAGTATTGCATTCATAACTGGTTGAATAGTTTTATTCTTGCAATAAGACTAGGTTCCTCGTAGTCCTACAAAAGGCTTCCAGGTTAAAGATTGAAAAAATATCAGGCAAAAACGTTACTCCATTAAGCATTTTATAAAGTAAACATAGCTCGCATACATTACGTCTATTTCCGCGGCATGATATTCAGAATACTATATCTCTCCCGGACTCGTATCACCCCAGTTTAAAAAGAGCGTATTTACTAAATATACCCTGTACTGGCTCTAGGCTTTCACAAAAAGCAGCTTGCTGAGAGGACAATAGAGTACTAGCATATTCAAGCTTCTCACGAGTGAAAAGTATAAGAACCTGGTAGCATTGATATTGGTAAAGTCTTTTGACAGTTTGGCGAATAATAAAGCCAAGCATCCTTAGCAACTTGATGGTGACGATGTTAATTTGCTGCTCAAACGACAAACGGTCAGTCAATATTACACCGGGATCACGAATTTCTAATTCTAATTTTCTAATTTCTAGCCATTAAGATAGTAGGAAACATATGTTTTAATTCATTTATGTGAGGATATAATTATCTTGCACTTAGCTGTATTTAGACTTCAAAAATTTTCCATACTCGAACTTTCAATTGTGCACAGATCTGAATGAACCTCAATTGTGGTGCTACAGGCTGTGGGACAAAAATGTTTTTGCACAATATTGGCAAAAATCGCTTCAAAATAATTTATTTTGCAAAAATAAAAATTTGATCGTTAATCCACGTACCAAGGGCTTTCATTTGATACCCTACTCAGAATTAAAAAAATATATTTTTTTTTTTCGATGAGCACATATTTGTTTATATTTTTAGGGGGATATGTTTTTTAGATGTTTTAGTATTTTTCCTATGTCCGGGTCAAAGAGTTGTATAAGCATGCCAAATTTCAACTCTCTAGGTTTAGCCGTTTGGCTACAATTTTTACCGAACAGACAGACAGACAGACAGACAGACAGACAGACCGACAGACAGACAGACAGACAGACAGACAGACAGACGACAAAATGACGGTATAAGGGTTTTTTGGTCATACCTACAAAACCCTAAAAATGAGAACAGAATCGGCCCAAGGTAGGAGCCTTGTGGCACACCGGAGATTAAAGATATTGCTACAGAAGTATAGTCGAAAAGGTTAACGCTGATACCGTAAGCTTTTAATTTTGCTAACAAAATTTGATAGGCTGCATGATCGAAAAAAAAAATAAATAAATAATGACAATAGGATTGGCCCAAGATGAGAACTTTGTGGCACTCTGGAAGTAACAGATATTTCTCCAGAAGTATACTCGAAAATCTTGACAAATTGTTATCGACCATAGAGGTAAGACTGGAGCCATTGGAGAAGATTACCGCTGATACTGTAAGCTTTTCATTTTGTTTACAAAATTCTCTGATCTACGTGATCGAAAACTTTTTGAAAATCAGTATACATGGCATGAACTTTAGATCTTCTTCTAAGCAGGTTGAAATATAATCCAACAAAATAAGTTAATACGCTTTAAAATATTCGTGGTGCTTAGAGACGATACTCTGTTGATAAGTGGTGAATATAGCCTCAGCAAAACATCAGTAACCAGTACCCGGCTACCTCAGTAGCAATTTCAAACACTCGTGCAAAATTTCGTAAAGGGGAATTTCAATCATAAATTAATATTCCTGTTTGAAATATGCAGACATGAACAAATACGAAATATATCGAGTCCTGTACGAGATGTGAATAAAATAAGAACAAAACATCAACACGTAACATCACATTGACATAGTGTCACATGGACACACATGGCACGTTATGTTTGCTGGATTTGGGCAGTCACAGGAGAATTCCCGAGAAAGGGAGAATTGTTTGATGTTAGAACAGATCGATTGTTCGTCTCGTAGGCCAAAGATGTGGAATTCGTGGCATAGGGAATTCACTGAAAACATTCCATGCTCGCTACAGGTATTGAATGATGATCGTTATCGTTAATACATGGACATTTTGGACAGTTATTTCGGTGAATATATCCATAATATCAAGATCACTTAAAATACAATAGATTCCAGACAATTTTATGGTTCATTAAAATAGTGATTAATAAAAAATATTATTTTGAATTAAATTTATATTTACAAAATACTGATACTTGTCAATTCTAGATGCAAAACTGGCTATGTCTACTTGAGTAAATTTTACAAGAGAGTCGGATTTCTTAGAACTCCGTAACTAAACAAGATAATTTTATGATATTTGTTCTAAAATACCGTATTTTTCGGACCATAAGACGCACCTGACAATAAGACGCACCCCAAATTTATGAGAAAATTTTTAGAAAGAATATTTATTATTACAATAACTTGTACCAGCAACATTCTGTTCATCTTCACTCTCTGTACTATCACTTGTCTCGTTAATGTCATTATTCGTATTATTTTCGTCTGAACTATTGTCAGTCTCTTCAAAAACCAAGTCAAATATTACTTTTTCAGTGTTAAAATTAATACTACCTTAACACTATTTATTTACTAACACTATAATTTAACCAGTATGTAAGTGTAAACTTTACAGTAAATTTAACCAAAAAAGAAGTGTAAATAAATAACACGAAAAGCGGGGGACTTCATGGTACACTAAAAGTTCATTTTTTAATGTACCATGAAGTCTCTTTAACAATACTTTTTTTAGAATGTACGAAATCCTTAAATGTATGATTATTCAAACTTCACAACAAGATTTCTTTTTATTTTTTATTGTAAATAAATAACATTTTATTAGAAAATATGTAATAAAATACTTTTGTTAGTTAATTTATGTTTTCTTTTAAAAAATCTCAATTCTCGGAAATTACCGGAAAGTTAATTTTTTTCGCTTCTCCTTGGAAACACTTAAAAAAAAAAAAAACAGAAGCCCTAGTGGAAACCTTTTCAATCTTAAGCTCACTCTATAAACTCTCACTTTTGTTATTTAATAAATTGTCGTTTCATAATTTTTCATTATTTTTCATTTATCTTTATCCGCAATATTGCTTTTAAGTTCTCACAATTAAATATTCCTAATATTAAAGTTTAAAAAAACATAAATTAGGAAACAAATTGATTTAATATTTAATTAAAAGTTTGGTGTATGACTATTGTTCATATTGCATATGTAACCTTGCCATCCAAACAATAACTAAACAATAAATACTAGCACTAGGTAAATCAAACATAACTTTTTCACACAAATATACATTTTCTGGTCATTGAATGTTGCCAAATGACAGTCAGTAAAATAAATATTATCCAGATTAAATTTTAATCATGATTAACATTTTGACTGATAATGCGTGAAGATTTGTTTCCACAATATACTTTCATGATGAAAATAATTTTATTTATATGTTGAGGGAACACACAAATATTAATGTTATTTTATTATAATGTAGAATTTAATCCTTAATGAAAAGTAGGTCAATATAGTTGATTGGACCCTGCTTCTTCTTTTACATAGATATTTTTATTTGCCTCTTGTGGTCAGTGGCGTAACTAGAACTCATGGGTCTCTATGCGAAATATTTCTTGCCCTGATTTATAAAGCTAAAAAAAAGATGAAATTTAAAAGTAAAAAGTCTTTATAGCCAATTGTTTGAATAATAATTTTGGGATTTTGGGGTTGGATTAACTATTAAATAATATAAGCACGCGTTTAGGACATTAGGGAGGAAATAATAAAATACATACATATAAGTCCGCCTTACATAAATAATATATTGCGTACCTTAAAGCATACACAAGAGAACATACATACAAGGGCGTATTGAAAAGTAAGGTCTCCTATTCCTTTTTTTTTTTTTTTTTCATAGAAAATCAAATTTATTCACAACTTTGCGTACAACGTTGGAAAGGTTGAACATTTAGCTATTTTTCTACAAAGTCGCCTTGACGATCAATCACTTTTTGCATCCTGGTAACCAGCTTTTTTATGCCGGCGTCGTACCACTCTCCCGCCGCGTCGCGAAGCCAACGATTTTTGAATGCAAGAAAGGTTTCTCCGATAGACATTCATCGCCAGTTAGTGGAAGTGTACGGTGAGAAGTGAGAGAGAAAGTGAGAGAAAGTGAGAAGTGAAAGAAAAACAATTAACGTTATTTTAAAAATTTTATTTCTACAATAACCAACATCCTTTTGATATTTTTCGACGTAATCCCTTTTCCCTTTAAGTCTTTTTTTCGAAAGAGGCGATGAGTTTGACGATTGCCTTGTCGTAGCAGTCAGTCGCTAGTCCATTTAAACAACCGTTGACAGTGTCTTTGACGTCATCATCTGTTTGCATCCGTCATCCGCCTAAAAATCTCTTCAATTTTGTAAGTCGGAACATGCCAGGTCCGGGCTATAAGGTGGGTCGTCGAGACATTCCCATTTAAACTTCTCTATGAATCGTCCGTGATTACGGCTAGAACGTTCCTCATCATGGATGTTTGTTCTTCCACCATTAAATAAATGACACCACTTTCGCACATTCCCTTCATTCATCACCTCATACACTTCAACAAGTTGCCGATGGATTTCGGCAGGGCCAGTGTTTTTTGCATTTATAAACCGAATCACAGCTCGTACTTCTCAATCGGTGGGATTAGTAATAGACATAGCTGATATTAAACTGCCGCATAATATCGTCTACCTCCGCTAGCAACTTTAGACTGACTGACAACGTTGGCAAGTGATCAGAGAAGGCAGTAGTCGGTAAAACGACTGAGGGGAACGCCTTTTTTTCGACCATACTGTACGTCTCAGTGAGGCTACTTCGGGATGTTTGTTCCTTTTTTTTTCCTCAGCCTGTATTCATCCACTACTAGATACAGACTTCCCTCGTCTTATACCCTTTTCACACTAGATCTTTAAGACGAGTGAACTTAAAGTTCACCGATGTTTAAGATCGGTATGCTTTCACACTTGATGTTTAAATCTCTGGTGCTGTCATCAGCTACAGTAATTTTGTCCTTAAGTTACCGTCATGAAATTACCAGTTTTGAACTGTCTGCGCAGACGCACATTTTGAATTATTATAAACAATTAAGGATATTTCATTTCATTCTACAATAAAGGCACTACAATAAAGAATATATTACACCTGTATTAACATGTAAGTCGATACATTTTATCTCAAATATTGTAGCTCTGTATTTTATTAAACACATTATTAAAATAAATAATTTTACTATAACAATAAGTATGAACTTCTTATAACGTCGATATAATACAGTAAAGTCTGTTCCAAACGGTTAGGCGGAACTAGATTTTGCAATCTAGTTACTTTTATCGTTTAAATCATGCTTTTCGGCCGTTATGTTTAAGCTTTGTAAATCATACTTGCAACAAATATTTTTTGGTTAAGGTTAATATCATTTTAAAATGTAATTTTCTTTATATTTTGATTTTTTGTGTCATTCTTAATACAAATATCCCATTTATTTATTTTTTTGTCATTAAAATATGTAAGAAAATTAATTTAAGTTTGACATATGCCATTCGTTTCCATGGTTTCATTGTTGGAATTTTAAATTTTGACATTCCAACGTAAAAAATGAAATAACCCAAGCAAGGTCCCTTTTCGTGACAACCTAAAAGAACGAAATTCCCATTTAGTTCCGCCTAACCGTTTGAAACAGACTTTATTCTTGTTTATGATAATATAAAATGTTGACAGCACAAATTCAAGGAGTATTTTTTTATAATAGAAATTAAGTTGGCAATGCGGGCGAAGTTTAAGACGCAGATCTCTGTCTTAAACATCGCTTGTGTTTAAACGAGGCCGTACGGTTTCACATTAGCGATTAAAGATACATTCACTTTAACATCCGATCTTAAAGATCTAGTGTGAAAAGGGTATTACTCCACGCATCTTTATCTTGAGTTCTTCTATATCACTGGTTCCCGGCGATGCTCTTTATATCGTCAAGTAAACGTTTTTGAGGTCCACGGACGCTTCTTTGGTTGAGCCGCGGGCGCCAATAGACTATTTTATTAGTTCACCTAATTGAGTCCTGTTTTGCCACGTGCTCTGCCCAGCTCTATTAGAGGTTCACAATGCCGATGTATTGCGTCTGTATTTTTGCTATGTCTCCAAATTTCAGAATTTATGATTCTATCTAGCACATTTGATTGTCAACGTTGTCGTTTCCAGACCGTAAGTGGCAACAAGCAGAATGCACGAATCATAAACTTTGGCTTTCAGTGAGATGGGAATTTCTAGTTTTTTAAAAATATGTTCCAGTTTCCCAAATGCAACCAAGCTCAGTCTTATTCATCGGAATATTGTTTATATTTGGTTATTTTCCCCGAGCGTAATAACGTGGCCTAGGTATACGTTTCACAGCGGGATTTTTATAGGCTAATAATATAAAAATTTAGTGACCCATTCAAATAAAAACCTGAATTTAAAAATGCATTTAAACAATTGCAAATTTAAAGTAATTTTCAATTAAAATAATGTTTAACTCTTAGTTTATAATTGTGATGTTTTGCAAAACAAAATTGAATTTGCATTTTGTAGCAATTACATAGATAGAAATTAAATTTATAAATCAAAAAACTTGCTAATTACCACTGCATATTAAAGATATTTTTTATCATACTGCTGCGATTTATAATTTGTTTTCCATTTGATGCAACAATAAAAAAACTAGGAATTGATTTATTTTATTTTGTTTATACGTCACCATATTTTTGCAATGATATATTTGACTAGAGGCACTAAATTATAAACTGTACAATAGGGTGACCAGACGTACTCTTTTTTGAGTAATATTTTCTAAACTCTTACTTTTTGTAAAAAAAAAAACCCTGAATATACTCCTTTTTGATGGTCACTTGTTTTTATTACTTTATTAATTTATTACTTCTATTGTAGAGGACTTTTTTTTTTGCTCATCACTTCCATTTTGGGAGTGAAGATCTTTTTTTATGCTCGTCACTAGTATTTTTGAATGAGGACCTCTGGTTTTTGCTCATTATTTGAATTTTTGGAGTGTAACCTTTTTTTTTCTCTAGTATACTCTTTTTCTGTAAAAAAAAAATCTGGTCAGCCTACTGTACAATTAGGTGTTTTATTAGGCATTTGAACCAGAAAGTTCTGAATTAAAATTTTACTTGCAGCAGGAATATTTATTTTTTATTTAGGGCCGTGTCTATTTAATGTGCACGTAGAGAGGAGAGATAGCAAACATGGTTTCCATGGCAGAATGTCCATTTCAGTATAACAAGTCTATTTTATTTTGTTCTAGAGCACTTAGAGACTTACCGCCAGTTTCAGACCATTGGTCATACTCGGTTATTTTATTTTATTTTATTTTATAATTTTATTTTCGACTACATCTGTCCAACAGAATTAACCAATAAATAGACAAATAAATGTGATAACCACAACAATAATTAGTAGTATATAAAAACATAAATATACAAACGATAATGTAATAAATAAAATTATTTTTAAGTAACCAAATATATTAATAAAAGAAATAATATATAAACATAATAGATTTAGGGATAATTGATATATGACTAATTCAAAAAAGATTTATAAGAGACTCATTTAGAATGTGAGCACATACGGTTTATGGGAGTTTTGAGAAATAAATTGGAATGAGCATGCGGAAGACGGATGGATTTCTGGTACGGAGAAGATGAGTATGAAAATTAATTTCTTGTAAAGAGATGGGATCGTCGATTTTGCTAGAAATAAGTTTTTTTTTTTTAAATAGTTTAGTGAATTTAAGTCTCGAAGTTCACTTAAAGTTTTTATAGAAAATATTTGAATAATGGTATTACATGGAAAGTCAAGTGGGGGATAGGAGCACATGATTTTATAAAAGATGAATTTAAAAAAATTGTATTGAATTTTTTCAATAGCCTTTTTCTGGACCTCGTAAATATGATTCCATATTATAGAACAGTACTGTTGTTTGGATTGCACGAAAGAATAATAGAGTGTGAAGATTACACTGATGTCAGAGAAGGTGCGAGAGTTGCGAATAATGAAGCCAAGCATTTTAAGAGAAGAGGAGCAAATTTTATCTAAGTGTTATATGTTAGCGTTGAATCAAATGTTACACCTAGATCCATAGTGCTATCAGACCGGAACAAAGATTGATTGGATATAGAGTATGGAAAAATAATAGGCGTGGTTTTGCGAGTGTAGGAAATTATTTTACATTTGGAGAGGTGAAGATGAAATTTATTTATGCTACACCAGGTGCCTAAATTAGATAGATCTTTTTAAAGATTAGAGCAATCTTTAATAGAAGATACGGAACAAAAAATCTTAAGATCATCAGCGAAGAATAAACGTTCGCTAGCTATGGCATCGTTGATGTCATTGATAAACATTAGAAACAGAAGAGAACCAAGATTTGAGCCCTGTGGCACACCGGAAGTAACTGGAAAGTGAGGAGTATTGTGGCCAAGAAAAGTAACAAAACGATTTAGAAGATATGATATGAGCAATGATACAAGGGAAGGAGAAAGACCAAAGCTGTGAAGTTTTTGTATGATAATATTATGGTCAATTGCGTCAAATACTTTTTATTTATTTATTTATTTTGAACATAAACAGGACTAGCCCAGTAAAATGTTCACTAAGAAAATACAAAAAAACTAAAATTTTCTACACAATTTACAATTATAAATAGTATATCTTAATACATAATTGGTTTAAGTACAAATATCTGTGTTAACATCTTTTTTTTTCAATTTTCCTAAAATTAATTTTGTATTTTTATTCTACACAAATTCATGAATACATTAATATTAGTACCAACAATATCAATGCCAGGAAAAAGATTATTATAGGTAGAACAGAGACGAATAACGGGAGCATTTTGACATGAATTAGAACATACTTTGAACATACTTTGACAAAGTCTGTATACACAACATCTACTTGACCTTTATTATCTAATACAGATGAAACATAATGCGTAAAAGAGCATAGATTGCTTGCTGTGGATCTACGCATGGTTTCAGGCAAAACCATGCTGCGAAAAAGACAGACAGTTTTTTATATTGAAATAAAAGGTCTTGTAAATAATTCTCTGAAATATTTTACTAAAGTTTGAGAAAACAGTTACTGGTCTGTAATTACTAATTTAGCTCTTTTCGCCAGACTTGTGTATCGGTGTGACTCGACCAACTTTCGATGCAGTAGGAAAAGTACATGTTTTGACAGCAAGATTGAATATATGAAGTACTGCTTTTTATCAGAGCCACTTGACAAATTACTTTTGATTGTTTTTTTTTTTTTATCGCAACTTCAATATCCTCTGTTGAAATGTATGGTAACAAAACCTGATTATTTGATGATTTGTTATAAAGTGTGTCTTGAGAAGGAAACGAAGTGGAAGAAGTGGAAGAAGTGGAAGAAGCGGGAGAAGCGGGAGAAGAAAAAATATACTTTTGAAAAATTCAGCAAAACCGTTAGCAATAGTTGGAATGGAAGTAAAATTGTCGTTATTAAGTGACATAGCATTTGAGTGAGATGAATTAGATTTTTTGGAATTGATAAAACTCCAGAATTTATTAAAATTAGATATAATCGATGACTCGCAAGATTTTATGTACGCATTATATGACGATTTTATGTCTGATTTGATTTTAGTAGATTTGTTTATCCGACATCTTCCATTCCCATTTAAACCGGATAAGTGAGACTCTTTGATAATATAACAGAAACTGTTTCGTTATTAATTCTTATTTTTGTTGCAGGAAAATATTCGTCAAAGCAGAGAACAGCAACTAAACGTATTGGGAGACAAAACAGATATATCAGCCATTGTAACGAATGTAAAAAAACAAATATCACGATCCAACAGTAGCCTGCAGAGTTCTGGTAGTCATAGGTTCGAGGCAGCGATGAGAGAAACAGGTCCATGCTATGTACCTGGCGAGGTACTGCCTATTCTAGTGCAGAATCATCACGCAAGTATGTATTGATTGATTTTATTTTATAGTAGTGTAGGTGGCGTTACGTGGTTTTATGTAACAGCGTAGTTAAAGTAATATTAAAAAATATGAGCCAGATATTATAAAAAACAATGAGAATGACTACATTATCTGCTACATGTAAACTAACTGCATCTATGTTCTGTTAATCATATGATTATAAAATATTATTGCTCCGCCTATGTTGTATATATATATAATCCTTTATTTCCTCTCGACCTTTCGGTGTTTAGGGTATTTACTACAATTGCAAAACATATCATATCTCCTATCAACATCCCAACGTCATATTAACCATACATTACATTACATTAATAATTATCTTATTACATTCTCTTCCCTTCCAACCATTTCTTCACCCCTCCTTCTATGTCCCTTCCTTCCTCCCCATTTCTAGGTTCCCCCATTCTGCTTCCCACCGGGCCTCTTCCTTCCTTCCTTTACACCTTCCTGTTATCCTTCCCCAATCTCAATCCTTTTTGCCTCTAATTCCTTCGCCCACCACTCCCCTTTTCCATCTTCGTGCAACAGGTCTAATGTGTTTCCCGATCACACTGTCATCTCCCTTTAATCAGGAAAGGGAGATGACACCCTACACCTCCTCACGAGGTGCTCTATATCTTCTTTCTCCTCTCCGCACATCCTGCACATCTTATCCTCCTGTTTCCTTTAATATCTATTTCCTCTCTCTTCATTCCCGCACTTTACCCTCGCAATCTTCCTAACCCTCCCTCCTGACCTTCCTCTTTCTCTCCTCAAATAGCTTGGTACCCCTATAGTTCTGACCTCCTTATATCTCCCTGCGCTCCTTGATTTGTCTATTCTGACTGTCCTTTCTTGCTCCCTCACTTCCTTATCCCTCGTCCACACCTCCTCAATCACGCTTATCCCTTCATTTCTTCTCCTTTCCACCTCTGTGGCATCCACTCCGCATTTCCAGTAATATTCCTTTCTCATCTCCCCCCATGCGTACCATCTTCCTTTCTGTTCCTCTCTGGCTCTTTCCTCCCAGCATTCCCTCACTATTCTTTTGTTTGTGTTTTTTGTTTTCTTGTGTTTTCTCTATTAACTTTCTCCTCGTGCTTAACCGCCCTCCTTCCTGTACCCACTTTCATCTTATCCCTTTTCGGTTCCATACCTGGTGTTGTTCTATCTATCCCAATGATCCATCTCAAATACATCACCTGTACTTGTTCTACTTTCTCCCATTCCTTCCATCCCCATATTTCCACCCCATATAGCAGGATATTTTTCACCACGGCGTCAAACACCCTCAGTCTCCATCTAATATCATCGATAAACTTCCTCTCTCCTATACTCCACAGCTTCCCCATGACTACTCTTGCCTTCTTTACTCTTTCCCTTATGTGTAGTTGAGCCCCATTGTTCCTCGCTAGTACATAACCCAGATATTTTAAACTCTACACCTCTTCTATTTCTCTACCTCCCCATTCCAATTTTATCTTTTTCTTCTCCCTCCTCCTTTACTGTTGTAAGTTGTCAATGAAATTAGAAAATGATCTTTTTACTTCAAATTAGATTTTGTTGCCCTTGAAAGACCAAGTTCAAAAAAATCAAAGCATAGTCTGTTTCTTTGGTTTAAGCAAAACTAAACTTTGAATTTTGGTAACTTTTACCGATTAAGTGAGGCTTTTGATCATTTTGTTCAGAAAAGCCTACTTCAAACCTTTAAAAGAAAGGTCATGAGAACTTAGGTAAATGAAAACTCCTTTTAGTCACAAAATCCTTGAAATGTGTGAAAATTCTCAATGTTTTTAAATGTTGCAGGTAGTGGTGTCCTGCCAGTGGCGGCGAGTTCAGTAAGCGAGTACGAGCATCAGCCAGAGATGTGCGACAGTGCCTGCCAAACGAGAGAAAGTCTATTTAGCACGCACATAGAGCCCACCATGATACCTCCTAGTCCTCCAGCGCCATTCTCTACTTTCGGATATAAGAAAGAAAAGAAAGATGAAAGAGACAGGTACATTAAAAGTATATACATCAAATTGTTTTAAACAGTA